>NMRB01000295.1:296068-306166 GCA_002633025.1 Notospermus geniculatus
GGGGGGGGGAGGGGTGGTCCAGGCATCCTATGGACCGGTGCATAAGTCTTAAACAGCCTTCTGAATTCGGCCCAATAGTAGATCTGTGGTTCCCGATCTTAGTGATCGTGAACCATAAAAACCGTTCTCCACGTCCTCACTCTAAAAAATTTCTTGTCGTACCGACAAGCTGGAACTCGTACTCATAGCCATATGCTTAAATTGACAGGGTCTATCTTGTCAATTGACGGGGCTATCTTGTCAATTGTCAATTGACAGGGTCTATCTTGTCAATTGACAGGGTCTACCTTGTCAATTGTCAAGTTTTCTACTTGTCATCCTCGGATAAAGACATCTTGTTATTGAAATAAACAAGCCTGGCGGCGTAAATGGTTCACGTGGAAAGAGTTAGAAATAAAGAATTTTCGCACAAACACACAAAACTGCCTTCGATACAAGAGCAGGAGCAAGGAGGCACGAAGTGCTCAATCTAAATGAAGATGTCATAGCCTACTACAAACGAAGTGCATTCAGTTCAGGCCAACACACCGACTAAAAAACGTAAACAAAGCAACCCTCCCTCTCTATCATGATCGAACAAAACAGGCCTAACTCAGTACTCGCACAAAAAGGGTGAGTGTGATTCACGGCTCCTCACACCATACTCCCAGCGTTATTCAATCCTGTATGCCTACTATAGATATAGCCCATAATACGATGAAAACGCTCATACACCCTATCTACGTACCATGGCTAAAGATAGAGGCTGACCTCAAAACGACTTCTAAATATAAATCCACATGTGCGTCCGCCCTTGAGCCCGAGATAGAATGTGTGACCCCCGCATGGATTTTAGCCAACCAGAATCGTTTCTTAATTATGAAATCTCTAGAAAACCACAAAATACCGAAAAAAACGTATTAATCGTGAAATTATCGCAAAAATAAATAGCCGGGACACAACTATGCATAAAACCTAACATATCCCACCTCATTGTCTTTGGATACGCTAATGCTTTAGTGCCGAAAATTCCGTTACAAGCTCAAATTGGACCCAATATAATGGTCACTTATAGGGACTATAGGCCCACGTGAACCAATACTACATCATTCAGGCTAAATTTAAAAAGATAAAGCGGAGCAACTTATCATTCCTAACTTAACTTAGAAATTAAAATGAAAGCGCCAAGAGACTGTTAGAAACTTGTACTAACAACAGCTACGTGTGAGAGAAAAACCCTACCTAATAAATTTCTAAGCCTAGGATGGGTTTCGAACCTACAACCTATGAATGCAACTAACATACAAACTACTAGACCCAACCCCTAAACCCACTCGGCTAATGAGGCAATGACGCTGACCGCATGCTTAGCGTTTGAAATTGAGCGATGGATGTGAAGGATGCGCACGCGCAATAATGTCCTGCCACCTATAACTTTATCGTCATAAATAGAGATCTTGTCGACTGGACAAACTGAACTCGTCACAGAGATGAGCGACTCGCCATGACAAGTAGGCCTAAAAATAGTGTCATGAATGACGTAAATCGAGTCAGACTGACTAAATCATCTCTTCAATATTCACAGACAAGTTGCGGTGACAAGAATTTTTTAAGAGTGCTCCTACAGTGACAGACGGATTCAAAATCCTGAAACTCCACCAACTGGTAAATTGCCCGATGATTATCTACCACCTGAACAAAAACCTCTCCGAGGGTGTTATTCTATGTTCTTGTTCTTTATGGAAATTAAAGGATTACATGTAACTCCCTACTAAAAACCTTTAAACCCTTCTCACCGACAAGGAGGCTTTCCCCCGAATCTGACGAGTTGACACTAATGCCCGCCTTTTCGTAAGAAAGGTATCATCTCTTGGGAATCGCGTATGCATGTATGCGGCCTATAGGCCTATGCTTTCTGTTCAAACCACGAGGACAACATCAACGAAGGCTATAGTACCTGCGTGCAATATCTTTATGTAGTACTTGAATTTATTGGAGCTAAACGAGTGACAGAGACAGGGTCATCCGCGGATCATTGTCATGAAATCGTCAGCAGTCGTCTGGTTGACCGCATCTTTTGCTTTTCGGAAACCAAGACGGTAGGAAACTCATCGTCAGTACGACGGTTTAGAAATCAAACGATAAACATAAACGTTAACGACAACGTTATTTTTGTACCGAAAATGCAATATAAAATCTGGTTAAAGCGGATTGTTCGCGTCTGTCCAAAGTGAACCAAAAATAGGGAAGTTTCGCAAGCGCCCGGTTAGCCCATACGACGACGTTTATCTATTGTTTGGGTGTACCCACACAATAGATAAACGTCGTGTAGGGCCTAATCGGGCGCTTGCGAAACCTCCCTAATAATAAAACAGCCCGTCTTATTCTAACAACAACTGGTAAATGCATTGCGGCGGCCGCTCCGGAAACTGTTCAGTCATGTCAGTGTACATGTAGTCTTCGACTCGGCGCGAATAGTCCACTTTAATGTGTAGTATGAAAAATAACGTTGTCGTAGTTTACGTTTATCGCTTGATGTGTAAACCTCCCCAGTGGATCATGCCTGGCGGTCGGTCTAGCTACTCACTGTGCTGTTAGTAGGCCTACTTTCTGTGGAGAAGGCAGGAGAAGAACAGAATAGTGCACAGGACTTCGATTGAGTTGTCGAATTAAGGACGATCATTATACAAAGTGAGTGGAGGGCCTTATTAGTGAGGTTTCGCGAATCTGACGAAACACGAAGTAGGCCTAAGAAATACGAAATTCATCTTCATTTCCAGGAGCTAATGTATTTCTGGAGATGGTGGGTACCACAAATGTCCCTGCTGCCAGCGCGTCTTTTAGCATATCATCAAAGACCGGGAGAGTTACGGTGCGTCTTGAATTTTTAAATTTCCATTTCGTGTCTACGAAGTGGAAGCGAAAGAAAAATTTAAAGTTTAAAATACACCGGGGTCTAACGTCGTACGCAAAAAGACTCTATTGCAGCAGGCGTATTTGTGATACCAACCATCTCCAGAAATACATTACGTCATGGAAATGGAAATGAAGTTGAATTTCGTATTTCGTCAGATTTGTGAAACCTCACTTGTGACCGAAATTTTACGATTTCACAGCGCTGTGGGTAAGTGTGACATGGACACGTAATAGACGAATAAGAAGGAAGCAGATTCGTCGGCCAGTCCGGGGGCCAGTCCTGCAGACATCAATCTAGTACACAAGAAAGACACATCAATGATCGGACGTATTGATTTTCCCCTTGCTTCCGTTTCATGGGATATCGCTGTCCCTAGAAGGAGGTGTCTCGGTCAGTCATTTCAAAGTCGCTTCCTCTTTCTGGAGGTTACCGTACGTATAAAATTATACTTAATAGAGAGGTTTAGAAATCAAACGATAAACGTAAACCTTACGACAACGTTATTTTTAGCTCACCTCTGTGAGGTGAGTCTCTCATGGTGTGTCGTCCGTCGTACGTCGTCGTCCGTCGTCGTTAACAGGGGTGGCACGTTTCTAAACCGCTTGGGTTACAAACTTGAAATTTGGTGTACAGGTACCCTATGGTAAAAATTTGGTGTACAGGTACCCTATGGTAAAAACTATCTCTGGACCGAAACTAAGCGCTGCTGCTTGTACACTCTGGCCTGTAGGGGGCACTTTGTGAAAACCTTCTTTCGGCCGTATCTCCTGAACGCTGTTAGCTAGAACCACGAAACTTTTATGGTGGGTTCCTCTGATGAGACTACATCACATAAATTCCGGGTTTTTGATTTGACCTACTTTTCAAGGTCACACAGAGGTCAAAGTTCAAAATTCACTGTTTGGTGGCACATTTCATTGCTATTTGACATAGAGTGTTGTGATTTGGTGCGAAGATATATCTAGGCACCCTGCACGAATGCACCAAATTTCAACCCGATCGGACTTCAAATATGGCCGCCAGGAGGCCATCTTGAAAAATGGACTTTGACCCACATTTTATAAATAGAAGTAGGTAGCATGTTTTAACGTTGTCAAAATACGTATCTAGGTACCATATAAATATATGGTAAATTTCAGTCAGATTCGACGTCAAATATGGCCACCAGGGAGCCATCTTGAAAAATGGACTTCGACCCACACCTCATAAATAGTGGGAGCTAGGATGCTTTAACCGTGCCTACCGTCTACTTATATGCCAAATTTAGGTTCGATTGGACTTCGACATGGCTGCCAGGCGGCCATCTTGAAAAAATTGACTTTGGCCATATCTCATCGGTAGTAAATGTTACGATGTTTCAATGTTGTCTAAATATCTATGCAAGTATCCTGTACATTCCTGCTGAAATTTCAGTCCCAACGAACATCACGTGTGGCCACCAGGTGGCCATCTTGAAAAATAGAATTTTTGACATCTGTGACCTAGACAGGAAAGCAGTTTGTTCACAAATACCACTTGTATCAGAATTCTGCTTGTATTCATTGTATTCAGAAATTGTACTCCTTCTGGGTGCCATCACCTGAGTT
Organism: Notospermus geniculatus; assembly: GCA_002633025.1. NCBI lineage: Eukaryota > Metazoa > Nemertea > Pilidiophora > Heteronemertea > Lineidae > Notospermus > Notospermus geniculatus. The sequence continues at coordinate 300,551 of NMRB01000295.1, forward strand.
TATGTCATTGACTGATAATACTGATCAGATCGTAAAAATACTTCTTGGTGTGTTCAGCTTTATCTTATCTGTACTGATCCTTCAACATTCACCATGAGAGTCACAGTTTCACACTTAACCACGGAGACTTGTCACAGAGGTGAGCACAATGGCCCTGGCCATTTTTCATATTACACATTAAGCAGATTTTATATTGCATTTTCGGTACAAAAATAACGTTGTCGTTAACGTTAACGTTTATCGTTTGATTTCTAAACCTCCCTTTTTCATCAAACGGCAATATTTTCACAGTGTCGTCACGTGTAATGACTCAGATTAGGGAGGTTTAGAAATCAAACGATAAACATAAACTTTACGACAACGTTCTTTTTCATACTACAGCCGAATCGGTTAATGTCGTCCTGGGTATAACAGAAATATATCCAGGTTCAATGTCGTCCTACAAAACTATACCCTGGGTATAGTTCGATCTACAAAAGTATACCCAGTACCGTAGTTTTGAGCCTAGGTACGAATTAGGAATGGGTGGCCGCCATTTTGTTTCTCGCTTCAACTGAGACGGCAGTTTTGCAATTAACATCTTCAAAATATCAGTCAATATTGTGAGATTTCGTGCTCATCGATGGCATGGGTCAACTGTTGACATTTGCTCAACACAACGGTCCAAACTTATCGCAAGTTAAGCTCACAGTTTCAAAGAAATGAGCAAACGAACAGAGCCGATCTGCACCCCATATGTTTGTTCGGTGTCGTGCGTTCACCAACGTCCGCAAGCCGTGCTGCGAGTACTATTGCGGATTTGAGTGACGATAAACGGCACGAATTTTTTTTTGATGATTGTCGGTAGGATATATAAAATGGTGCCCGTTGTGTTGGCCGCTAGAGCGATGTTTTTCGACTTGTCATGCTTCTGCATGGTCATATGTCATTTGCAAGAACAATCTCGTCTTCAGGTGCTGTATCCAATCCTCGGTATACTTTTGTAGATCGAACTATACCCAGGGTATAGTTTTGTGGGGCGACATTGAACCTGGGTATATTTCTGTTATACCCAGGACGACATTAACCGATTCGGCCATACTACACATTCACCAAATTTTACATTTTGCATTTTCGGTTAAAAATAACGTTGTCGTTAACGTTTACGTTTATCGTCTGGTTTCTTAACCTCCCTAATAAAGACTAGCACACATTACTTTTCGATCAGATAATTCTTCTTATAAAGCGGGCAAATTAGCAATAAACGGACGAGGGGTGTCAGACAAGAATCGGTTGTCCAATTTGCGATCGGCTATAAAATCATATCAACGTTTTGGTCTGTTGCGGACGCAGTTATTTGCCAGGTTGGATTACCGGCACTTGGAATGATGTTCCCTGAAAAATGACATTTTAAGTTGAATAGTGTCGCCGAGTTTTGTGGGATCAAGCAGTGAGAAACACAAAGGACATACTGTCTGAAGGAACAGTGTTCGTTCATAGCCTTTTGTGAGGAATCGTGCTGTGTTTGATACAAAAAAGAGGTCTTATATTTCATTCACTTCTCTGAGACGATGTTCATATCAGTTCACATTCAGGAGATACATGTAACTGAGGAATCCGTTAATGGAATATTTTTGTGGTGAAATCGCATGAAAACGAAGCACTCATAGATTTTTGAAATAGAAACTGTTTCTTCTCAGGATAAAGACTTCCCTAAGCTTTCCTGTGCAGAAGAAAGCAGATTGCGATCTACAGAGCATTACGAACTACAGATCATGGTTTACGAACTACAAACTACAGACAATAGTGTACGATCTACAGAGCATTGGGAACTACAGACTATAGTGTCCGAACTACAATCCGAACTACAGACAACAGTGTACGTCGAGTTAAAGAGCATACGATCACATACTGCCGACCAGGGGCCTATTTCATAAAGCGACTTTAAGCTAATGTTACCGTTAACTTCAATGTATTTTCCATTTGGTTGTAGGTACATGTACCATTAGCTTAAAGTCACTTTATGAAACAGACTCCAGCTTTGCAGAGCGTTACGAACGGTAGATATGAGGATACGAACAACTGAACATACTCTGTACAAAATAGGCTACGGTATAGAACATTCTACATTAGTGTACAAACTGCAGGGTATAGGTGTGGGAACTACAGGATACTGTGCACGAACTAAGAGAGCATAGTGAACAACGGAACTTAGTTACGAACTAGGCGTATACTGAATTATAGTCCGTAGTGGAGGCACTACTGTAAGTAACCTATAGTGAGGCGAACAATTGATTTGTTTACGAAAGTTGCCTTTTGGATCGCAGTGTTGACATTACGTGATCCAGGCAGCCTTATAGGATGGAATAAGGAAATTCAATCCAGTGTTCTCTTTCAACAAACTTGGACAGATTAGGGCCCGTATTCTACAGGGTGGGCCAGAGAAAGTGTCTCTCGAACAATAGGGAAACAATAGAAATGCTATTGTTCGAGGGACACTTTCCCTGGCCACCCTGTAGAACGTTCCTGTAGAGTTAAGGGAGACTTTACGTCAACCTTTAGCAAAATTTTATTTCAAGAACCAACCTTTATCTCGAGTTAAAGGACGCCTTTAGTTACCTTCCTTTAACAAATGTTGGGTCATTTCAAGAACCTTACTTCATTATAAGAAACGCTTAGGAGACCTTTAACGTAAGGTTGGTCTGGCGTATCCTTTGCTTATGTCAAGCTAGCACCATATTTTCTAGCCTTAATCAAGCTATCACCGTATCCTATCACCAACTTTACCCGAGTAAGTCGATGTAAAATGCGGAATGGTAAAGTCAGCACCACATTCTATCGCCAACTTTTTGAGGCCAAAGCAATAGACTTATCACTCCAAAAGAGCGCAGCACCTGACGGGTAACTACAGCGTCACGACGTCCCGTACTCATTCCATGACATCTTGACTTGAGACGATGTCATGATCGCTGAAACAAGTTGAGGTTTTTCGACGAACTCCCCACAGCGCCACCTATCTCCAAACCACTGAAGCAATACATCATCCCAAAGGCAAAAAGGAACTCCATGTTAATGCCAATATAGAATCGAACCCACCACAAAAGCACTTCCCCAACAAATTAAACGGCACGACCCAAGAATCGAGCTTAGCACCAACATGACAGAATGAACCCAACATCACAACACAGCGCTATTCATAAGATTAGCTCTGTTCCGTTCCAGTTTCAGGGTCAGTCTGTCTTTTACATTCCGTTTGCAACCACGATTCCGTTCCGTTCCGTTCCGTACTTAATAACTACCCCTGTAGGATTACATAAACTGACTGAGAGAATGTTTTTAAGCATTGCAAGATTACGCTTGTCTTTATCGTAAATGTTGCAGGAACCAAAAACTACCACTTGTGCTCAAAGACCACCTCCAGGGAATGTCCTCTGACTCATTAAGGTATCACAAAAATTGATCGTGCCTGTCAATTTCGTCAAGATCTCACGCCAGATATTTGTGGAATTGACTCTGTAGAGTGTTAGGCTAACACCATGACTCAAGTAACGTGGCTTTATGATATTTTTGTTTGCACCACACTCCTCTAACGTGGGTTTTTCCAGGTGCTGGTGAAATCGACTGCTCTTGAATATACAGCTACTCAGACAGGGTGATTGACCAATATATCAAAAACTGGCCATTTTCAGGAAAATCGGACGATTGGTTTGGCTTTGAAGTTGCAGATGGTTATGCAGGACTGTAAATCATGGGCAGTTTGGCATGCTGCGGTCTAGGTCCTCTTCCACTGAATATCAAATTGTATCACATCAAATACATCTAATTGAAGGCCGATCTGCTCTCCACTGCGTTACATCACACATCACCCTTCGAGAAATAGACATGGTCCGCGGCGAATCCGCTGCCTCTCGAAGAGGAGGCCAATCAGAACCGGTGTTGTAAAATTTGAATAATGGTACAAATAGTGGTAGCCGAAGACCCAATATAAAGTGCAATATGATTGGTCGACCGGTAAAGTTGGATCATGCCAACATACGCCACAGACTGGTCTATTTCTCGAAGTTGCATCGCACATCACCCTTCGAGAAATAGACCGGTCCGCGGCATATCCGCTGCCTCTTGAAGAGGAGGCCAATCAGAACCAGTGTTGTAAAATTTCCTCGTGGTACAAATAGTGGTAGCCGAAGACCCGATATAAAGTGCAATATGATTGGTCGACAGGTAAAGTTGGCATTGTGCCAAGATACGCAACGGACCGGTGTTACTCGAAGGGTGATGTGCGATGTAACGCAGTGGTGAGCAGATCGCCAATCGGTTATCGAAGATGGCCTACATGGAAGGTATCGGTATGCAAATAAAGATACAGTACAGGTCACAATTGACATCCCTACGGCTTCGCGTAAGTTACTGGTAACTTACGCGTAACTCGCGGCTTTGGTTTTGCGTAACTCACTGAGTAGCTCGCCAAAATCGCATAACTCTCCTCGTAAATCACTGCGTAGCTAGCAAAATTGTTGCATAAGTTACACATAACATATGCGAATTTAGGGATGTCAATTGTGACCTGTACTGTAGGTCAATTGTGCGCCATTCTGCAGCATGGAAAAATTGCTGTCTATCACACCAGGAATAGAACCTGAAGTGTCCAATGTAACAGACACTCGCTCACTTTCCATAATGTGCCGCTATCCAAGGAATGAAACACACTCCTTATCTGGCAAATTAAATCAGCAGTTCAAACCACTTGGCTTAATACATTGTATGATTTTCCCATCAATAACCGTTTTGTGATGCTTGAAGTGACTGTGTAGAACCTGCCAACTTAATATTGAACTGAGAACAATAATTTTCATCTGACATGATATTGACGCATAAACATGATAAACATTCAGTGTCCTAGCTGTTATGGAAAAATGTACACTGCTGTGACAGATAGTCACGTTTCGTGGAAGGTTAAACAGAAATTCTTGAATTATGAGACTGTTTGTGCCGGGATTGTTGATATTGCTCCTGAACTCGTTTATTGGCCACTTACCGCTCGAGGAAATAACGTTAATAATTCACTAATAAAATACGAGCAATCTGAAAACGGGAGTTAAATATTTACCAATATCAGGTCTGTATAATTGTGTGTTGTCTGGGTATTTGGTTCGTGTTGGGTGTATTGGTGAAATCTACTGCTGGTAGCCAAGTCCCGATATCATTAGCCGTGGTTACACCTATCCAAAATCCCCGTGCTTTTTGAGACACGGGGTTTTCCCGAACTAGAAAAAACATGGCGTTGACACGGCGAGCGGTTACACTACTAAAAGTGCGATTGGTAAGAAGTTCCGTATCCCGGCGATAGGGGCACTCTCCGTCATCGAGTGGCTACTGGAGGCGTGAAATATCCTATACGCATGCGCATGACTCATCGATTTGCATCGCCGTCTGTCGCCGGGTGCTTAGAACTAGAAATAAACACGGGGATTTCACGGTTACACTACATAAAATCCCCGTGTCTAAATAGCCCCGGCGTTGCCCCTTCGAGCTCGCTGGGGCTAATAAGCACGGGGATTTCAGACACGGGTCTATTTAGACTCGGCGATTTATAGGTGTAACCGCAAAATCCCCGGGGAAAGCACGGGGATTTATGTA
>NMRB01000295.1:323567-338274 GCA_002633025.1 Notospermus geniculatus
AGCCATCAATTCTTGATCGAGCACCAATCACGTGGATTTTCCTGTGTGTTGGTCCTTTGCTGCCATCTTTTGGTAATATGTGCGGCTGACTGCTCCTAGCCCCCCACCTCCTGGTACATGGTGGATTGCAAGGCGGCCAATTCCAAAATTGTTCACTTTCAACGTCCTCAAGGCAGATGTATCCATCCAGTGGAGTAATGGTCATCGGCGTCTTATGATGGGAGTTCGTTGTTGAAACCTATCCAGACCTTTCAGTATCCTTGTTTATAATCACTTCTCTTGATACATGTATATTTACGCCTCCATCTGATGGAGCCAGGAGGCAGCCAAGTGCTTTGTAAACACTCTCTCTGTCTCACTGGATCTTGTCTCCCCTGCAGTGTTTTAATTTGAAGTGTTCGAGGCAGTTTAACTCTTTCTCGTTAGGGAGGTTGCGCAGCTTTCCGACTCCGACTCTGGTTTCAACTACCAGAGTGAATTGCAGTCTGCTGTAGACATCTTTGATAAAAAACGATTTGATAGACGTTTGCAAATCATAGAATGCCATAACTTTGTGCCCCCCCCCCCGCCGGATCCGCGCTTAATTATCGCCAGCCTATCTGTGCAGCGACTCAAAACCAGTGCATGTACGTCACCTAGCTTTAGTACACCATGTTGCTGGAATGGAAATAGCTTATCATTTTATTTATTACCGCTACCAGCAAAGGTGATAAATGGCTATAATGTGATATATTCATAAGGAACTCGAAAGAATTATTAATAATGGTGTCTGCTGCCATCTCACCTGCTTCACTCCGTCTTGTGATTAATAAACCATTGTCTCCATCAGCAACCAATCACCTGGGTGGCATCCATCTTTTTTCAAGTCCACACCTTTGTAGGGTGCATGTTCTTGGTTTCTTTTGTGTTGGTCGAAATCTTCTGTGTGTTTTGCAAGTGCGAATACACACTGATTGTATGTAACTTTTGTTACTTTAGAGTGGAATTAAATCCGTTTTGCAAAGTCGCCCGTTCATTAACTTTTTTACTGGAAGTGCTGTGCAGCTTCCGGGGAGGTTGAGTTATTTCCTTGTCCTGTGGCCACCAGGTATGTCAGGATGTCTGAGCGAAAATACTCAAAGTTGTTTTTGTTAATTAATTGGGCCCTGTTAGTATTTTTTTCAATACTGTATACTGTGCACAGAATCCGCTATGGTGGTTCTCTTTGCTGCAGTGTTTGCCATCTTTTTAAACAAGCCATTGTAAAAAATGATGATCAAAGGTTTGGTAACCCTCTTCTGGAGGCGCCACTGTTCATCCAATATGGCCCCCACAGCTACCATCTTGATTTCATTTCCAGAGAACCTATAGGTGGGGCATGTCACACTTTGCTTTGCTCTTAATTTTCATAGATGCAATGATTTCAAAGGGGCTGTTCCTTTTCATTACTTGAGGAATCTGAGTTGTGATCCTTGGGAAAACGGAAAAAGCTATGCACTTGTAAATTGCAGGGATTATTTGTTGTGCTATACAGAATAATCACTGCAATTTGCAAGCTTCATAACTTTCTTTCTTTTTCTCAAGGATCACAACTCAGATTCCTCAACTGATGAAAATGAACAGCCCCTTTCATTTTGTTGATGACACAAAACCCCAATACTGCCGGGACATACTGTTTATACTTTTTGCTTGCTATTCTCACAAGAAAACGTGCAAAGTGTGGACTGGAAATTCCAAACCATTTGTTCCCAATATTCCGTTTCTGTGTACCGAAAAGCAAATTGGGCCAGCCTACATAACCATGTACACGTACCAGGCAACGAAAGAGCTCATATTTAAATTCTCAGAATGGATGTCATTATTGACAAAATTTGCTTGTGTTGTTATTAAACCTTGATAATATTGACAAAACCTGACATACCACAAGTTGGTCTGTTTGTCTGGTGTAGAAATTGGTGTTATTCTCCATCAATTGTGAAAAGGGATGGAAAATCATGCGACAATCCTGCATGTTTCCGACTGGTAATTTTTGGCCGATATTTTTGTATTACCGGGTAGGTGTACTTGTTTGTCGTTCGTGCCACACAGCTACCGACTTGGGTGAATCAACATTTATGGTGCGCTCCACAAAAGTGGGTGCTGCTCACAAAGGAAAGGGTTTACGGCCTTTACAATAGCTGCATGAAATGTGCATCTCTGCAGGTTGACAATAGGGAGGTTTTGCAAATCTGACGAAAGGCGAAGTACGAAATACGAAAAATGAGGAACTTTCCTGTCGTTACCTGCCGTCAGAGGCCGCCTGTTACCGGTCCTAGAACGTCGCAAAATTTGACGTCAAATGCGTGAGCCACGGCGCCCACGTCATTATGGACGACGTTGTGGCATGCATGTCTGCCCTGTGACGTCAAACTTCATGATGTTCCTGGACCGGTAACTCGTAGCGGCCTCTGACGGCATGAAAGTTCCCCATTGGACTTCATTTCCATGACAGAATGTATTTCAGGAGATGGTTGGTACCACAAATATCGCCTGCTGGAAGAGCGTCTTTTAGCGTATGATGTTACGTCTTTCTTAGCTACGACTAGAGATCACCACAACGACGAGAAAATGACTACAATAACGTCCTTATTTTATTGTAACGTCTTTATTTGCGGTTATAACTGCCCATATGCAGAAACTTTGACCTTTGGTGAAGATGCCACGAAACGGAGTGAGCTAGTTCCCCATGGCAGCAATTGCGTTTGTAAATAGTGATAAATGTACTTGTAAACAAGCCGAAATCTAAAAGGCGTCTGCTTGACTACTGGCACATCCTGCAATCGTTTGTAAGCTCAGGTCTCATTTACCCCCTTGGCAAAAATTTCCTTGTCGATAAAAGATAATGTAAACAAGACATAATCTAAAAGCTTCAATTTACCACCAAATAAACCGAGCTGTAAATTGCCATAGGGTTAGAAGCTAGAAGGGTCATCCTGTGGTCAAGCAACTATTCCCGATGATAATCCCCTGACCTTGATCGATCTCATATTGATGATACAGTTGAGTCCACCAAGTATTGAAGGATCCGTCAAAGTGATGTAATTTTCCCAGTTGAGCCAGGATTCGACTGGGGTCTTCCTGTTCTGCTCTTTTGGCTATGATGTTTCCATTTGGCTACCAGTGTCTTCCCTTGCCCTTTGGCTACAGCAGTTCTACTGAAGGGGATGTCTACGTCTTCATCCTTCAGGTTTCAATCCACCAAGTGTTGAAGCATTCGTCAAAGTGATGTAATTTTCCCAATTGACCCAGGATTCAGACTAGGGTCTTTCTGTTCTTTTGGCTAGATGATGTTTCCATTTGGCTACCAGTGTCTTTCCTGTAGCCCTTTGGCTACAACAGTTCTAGTGAAGGGGATATCTACGTCTTCATCTTACACCCTTCAGGTTTCAGTATGAATATTAGATTTGGGGAAATAGGCTACAGTAGCCTACATTTCACAAAATTGACCTACCTTTATCCGCGTACCTTCTGCTTACGTGACGCGGAAGGTACGCTTCAGTTCATTGCATGGTACGGGTGCATCACGCATCTCTTCTGCATGATGTCCGTGCACCACGGGTGAATGACGTTATGTCTTCACTGCGTGCCTTTCGCGGCGGCGTGCAACGTCCGCAGAAGATACGAGGATACAGGCATGAAGCTACATGTGGTACGCGGAAGGGAGGTCAATTGTGCAACGTTCTGTACAGGAAGTAGTCCAACAATACCTTGAGTGGTTTTCAGGCCCAATTGATCTGCACTAGTCCTTGCGATGCTGTACTCTGCACAAAAATTGACCTACCTTCCCTGCCGCGTACCACATGCAGCATCATGCGCATACCGTCCTTGTATCTTCCACGGATGTTGTGTGACACCTTGCAAGGTATGCAGTGAAGACGTAATATCATTGGTGTGTGGTGCACAGAGGTCACTTGGAAGAGACGCATCGTGATCGACGTCTATATATATGCAATGAATTGGAGCATTCTGTGTGACGTACGCGGAAGGTACAGGGAAAGGTGGGTCATATGTTATCCCACCGAACGAAGTTTGGGAGCCACGGTGGTGTAGTGGTTCGGGTCTCCGACTAGCGGTCAGAGGGTCCCGGGTTCGAATTCCACTTGGCGTGAGACTTCGGGCAAGTCTCTTTGCCTCACTGGCCTCTCTCCACCCAGGTGTATCAATGGGTACCGGTCGGAAATGCGCAGATTGTAGCGCTGAATGAGCAGCTCATCTGAGTTCTACTGAAAGGTTTCATGATAGACTGGGGTTAAAGTGTGAAGTCGGATGACACCTCTACCATTGTTGATATCAGACTATAAACCCAAACTTTAACTTTAACTTTTTTTATAGAGAAACCCCTGTGCATCAATCTGTCAGTCTGGCTTTCCATCAGTCTGTCTGAATACCTTCCGCCCTATATTTGCAACGAACTAGATTTTACCACTATATTTTCAGGGAAGGTGTTGAGCAGTCAAACTGTGTCACGCACCACACTCATTGCGACCTTCACCCTCTGACCATTGACACAAATATCCCTTCCGGCCTATAACTTTCCCGCCAACATTCTCTCGTGGTGTCATAGTTCGTTGAGGCTCCCCTTCTGAGCACCAAGAAATGTTTTACTGCATCAATTGTAATGATGAGGAAATAGAAAATAACTTGGCAGCAAATCTTCTTGGGTGTCATGGTTATGTCTCTTTTCTCAAATGAACTCATGTTTTCTTTAGTTTACTACGGTTCATCGGTCACCCATCTCTAGGAATGACATCGTGCTAATGAAATATCTTAGAATAAGCTCGCAAACCAACCGTATCAAATACGTTATTTTTCTTCCACTAATTATGTAATTGTTCACCCATCTGTCACTTATTGGCCGAGTATTGGCATGATCTGATAACACGACTTGATAACAACATTATCTTGTCTGAGGTGAGTCATCTCGAGTTCTTTATCTACTGTAGTGGTCTCGGATGAGCGCGATTCCTGTTTCGTTGTCAGTACACGATGATCCACCGTCGAACATGAGATGGATTCCCAGAGTAGCCAGATTCCATCACATCAAGGTCATTGTGCATCCGTAAAAAACGACATTGATTTCAGCAACATCCTTATATCGATACTTCGGAAGCTGAGGTTCATGTTACTGTGAGCATTATGTGCCATCTCAAATTCAGAATGGTAATTCTGGTTGGCTTCTGATCAAACACAGCGCACCGATTTTCAGCAGATCATGTTTTCAAACAGGTAAAAATCTAAAGTAAAGTAAATTTACCAGCCTTCTACAAACCTGGATGTTGTATAAAAATGAAACACTTTTAATCAACGAATGTGTTTCATTAGGGCCTATTGCTTTGTACAGTACATACATGACATAGAGCACAATTGACCTGCCTTTATCCACGTTATCTTCCGTGTACACCACGCAAAAGGTACGCTTCAATTCATTGCGTATCATACGAGTATGTCACGCATCTCTTCTGCGTGACATCCGCACACCATGGGCGAATGACGTTACGTCTTCACTGCGTGCCTGCCACGGCGGTGCGCGACGTCCACGGAAAATATGAGGATGGTACGCCCATGACGCTGCATGTGCTACGTGGATGGGAGGCGGCGCGAAGGTCGGTCAATTGAACAGCATACTACGTACAAGCTTGATGAAGGAGTATGTAAAAAAATTTTAAAAACTGTGTTTGAAACTCTAGTACAGCACATGAATATAAAAGTGTTGCATCCTTGTTAGACTCAACGTGGTGTCACAAATCAGCCTCTTTAACCCTTTCAGGATGGATGACGAAAATGTCGCATTTGGCCTGTTCCACACACCCTCGGACATTCAAACTGACATAGAATCGTAACCAGTGGACCGATTGATGTTCTCTTTGCATATTTTTTAATGCGAGACTGCCCCCCATCTGAATGCGCGATTTTGCTCTGTTTGAAGAAACCTCAGTAAAATTACGTTTTAACGTTTGTCCTGTGGTCAACATTGATTGGCTCCAAAGTGCAAATCTGACTCATTGTGACAAAATGGCTATATTTCTGACCAATTTTCAGAGCCGTAGGAGCAACGGTTTCCGAGATAGATGTTTAAAGATTGGCAACCTGACGAAAACTTAGGCAGAATGCGTCTATTTCCTGACAACTATGCATCTTCGGCTCTGGCCTGCTTCTCTGGCAGACATTTTGGAACAAGCAAACCTGCATGAGGTCGTGGCCCATTTAGTTGCAACCAGAATGAGCAGTCAGGAGCAATCGCTCGATCGCCAGTTGCCATCCAATTGAACTGCGTCGGTCAATTGAACAACTGCGTGTAAATATGGCGTCGGCCAATTGGCCGAAAATCATCCGATCGAGGGGCGGTACCTTCAACACTGTCAAAAAAACGGTCCTGCGCATTTAATGACGTATCTGCGCATGCTGAAATTACAGGTGCAGAGAAGAGAAAGATAAATGGGACCTNCTAGCAGTCCAAATGGGCTGCATGCTTGTCGGCCAATGGATGAACTGCAAGTTGGTAGATTGAAATGCGCGCCATTCCTTCGAGCTGCGCAGTTCAATTGACCGACAACTGGCGATCGGGCGAAAAGTCCTGACTGATGAGTGCCTTGTCACCATTTTTGGTTGCAAATTTTGGGAGCTAGGCATGTTTTTGTAGAGACATCAGAAATTCATGTTACGAAATGTACACTTTTCAACTTTTATCCCGTCCTGAAAGGGTTAATCCAAACACTAGTGTCCATGCACCCACACTTTCTTTTGAAGCTGTTACCATCATTTATTGGTGGTTGGCTTCAGCAGTAGTTAAGCCATTAGCGGCTATCAAAGGTCACATTAGACGTTACTAGCATGGCTATGCAACCTATTGCTGGAGGGTAAACATCTATCTCAGGAGGGCCCCTAATTATTTTGGAATAGGATCCCTGGTTCCAGCAGACAGAACGGGGATGAGGCCTTGAATACCCAATCATTCCCCTGCAGGCTGTGCTGGTACGGAAGGTGAGAGGCCGGTCTGGGGAGCTGTCACGAGAGACTTTCTACTCTTCATTCCACTTCCTATTGGGGCGAGGTTTATCAACGATAGCTCCGCAACGGCTGGGCAGATTTTGATGAAACATACGTCAATCGACTTGTCTTTCTTGGCGATACAGCCATCATCACTATCATTTTCCCGAAAAACGTGACAGAAAAAAGTTCTTTCACAAATCACAGTTCGTGTTTACGGCCGAAATGGTGGCCATTTTGAAATGACGCAGTGCATCGCGCACGTGTAAACTGCACTGAACAGCATAGCGAAATGAAATGGGTTTTGAGAAAGGGTTCCGTTATGTAGGCCTTACGCGAAAAATGAAGATAGCAGAAAGATAAGAAAGACAAGTTAATTGATGTATGGTATGTTGAATTTGACCCAGCCGTTGCGGAGATATCGGCTGAAAACCTCGTGCCACTGGGATTTGGAATGGACTGTAGGCTGTGAAGACCTCAAGAGGGGAATCAATAAGTATTCTCTTTCATATGGATGTTGCTGTTCTAAAGGGTATTGACTTGATGTGAACCAAGGTAATGGCCATGTTATCGGTAAAGCTTATGTCCTTGTGGAATCGTTACTTCGAAATGGTACCAGATTCACCCTACAGCACCAGGGGCGTAACTAGCTTTTATGGCCCCGGGGGGGGGGGGCAAAATTGCTCGAGGCTGGAGGGCAAAGCCGGAGGGGGTCTGGGGGTCGTCTTCTAGAAAAAAAATTGAAAATCTACATTCTCTCGGATGCATTTTCCCCACATCTGATACCACAATAACTTGGTTGGAGAGGGAAAGTGGCCTTTTAGAGGAAAAATTTGCTTTGTCCCTTTTTGCTCTGGGGGGCATTTGCCCGCTGCCCCCCGCTAGCTACGCCCCTAAGTACGAAGCACTAGTTCACCTACCCTACGTACCTGGCGTACATCGCATGGAAGGTACACTGCATTTCATTGCGTATGGTATGGGTACGTCACATGCAACTCTCTTCCACGTGACCTCTGCGCACAACGTTACGTCTTCACCCCATCTGCACATCGATCCGCATGTGACGATGACATGCGCCAGATAGCGCATGACCCTTCACGTGCCGCGGATGATACATGGCATGAAGGTAGGTCAGTTGCGCAAGAGTAGGCCTACTGCAGATGTCAAGAAAACGCCCAAATTGAGGAGCCCTGATAGCCTAGTGGTTATCACGTCCGCTTAGCTAGCAGTAGGTCCCGGGTTCGAAAGCCTGGGCCATATAGGATTTCATTCCTGGCTCTTCAGTCCGGCGCACGGGTCAGTGTGGTGCCTTGTACCTTGTGTCTTTGCAAGGGCAAGTAAAAGTCCCCATCCAAGTGAGGAACATGGAGTAGCTTGTGATGGCCTCCTCCATACTTACCAGGGCCAATAATTCTATAGCGTCGGCCCTGATGGAAAAAATTAAATACAAATACCCAACTCAACTTTTCTGCCTTCGTAGACTGTGACTGATGCAAGTGTGATTTCAAAATTTTCTCCCACAGGGGTCTTAATCTCACTTACCGGTATATTTTTTTCTCATCAGAGAAATCAATTCCCAGGTGAGACTGCAATAATTACTGAACACCGTATCCAGCAGCATCGGTAAAAACAGACATTCAATGGATTGTCATCTGGGGGATGCAAGGAGTTGAATTTTAATGATGATCGACTCGGAGCCCTTTTGTTCCTCATGAAAAAAATCCATTGATTTTATATATAGGTATTCATAATTGATACAGAGCCGTGACATTTTATGAAGAGGAGAAAAAAAGATCAGAAAGAATCTGACGTGATGATCTTGATTTCTTGATCAGGGAGCCTGATGTGTTCAGCTGTTGTCCTTTTCAGCTTGGAGTCCTTCCCATTTCACTGTCACATGTCTGATCATTTTGTAGATTGGCCACCAGGAGGCTATCTTGTAATATCAGAAACATGTATTTTTATTTGTATTTGATTTTTCCGTCAGGGCCGAAGGAATAGCATTATTGGCCATGGTAAGTACGGAAGAGGCGCCATCACAAGTTACTCATGTTCCTCACTTGGATCGGGTCTTTTACTTGCCCTTGCAAATAAACAAGGTAAAAGGCTCTGGTTTAATGTCCCATGCGACGGACGTGAAGAGCCGGGAATGAAATCCCATATGGCCCGGGCTGCATTCAAACCCGGGACCTGCCGCTTGCTAAGCGGATGTGATAACCACTCGGCTATCAGGGCTCCACACAGAAACGTGTTTTGTCATATGTACCTTAGATGCACAGCTGTGATAAAAATTTGGAGATGGTCCAGCCATTAGTTCAGGAGTTATTGCAAATTTTTGGTGTTTTTTGTTTTGGTCCTTAGTGGCCAGGCCACTAAGTGACCAAAACAAAAAACACCAAAAATTTGCAATAATAAGCCTCACGCTGAAACTTGGTGTCGTAGGTCATATGATCGAGGGGCATCAGTGTACCAAGTGTGATGCCTGAATAGGCCCAATCAGCACTGCAGTTTTGAAACTTGCCCTGATATTGGATGACCAGGGATGGATCCAGGATTTCGGGAAAGAGGGGGCACACTGTGCTAAAACATTAAAATCTGCGGTGAATTTCAGTGATTAGCTCCAAATTTCAGAATTTCACAGTCGATTTTACAGATTTGTTGGCCGAAAGGGGGGGCATGCGGCGGGTGCGCCCCCCCTGGATCCGCGCCTGATTACAGTGCTGTGTCATGACTAAGCCTCTGTCGCCAGAGCGTGAATCCCCTGGAGTTCGATGGCACAAAAAAGACATCTGATATTGCATCCAGCCTAATCCGCATCCAAGAATCCTTAAAAGACAGTCCGGAAAACAAACATTAAGTTTTCTGAGCCACAATTTGTGTGGTCTAATCCGTGACAAGCGCTTGGGTTATTTGATCCACTAAAATAATGATCTCTTTCTAAGAACTGTTGATGACGCTCTCTGAAGACTTGTGGATTTTGACCCAGTCACAGACTCGGGATCATTCCTGGAATGACTTTTGCTGATAGTGCAGATGGCTTCCATCATTTTGGGACTTCCCACTTCACTTGGCTCTGCATCTGTAAGCCTAGCGTACATCACACTTGCGACTGGAGACAGCTATAGTTGCCACTGAGCTATCAGGTGACTGGGAGAATCTAGCTGGAACTGGAGGCGACTGATCAGTCACCAGAAACAGTCGATGTACGCACCCTTGCGACTTGCTGGAACTAAGACTTTGCCAGTCGCCGCGAGTTGCACATGTTCAACTTTCTAGCGACTAGTTGCACCCTGTTTCGTTCAGTCAGCGATGGATGCAGGTTTGCAACTGATCAGTGTCAGTTTTCTGAACGAAACCTAGTCTCATCGAGTCTCAATGGCCCGGATGTTACCGGAGTTGCTGCCAGTCGCAAGTGCAATGTAGGCCTACATTAACATGACGACTGATTGGATCCTCCTAGTTTTACTGAGTTGCTGACATTGCGATGTTCGCCCAGCACGTACATCACCTATCGACTGATCAGATCAGTTGCTTCCAGTCACAAGTGCAATGACCGCCTCGCTTTATACACGTACTTTTGTGTACTCTAGTCGGGCCAGGATAATGTCAGTAAACCATTTGATACTATTTCAGGTATGGTTTGCTTCAGAAAGTGTCAGTTTCCAAATGTACTTTGTCCCAAACATTGGGATTGTGGTCATCTTTGTCAGAGATAAATGCTCTGACCATTTGTGGCACCCCAAAGACCAGTGGTGGACGATTGTTACATACTGAGGAACTTAATATGCATTGCCATGTATCGGGCCACGAGATTCAATTCTGGTGAAAAGGCAACAGTCCTCTTTGATTCCACAGCCAGCACATGTAATTCTCTCATGATTAATTTACCCATTTGATCAGATGATGTCTGGCCCAACTGCAGTGGAGGATTCTAAACTCTGAACCACTGGTTGGACTGAGTGGGTAACATTGATTTCTCTGAAACTGTGTGAAAAGTACCACAATATCACCACCCAAGGCTCAAAATAAGCGGTATCACTGTCGCAGTTTGCGATGCAAAATCTCCTATTTGCGATAGTTGAATCAAGTCCGCATCACAAAACTCTGATCGGCATACACGATGAGGCAGTCTGACGATGTGGAATACTTGGCCTAAAATCGTCGCGCCATCTCCTGCCCAGATGAAACTAAACACACCTTCTTATCATAATACATGATAAGAAGGGAGTGGCGTGGTCTAGTGGATAGTGAGACGGACTCCTGATCAGAGGGTCCCGGGTTCGATTCCCAGTCCTGACCAAGAAAAAACATGCTTGAGCAAGTCACTTTGCCTCACTTGCTTCACCCCACCCAGGTGTAAAAGGGGTACCTGGCTGGTAGTGGTGGTCTGTGTGAATGTTAGTCCAAGAGCGCTGAAATCGGTTGCCGGGACTGTAATACTCCCCGGGGAGTGGAGATATGAAATTGGAATGAACAGGCCTATAGCTGGGGGTAATACATGTAATTGTGAAGTGCCTTGACACTTAAATGTAAAAGGCACTAATAAGCCCACACATTATTATTATTATTAATACATGTTGTGTCCATTGCAAGTCTTAATGATGTCGACTATATATTGTTGCGCCATCTCTAGTCTGTACATCGAACTAAACTTCTAGATGTCAGTTTTTGTACAAAAAGAATTCATTTCGGAGGATTGCGAATAAGCCAAGATTGAAAGATCTTCTTGTTGTAACTAAAAAAAGGGCACCAACAATGATGTAACATACACCTGGCACCTTCCTTCTTGGCTTAAAATGCTTTTTGAGATGGTATTTTACATCAACATGCAGATAAAAAGCTTCTCCTCAAAGTGCCCAAATTGCTCGTCAACACACAGTCCCCATAGAAAAAGTAACTGGGGGCATTATAGCTACTCATCCAGCAATTCTGGGTGATATTTACAATATGTAGGAGGAAACCGAAGCCCCCGGAGGAAACCTACGATGTCGAGGAGAGATTGCCCTTTCTGTCACATAGCCACTTGAATGACCAGTGATGGAATGTGTGATCTCATTGGTGGAAGAAAAGAAATAGATGTTTTCATCCTGGATCTGAATGAAGCTGTCTGATGCTGGATTCCCAATAAAAACGTGTGTTTAGTCTTCCAGTGGTGTGTGCTGAACACCCATGTAGCAATCGTTATGTCAACACGAATGGAAATTCAAGTTCTGTCAACTTCTTGTTTTGAAACAAAATGAGTGCTCTCAAGTTCATGTTCACAAATTTCAAGGGCAATTGGTTGCTTTTTATGTGAAAATCTGCTTATTTAGGCGTCTCACATTCGGTGTACTTCAGACTAATTACATACATGCAAAAAAAATTTTGATACGTGTCATGAAATTTTGGGAACCACCAGGCATTTGGTTCGTAACAGCGAGGGTGCACTGTATATGGTTAGTGATAAAACCCAGAACGAAACGAAATGAAATGAAATCATCGAAATGGGCATGATTTGCATCAATTTATTTTCGTTTTATTGTCTTACGGTATTGTAATACTACCGATACTTAAAGGTGCTCTAGTTCGAATTGTAAACATTACGGTGTGCCACCTATTATCAACTTCTGGTACTACAAATCAGATAAAATCGAATTAAATCTTGCCTTTCACAACTTTTCGTTTGTTTTTGAGGGTAAAATCATAAATATATTTCAGTTACAAGAATATTTATCAAGATAGATATAAAAATAGATGGTATACAATTCGAACTAGAGCACCGTTAAAGTGGATAGTGGATTTTATTTACATTTGGCTGCTGTTTGTGGCAAACACAAAATTTCAGCCAATCAGAATGCACGAACATTTCTTTGTTGACATTCTGGAGAAGTTTTACATTTTTTCCCGAAAATTTGTCCCCTTTCAAATTCTATTTCTAAATCAAATTTTTTATATCAATTCGCTTTAATTAGGCCTACATTAATTCTCAAATTCCTTGCGAGCGCGATTTCGATGATTTCATTTCGTTTCGTTTCATTCCTGGTTTTATCACTAACCCACTGTTTATACCCATCTGAGTACAGGGAGCTACAGGGAGCTTCAGATCATAACCCTATCAGTTTTAGCCCCAGGGTTCGGAGTTAGTTTACCCAGTCATGTCAATAATAGCGATATGATGATGACAAAGTGCTACCGGTGTCCGAAATGAATCGGTCATCAATATCGCATACTGCGCGAGTGTGTTCCTGCGCGGACAATCTGACGTTCATCTCCATATTGGAAAACAAAGGACAACTCCAGGGGACGTGGTGTTCAGTAGCATTTGCTGAGGCCAGGTATTGTATTTGTATGTTTCCATCAGGGCCGAAGCCATGCAGAGTATTGAGGCCATTTCGATTTAGAGGAATCAGGATTCGGAGGAATTGGGGTGGAAAATCCGAAAAATCACCTCTAATAAGTATTTATACTTCATCGTAGAGTGATTTTCTGGATTTAGTACAAATTATCACTATACTGTAGTTATCTCATAACATTTCCTGAGCTATTGAGTTGTCATAAAAAACTATCATCATCATCGAGGTTGATGATAAGAGAGCCTCTTCACTTCCCTCACCAGAGCTTTCATTATGCCTGCGTATGGCGTCCAGTATTACGCCTGTGAACTACAGAAATGACTCGCATGCGGTATCGGTAGCAGCATACATGTACCAAAGAAGATTTGACCCCAGTAAAATAATTAACCAGAAATCATGACCCCAAAAACGAATTGCTGGAAGTCTAAAGACCCCAGCATCTTCTCAAATTGACTTCCATAAAAAAATTGTGGAAGTCCTGACCATCAGTATGTAGGGAAAATGTTAATGAAAGCCCTGCCTCACCCAGACACTGGCATCCCAGTGCTCCGAGAGGTTTGTCCTGAGATTATGGCGGACAACGGTCATTGCGGAAATGCTCACAAAGTATCATAAACAAAATGAAATGGTCCATGGACCATGTGCTCACCTGGGTGAACGTACCAGAAAAACAAATGACAAATGTTAAATCGAAATGTTCCAGGGTCATGTATCCTCATTAGATGCACCTGATAAAAATTTGGAGACAATCCAGTTACAGTTCAGGAGTTACTGGATTTTGAGCTTTGGTTTTGGCCACCTGGTGGCCAAGCGGAGAATCGAATTGGACCGAAAAGTGGTGTCGTAGGTAACCTGACATAGGGGTGTATATGAACCAAGGTTCAAGTCAATAGCCCAAGCAGTTATGAAACGCGCCACCAAATGACTAAATTTTGAACTTTGACCTCTGTGACCTTGAAAAGTCGGTCAAATCAAAAACCTCTTACTTATGTCATGCATCCTCATTAGAAGCACCAATGATAAAAATTTGGAGAGGATCCACTCATTAGTTCATGAGTTATTGCACTTTTTGTCTTTTTGGTTTCCGCCACCTGGTGGCCAAGCTAAGAGTCAAATCGGACCGAAACTTGGGGTCATAGGTCATCTGACCAAGGGGAATATATGTACCAAATTTCAGGTCAATAGCAGCTGCGGTTACGAAACGTGCCACCTAAAGGCAAAATTTTGAACTTTGACCTCTGTGACCTTGAAAAGTAGGTCAAACCAAAAACCCGTTATATATGTAATGTACCCTCATTAGATACACCTATGATAAAAATTTGGAGGTGATCCAGTCATTAGTTCAGGAGTTATTGCACTTTTTGTGTTTT
>NMRB01000295.1:352885-366183 GCA_002633025.1 Notospermus geniculatus
CCCCCCCGTTCGGCAAGTCCTGGATCCGCCACTGACCTGCAGGCAATTAGTATTTGCAATACATTTGACTTCACCACTGGACACCGACTCTTACCCTAACCATTAACCTGCAACCTGCACTTACCAATCTGCCGTGAACTAAATTGAAATGATATTTGACGTTCCGCTACCCAAAAACTGAGACAGAATGAGAAAAAATGTGCTGTTGCGTCAACAGCACATTCCAGCGCAAATTGATGTGCCTAAAAGCATTTTTATTGGAATCATTACTCTTTCTCAGACAGTTGTGGATACCTTGGTGTACAAGATTACTCATGGTGTCAGACTTTGCTTTTTCTTCTGATTTATAGAGGTATCTGTGGTTGTTAATCAACGCAAGAATGGTCTTCCTTTTTCTTGGCTATTATGATGCATGGAGATGTCCATGCATCATCTGTGAATTTTGCCATGACTCAAGGCAAAATTATTTTTCCATGCACCTCTGGCTGTACATGATCCAAGACGAAGACTGCTATCCTGACTCGCCTTTGGGGAATCGACGCTGATCATCTACAAAGAAAATAGTTCTGCTTAAAGAGGCTGTCGTGCAAGTCTGCTCCAGTTCCGATAAGGATGTAACACATTTTATTCATTGACATCCGCTGGGTTAGACCGCCACACATATGTACAGGAATATAAGGCCCTTATTGTAGCTGAATGGGTGAATGTCGTCCTGTCCTGATCCTACACACTAATTCCTAGCCCAAGCCCCTAACCCTAACCCTAACCCTGACCCTCAACCCTTGTCACTGACCCCTACCCTAATCCTATACCTAGTCCTGACCCTAACCGTCAACGCTAACCACCCTACATGTAACTCCGTAACCTGGGTACACTGGTTTAGATGACATTAACAGTTTGTGCCCAACTGTATGGGACGTTGTTTATCAAACGCTTTCTTGATCAAAAGTGTTACATCTTTAGAGGGCTGCTAAAAATTAGATATGTCTCACATTACATTTCCTAGTTTAATGGTAATCTAATAATTTGTTCTCGCTAAAAAGACCTAATTGGGAAGGTCTCTCGATAAATTCAAATTGCAGACATTTGGCCTGTCATTCCACTATCGTATTTTTTACCAAGTATACTGACACCAGGGTCCATATTCATAAACATACTTAAGTCAAAGTGTGACACAATCTTTTGTGTTGAACAAAGGATAAGTGTCACACTTAGACTTAAGTAGTTTTATGAACATGGGCCCAGGTGATATAGAACAAGCAGGATGGGACACGTTCAAAAAATCTTCTCTCTGCACGTAAAAAAGAAAAGGGGCAAAACATTTGTCTGCCATCCTTCTTTCTTGCCTGATTCCACCAATACAATCTTCTCTCAACTTTCTCGTATAAAAAATCTTTGTGAAACAATTTTTGAATATTACATTTTCTAATGTTGCCTAGCAACGATCACTAAAATCAAATTACTTTAGACTAGGGCCTAATTAGTTGTGGCAGGTAAATGATGAGGTAAATTGGGTTGTTTTTGTGCAATTGATGTTAAAAGTTTATTATGGCTTCAGATTGGCATCACTGATGGTGGGGTGGAGGATCGAGACAGGAACAGAATTTTTTTTCTTCTTTGATTACCGTATTTTCTGGCATAAGACCCGTGACTTTTTTTCGCAAAAAGGCCCCCAAAATCACGAGTACGGGTGATACAACGGTGCGGTTCTTGCGTGGATTAAGGCCTATAATCGGCCCTATAACCATGCTTAAGTTCATGGAAGGTATCTAAAATCCATGCTTTATTTGTTCCTTGCATCATGTCATAGGCCTATTTTCATGAATGTGCACAAAATTCTGGCGTAAAACATGTCAAAAACTTGGCGAACGTCGTGGGCATTCCCAGCGAAGCCACTTTGTTTGATTCAAAATGAGACTTGTTCCGGTTTAGTTCGTGCGAGTGTACCCGAGTTGTCACAGTGACCTTGACCTGATATATCTGTCTTGCTCCTCTCACGAGAATCATTCACGTTTTAAGCAGCAGGTGATATGGCGGTGCAGGTAGGAATTAGCAATGATCTATGGGGGGTACGGGTCTTAGGGTTGTGCGATTAGTAGTGCGAAAAATACGGTATACATGTATCTATTCGAAGACAGTCTGATGAAAGACAGGGTAGCCTTCTGTTCTCACACCCTACACCTGCAAAACTGTCTGCCTGTGACCTCTGAGAGCGTTCCCTCAAAGATACGCTTAGTTAAATCCATGAAACTATTTCAGAGTTGGCCTGCAAAGTGTCCCTTTGTTTGTAAGAGGGCTTGAGAAGACTGATTTAGCTCCTCCAATAGTCACTGGAGATCACATAATATTGACACTTAAGGAGTTGGTGCGATTTGCTCTGGAGTGAGTTTTACAAATATGGAAGTCTGTCACCAATATTCCAAGAAGATATGATGTAATTGCAGACAAAGGGAAACTTGAGATTTTCATGGGAACTTTGGAGCATGTTTTATGTTGTGCGTGCAGGGTGTGGCATTATTAACACTTGGCAGAAGGCGCAGTCAGTCAGTTATTTTCATAAGATAATGGTTTGTAGTCATGCAATCCGTATTGTTGGTTTGGTGCATCGAAATCTATCACGTAATCTCGTACATTGTCACCTGAATGAAGAAAACCAGCAGGATTTTTCATTCCATATCGCTCATACTCTACCCACATCATACTTTTGGCCTGTATTCCCATTCTGCCTGAACACCAGGGAAAATTATTTCCCTGAACCGGCGGTCGATGGCACCCCACGCCCACCCGCCAGGGTCATGTGGGCCCGCCATCTTCAGTTTTACTCCCTGGGGGTGGGGATGGGATGGGGATCCTAGCTACAGAGGGCCGCACACCGAAACCAGGTCCTAATGGACGCCATTTGTGTGGGAAATTGATCAGGACCGGGATGTCAGTTTCATTTCAATTAGTTTTAACCACTAGTTACACCTATTGAGGCAGTGGGCTAGGGTCCCCATTCTTCCCACAGATTTTTGAAATTGTTGCCATATTCTGAATCAAAGATCGGCAGTTAAAACCCCTCTGTATTGAATTCAATGGTATTTTCAAAGTGTTAGGAGAGTGCAGGTGGAGGTCTCCATCTAAGCCTCATGAGGGTCCCCAAAGCATTGCTTGATACATACTTTAAAGAATCAAAGCCTACTTTTCAGCATACATTGAAAAAAACTGCAGGCAGAGCTATATTTGTATTCAGACAGAGCATAGCATTTTACTATATGTCGGAGGACGTACTACAGTACGTTGCACAATTGACCTCCCTTCCGCGCCGTGCACCACCCATGTACCACATGCGGCGTCATTCACGTACCATCCTCGTATCTTCCGAGGACGTGGCGCGGGGTCATGGAAGGCATGCAGTGAAGACATAACGTCATTCACCCGACGTCACGCAACAGAGATGCGTGACGTACCCGTACCATACGCGATGAACTGAAGGATACCTTCCGCGCCACGTCCGAGGAAGGTACGCGGATAAAGGGAGGTCAATTGTGCAATGTACTGTATACGCACTTTCTGAATTCACTACAGTGTGGCTTTAAGTGATACTGTTCAGGTCTATCACCATTGAACACTGACCATTATGAGATGTTGAATTATGATATACCACAGTAAACACACTTGTCAGTATATTCTAAGAAAAAGATGAGGGGTTCTTGCTTGATCAAATGACTTTCTTGGATGACTTAAGAAACTGTTTGTTCTTTGTCATACCACAGTGACAAATATTGGGTGGAAGATGACAGTGCATGCTCGATGTCGTGTAAGATGGACATTTTTTCTTAGAAACCTCATGGGTAGGAATACCGTATATGCTGTTTTCATCGGGGCCAAAGCCAAGTGTTGAACCTACTATAGTAAGTATGGAAGGCTGTAATCTTAAACTATTCATGTTCCTCACTGGGATGACATCCCCGGCCTGATCAGTTTCCCAGACAAAAGACCATTCTGCCCTCCAAACGAAGACTGCAGTAACTGCACTTGCTGCGGTCTTGCGTTTTATGCCATATCTCCCTTGTTTTAGGTGGCAGCTCTGAATAATTTTGCAAGAAAGGAGAGCAGTATCTACTGATGTTATTACACACCTACATTGTCCACTTCACTGAATAGGAAAGGCTGCAGAGGCTGTACAAGGGAAGACTGCAGTATTCCATTGTAGGGCAGCATTGTATAGGACCTGGTTTTGGTGTGTGTCCTCTATCGTAAGCTAGGATCCCCATTAAAATACCTGTCAAAATAATGGATGTATTCAACTTTCCATACTTTTTGATACATTCCATCTTTCTTAAGGTTTCCATAAAATACACATACCGGTACATCCATCTTGTCCAAACAAGGCTATCGACTGCGTCTCTAGCCTTGTCCGAATCATGTCATCTTATGCGTTAATGCATAAATTATAAATGAATCTGACCCCTACTTGACCCCGCCTCCGAGCCAATCACAATTCGTGAAGTAACTCGTCGTTCGGCACTTTCTCTTCTCTTGACGCACACGTTTGTAACACGGATTTTGATTGGCACGTCGATTTGCCATCGCACACCGATGATTGGCTGAGGCTCTGAGCTCCTCAGAAACGGGAAATGCGATGGATTCAAACCAGGCTAGATGGCCGTCAGGCCAGATAGACTGGTGAGAACCAGATGGGTACATCTTGCCACTGTGCCACCCAGACAATCCCGTAGGAGACCTTCTGCATGTGAACATCACTATTTTCATGCCTGATAAAAAACAATGTCTCATCTGAACTGTTAACAAAAATTCTTTATTTTGTTTTACCAATGCTAATAATAAATAATTGATATGAAGTATAATCAGAACAACTTTCCAGGGGTTACAATTGTCTCTTGCGTTTTGTTTGAAAACCTATGCAAATATACACATTGTGATAAAGTTTAAATCATTGATGACACCCGAGGCATCAATATACCCAAACATGGCGTAAAAAGGAATCGGTAACAACTCATGAAAAATTACTCCTCAAAAATGTACAATTCTAGCAATTAATTGATTTGTTCAAATTCTGTTTGACTGAAAACTTCTAGAAGTATTGGTGACACTTATAGATGCTTAGTTGTTATTCAGCCGTATCAATCAGAATTGTAGATAGTTCTACATTTTTGGATTCTGGGCCCGATGCATAAAATATCTTAAGTGTAAAATTTCCCTTATCTTTTGTTTGGAACAATAGTTTAAAGGAGCACGGTATTGGATCCCAAATGCGTTATTTGACTGCCGACGTAGAGGGAGCCACCTAGCGGCAGTAATACGAACTAGAAAAATGCATTACAAAATGTACGGAGGAAATCGGGTCAACTCGCCAATACATCATTGGTCCCTGCGTTGGAGAGTGGCACGTGGCGCCGGCATTCGAGAAAAAGTGGCAATACTGTGCTCTGGGGAAATTTTACACTTAAGATGTTTTGTGCATATGGCCCCCTCGTACTTGCGTAGACAATTTAATATTTAGCTGGAATGGAACTGTTATGTTGACTGGGCTTTGCATTAAGTCCCANCCCCCCCCCCCCCAAGAAAAAGAAATGAAAATAAGAAGGAATTTAGGCGGAAATACGAAGTGCAGTATGCTTATGGTGTTCAGTTCATGGCCCATATTCATAAAACTACTTAAGTCTTAAGTGTGACACTTATCCTTTGTTCAACGCAAATGATAAGTATCACACTTGACTTTAAATTATTGCATGCCTTTGGATGACTTATGTTTATGAATATGAACCCAGATGCCTTATTCACGCTCCCGCAACCCCACTGTTCACTGTCAGCTTAAAAAATCAAAGTGCAGTTCAGAAAACTACTTAAGTCTAAATGTGACACGCCCTTATTCTTTGTACAGCACAAAAGATAAGTATAACACTTTGACTTAAGTATGTTTATGAACATACTTAAGTCAAAGTGTGATACCTATCTTTTGTGTTGAACAAAGTGTGACACTAGGCTTGAGTAGTTCTGGGCCCATATGCATAAAAGATCTTAAGTGAAAATTTTCCCTTAATCTTTTGTTTGGAACAATAGTTTAAGTGAATTTCACTGAAGATGTTTTATGCGTATGGGCCCACATACTTAAGTTAAAGCGTGATACTTATGTTTTGTGTTGAACAAAGGATAAGTGCCACACCTGTACTCAAGTTGTTTTATGCATATGGGTATATGGGCCCTTGGTCTAATGGCACTTTTGTACTCATAGTTACAAATAGGTATTTATATCTCAGCGATGACAGGTGCATAAAGTTTAACACTCTTAATGGCCTGTTTAAACAATTTGTCATCAAACGCTTGCACTGGTTTTCATTGATAACTGGTCACCTGCACACAAACTGTGTGCACATTGAGCCTGGTAATACAATGCCTTTACCTTTGCTAATGATTTTTGTCCAGTCAGCATGTTGTCAAGCCATCCCAGACCTGCAAATGAAAATTGATATGTTTGATGAGCGTGTGAGGTTTGACAGATCGCAATCACTGCCCTACAATGGGATGTTTATCCCGACCCCAGCGGTGTCTGCACACGCTGGGGACTAGCTGCCAGGTACCAACCATTACTCATCAACTGCTGGCCAAGATGGATTCTAAGGTTAAAACATGGTTCCATTGGTAAACTGATTTTAGTCCTGTACGTTTTCAGGCCTTTCAATTACACGGTGGCTAGGCTGTAGAAGGCCTAGCGAGGTGCCCAAATTATAGATGTGGTAGAAATGTGCCATATTATGTTTAACTGCTCAAAATCAAGCTTGACCAATGGTTGCAGCTACAGGTCACAATTGACATCCCTAAATTCGCGTAAGTTACGCAACAACTCACGAGCTATGTTACGCGTAACTTACGAGGTGAGTTTACGTGGTGAGTTACGCGAATTTCGCTGTGATTTACAAGGCGAGTGACGCGATTTTGGCGAGTTACGCAGTGAGTTACGCGAAACCAAAGCCGTGAGTTACGCGTAACTTACGCGAAGCCGTAGAGATGTCAGTTGTGACCTGTACTGTACTTTTAGGTTAAAAATTCGGGCAGAAATATTACTGAAATCAAAGCTAAGACATTCTCCTTCTCCAATTCCCAATTTTGCTTGGACACATCTTTTCAACCATGAGGAGACATTGGGTGATTTCAAAGTTAGTGTTAACACGGTGTTTACAATGCTTTAATGCATTGTAACACGGTCTTAACACCAACTTTGAAATCACCCATTGCAAAGGTAGCTAATATTGAATAGGAAATATTTTGTGATTCATAAAATGTTGGAAGAGATGATGCTGCTGGAAAAATATACTTTTTGTTACATCGGCATCCTATCTTATCCTATCTTATCATATCATTTTACTTTATTTGCATAAATGAAATTGATATTTGGAAAAGGACACATGAAGATCTAGGTAGTCCATCATCACCTACTGTCATGCGTTGAAAGCAGGTGATCTCATTTCTGACAACACAGACAACTATATTAATTACCTGGAATTCTTTTCTTTCATTTGTGTCTGGGTATAAGGGGACCTATCCCACTGCTTCAATAGGTGTCACTAGTGGTTAAAACTAAAAAGAAATGAAAGTGACTTCTATTTCCTAATCAATTTGCCACACAGAAAGGGCCGAGGGCCGTATGCATAAAACATCTTAAGTGTACAATTTCCCTTGTCCTTTTGTTTGGAAAAATAGTTTAAGGGAAATTTTACACTTAAGTTGTTTTATGCATGCAGCCCCAGGGCTCATATTCATAAAATACTTAAGATTAAGTGTGGCACTTATCCTTTGTTCAATGCATGCAGCCCCAGGGCTCATATTCATAAAACTACTTAAGATTAAGTGTCGCACTTATCCTTTGTTCAACACAAAAGATAAGTATTGCACTTTGACTCAAGTTTGTTTATGAATATGGACCCAGGACTTGGTTTTGTTGTGCTGCCGTCTATTGTTGCTTTGATCCCCATTCCATTTTCAACACTGATCTTAATTTCTTTGGACATCGAAACACAGTTTTCAATGAGTTATCCTTTAGCACTTGGGGCCGTATGCACCAACGAAGATTGTCTTGAACTCAGGTTGAGCCGCAACTTTTCCATTGTCACATCATGCCCTGGCAAACGTAGTGAACAATTGAAAAGCTGTGGCTCAACCTGAGTTCAAGATAATCTTCGTTGGTGCATACGGCCCTGATGTCAAGTAACATTTTCAGTTGTTCTCTAAAGGGTTTTCATCAAAACGTCACTGCGATTTTTAAGAGCCCAAAAATGTACAGATGAAGTTCAAAAGTGCCTTAAGTTACGTTCACATGAAAAAATATTGCCGGGTGACCTTTCATGACCTTGACCTCCTGAATGAAGGTCAAAATGGAGGCATTATCATAGAGGTGCTTTTCCGCACTACTGCTGCTATTGGGTTAAAAACAATTACACCTATTTACAAATAATTTTTTCCTTTGGCTCACATTAATCATCTAAAAATAAGCATAATGGAGATTATGCTTTATAATATTACCGCTGAGTTGTGAGTTCTTGTTTTTAAAAAGAAATCCAGACGTCATAAGTCACAATCAGCTGTTTTCTCTTCATTGTGTAAATAAAGTACATGTAATTTTCTTGTCATAATGGGATTGTTATAGAAGGTTGGTAATAATACGTTGCATATATGAAATTTTAGAATGTTGTCTGCGCGCTGAAACACTTTCAATGCGTAATTTTATATCTACGTAAATAACTGTCACATATGGCAAAAAATTAGTAATTTTTAAGTATACAATGTGGTGTGGCTACAATTACACGTGAATTATCTTACTTGTTTTATTGAATACGGCGACTTTTCATGAGATCTCAAACAAAATGTATTCATTATCGCATAATAAATAGGCTATTTTTAGAACGAAATGCAACTCCCGTAGATGAAATGCCACGATGCAAAATGACACTCTCTTCAAAGCAATAATGCTAATTTTTAACGTTTTTGAAACTTAAACTCCGTCGTGTCTACTAAAGCATATAATTGCCAGCATGTCTGTGACAAATGTGTCATCAGGATTGGGTGTAATTTTATCGCCTGATGCACATCTATTGGCATTACCTGTCACTCGGGGTTCCAATGGTACGTGATGGCTTCTTTTCGTCGATATATTGTCACTGCGTTGTCTTATCAAATTGCAACACTGGCATTTTGACACTCCGGTTTGTGACAAGCATCACTGGTTTTGACAAGCATCACTGGTTTTCCTAGCACATCAATATCACAAAGGTAAAATTGATAGTGTGCACATTCCAGCAAATTCTAGCTTATACTGGTGGACAGAATTATTAGGACATTTTCAAAATTCTAAGGGTCGTATTTTAGAACCAAGATACAGAATAGCACAAAATTGACACACAAAATGATAATAAGCAAGAAGTCAATCTCCAGAATTCACAAATTTTCGACCCCAACCGGGGTCTTTTTCAAGTGGAACTTTACAATCTGAAACAGGAATTGCTATGGTCATATTTTAGAACATTCCTTAACGTTAAGGTCGACCTTAAGTCTATATTGTAAAGCGATCGAGAACAATAGATTTAAGGTGGGCCTTAATGTTAAGGAATATTCTAAAATACGGCCCTAAGCCATTTTCCTCTTATGCCTTCCTTTTGTCTCTAACCACTAATTATTTTTCTTATTGATCAGAACACCTTGGCAAGTGGGTTTACTATAATCCCCTCTGATTGTCATACAAATGTTTATAGACAACGGGTTGCTGATCCGTGAGCAACAAAGATAATTATGAGGGGTACCATTCAAAACACATTGTACAGTGTTTTTCTGTGCGATTGTTTGAAAAACGCATGCGACGACAAACAGGCATCGCACAGGATGACGGATCGCATTCAGTATACCCGTAGCCTGACTGTGATGGAATGTTGGGTGTCAAAGTTAGGCCCAATGAACGCCCTCTACTTTTAGGGATCTTGCATGTTCAAAAGAATATCATCCACTGTCTCAGCTGATGTCTGCACGTGGTCACCATCCCTGCCTGACTCAAATTCACGATAATTACCAATCATCCATCGCAATTTTCCATTATGAATCATCCTAGTCATATAACTTCAATAATTGTATGCAAATTGCTATACAAACCTGTTGGATTGAAGGAGTCAAGCAATCTCATGCTAGATTATCTGCACACTGGGGTTCGTAGAACGGATCGGACCGAATCAGACCAGATCAGACAGTCACAGAATCAGAATCAAGCAGTTTACATTTTAAATGCAAGGATCATGAATTAGAATGACTTAAGAAATAAAAATAAAATGCAAATTTACACTTTTACGTAACATTTCGTTAGACACAAGGTAGATCATGCAGTTCCCTTCGCTGCCGTCTACACCTGTGGCGCTCCGATGGCGAGCACTATAGCCCACAGCTGCATCGACGGGAGAGGCGGGAATTACTAACGAAGCAGCCAACCATTTCAACAGACAGAATTGGAGTTCATTCATCAAAATAATCAATTGTCTCCAGGCCTTTCCGTTTGACGGGCGCTAAAATGTCCATGCACCTCGCAAACAATAGAATTTCTATTGTTTGCGAGGCACATGCACATTTTAGCGCCCGTCAAACGAAAGGCCTGTGTCTCCCAGATAATACGCAATATCTGTTCATCATATTCAATAAACAAACTTGCGGTTAAACATCATACATGTACCAAACCAAAACCAACTCTGAATCAGTTCCGATTCAGTCCAATCCGGTCCATCCTCCCACAGCAGGGGTTTTTACCTCGCTCCTCTTCATCCGTTCACACATTTGTGTGGAGTGTATAAGGGGAACGAGACCAAAGCCCTGCTGTGGGAGGATGATCCGGTCCGATTCGGTGTTCTTTACGAACCGTGCACACTGTACCAACCATTAACTGCCGTGATATCATTGCTGCTGTCCTGTCATGACAAGAAATAAGCAAATTGAATTCAAAACAAACAAGAAAGAAATACAAAATTGGCATGACTCACAACCCTGTTCTTTATTAGTTTGCAGGTAATAAATTGGAAGTTTGGATGAGCTTTTCTCTGACAGTTATATCCCAATAAAATTGCTGATTTAGACACGACCAAGGGAACCTGTTACTCTGACTGAATGTTGATTGACTTTTGAATGGTACCTAGAGTCGCTATGTTGCAAGCTGTAGTTACCAAATCAGTGCCATGTACTGATCACCTGAAATTCTCATTTACCACCTGCAGGCGACTGCATGAGGCAAAACTTCCTTGGTTTTTAGCCCGCTTGGCCCATAGGCCAAAAGGGCTTATGCTGTGCTTGGCGCCTTTAGTGGTGGTCTGTCGTGCGTGCGTGCGTGCGTGCGTGTGTCCGTAAACTTTTCCCTTGTCAGATGGATAGCGCCTTCAGTTTTTGACGGATCATTTTCATATTGCATATGGGTGTGTATGACCACAAAATCTAGGTCAAGTTCGATTTTGGGTGCGATGCGATTCCTACTTTGGCCAGTAGGGGGCGTTTTGTGAAAAAATTCAAAGGCCTGTATTTTGAGAATGGCTTGAGCTATCGCGATGAAACTTTGTATGTATGTACCTCTAGTTTGTGGTGACTTGCACACGAAGTTTCGGCGCAATCTGATTCTTGACTTTGCCACTAGGGGGCCAAAATGAAAATATCAAATTTTTCCTTGTCAGATGGATAGCGCCTTCAGTTTTTGAAGGATCATTTTCATATTGCATACAGGTGTGTATGACCAAAAAATCTAGGTCAAGTGCGATTTTGGGTGCGATGCGATTACTATTTTGGTAGGTAGGGGGCGTTTTCTGAAAAACTTAAAAGGGCTATATTTTGATAATCGTTTGAGCTATTGTATTGAACCTTTGTATGTATTTACCTCTAGGTTGTGGTGACTTCCTGACGAAATTTTGGTGAAATCTAATTCTTGACTTTGCCACCAGGAGGCCAAAACCAAACTCACAAAATCTGCTATGTATGCTTTGGTCACAGATATTGTCAAAGATGGCTTGTATGGCATTCTGATATGGCTTATGCTTTCCACCACTGTGCTAAAAAGCCAAGCGGGCACAGTGCCATTGGCACTATTTTTCACTGACACTGGCATTCCAACCTACCATACACGTAAAAAATTTCGGAGGATAATGGCCCATATACGTAAAGGAGTTCCTCAAGGCTATTGTTCTCAACAGGAGAACAAAGCCTTGAGGAACTCCTTTGCCTTAACCACTATAGGCCAAATCCCCATCTTCAAAAAAAGATGGTTCAATGTTTTTTGCCAAAGAGATGTTTTATGACGGCGTCACGAAACCTGTCCAGACGTTACTCTGTAGCATGCCGCTTTAAGTCAGTGACATGAGCAACTCAACTGCACTTTAAGGTCTATTTGTAGTCGTGGCATGTCTTGTCACAAAATTGTGCACTCTGAGTCACCAGTTGCTATTTTGTATGCAGCCACTAACGCAGAATTGAAAAATTAACAAAAATAACAAATGAATGATGAAGGAAAAGGTGGTGTTCATTGCAACAGGTAAAGAATTCTAAGGTTGTGCTTACACTCGGCAGCAATTACCATCAAACCATATTAGGAATTTTTGTAACTCCCGTGTTTCATCTGATAGAAATTGAAGTCTGGATACTGGTGGTTGGTTGAATGCCGTCCCTTGAAATTGGATTCATCACTATTCAGAGAAAGCATGAGGTTATTTTGAAAAGGTACTTAGCCGAGATCCCCGAGGAAATTGTGTTAGCCACTAACTGGTTGGTGTTTTGTGTGTGTTGAAATGGCATTGACAAAACCTGGATCGTGAAGATTAAGGAACGGCAGATTGCTGGCGAGTTTGATGATGAATTTCGATTCATTTTTTCATTGCAGGAAACTCAGGATTACATTATAGGAAGAAATTTATTCTGAATCAAGGTAAGTAGACTAGTTCTGTCTGATTTTGTAATTTTTTGGACACCACAATCATCTGATTGACACCAAAGTGAGAGATTGTGCTTTCGATCACCAATGAAGAAGAGGCTGATAAACACTTCCACTGCCAGGGGCAAGTTCGTTCAAACTACAGTATGTTGCACAATTTACCTCCCTTTATCCGCGTACCTTCCTCGGACGTGGCGCGGAAGGTATCCTTCAGTTCATCGCGTATGGTACGGGTACGTCACGTGTCTCTGTTGTGTGACGTCGGGTGAATGACGTTACGTCTTCACTGCATGCCTTCCATGACGCCGCGCCACGTCCTCGGAAGACACGAGGATGGCACGTGAATAACGCTGCATGTGGT
>NMRB01000295.1:369143-381133 GCA_002633025.1 Notospermus geniculatus
AATCAAGCAGTTTACATTTTAAATGCAAGGATCATGAATTAGAATGACTTAAGAAATAAAAATAAAATGCAAATTTACACTTTTACGTAACATTTCGTTAGACACAAGGTAGATCATGCAGTTCCCTTCGCTGCCGTCTACACCTGTGGCGCTCCGATGGCGAGCACTATAGCCCACAGCTGCATCGACGGGAGAGGCGGGAATTACTAACGAAGCAGCCAACCATTTCAACAGACAGAATTGGAGTTCATTCATCAAAATAATCAATTGTCTCCAGGCCTTTCCGTTTGACGGGCGCTAAAATGTCCATGCACCTCGCAAACAATAGAATTTCTATTGTTTGCGAGGCACATGCACATTTTAGCGCCCGTCAAACGAAAGGCCTGTGTCTCCCAGATAATACGCAATATCTGTTCATCATATTCAATAAACAAACTTGCGGTTAAACATCATACATGTACCAAACCAAAACCAACTCTGAATCAGTTCCGATTCAGTCCAATCCGGTCCATCCTCCCACAGCAGGGGTTTTTACCTCGCTCCTCTTCATCCGTTCACACATTTGTGTGGAGTGTATAAGGGGAACGAGACCAAAGCCCTGCTGTGGGAGGATGATCCGGTCCGATTCGGTGTTCTTTACGAACCGTGCACACTGTACCAACCATTAACTGCCGTGATATCATTGCTGCTGTCCTGTCATGACAAGAAATAAGCAAATTGAATTCAAAACAAACAAGAAAGAAATACAAAATTGGCATGACTCACAACCCTGTTCTTTATTAGTTTGCAGGTAATAAATTGGAAGTTTGGATGAGCTTTTCTCTGACAGTTATATCCCAATAAAATTGCTGATTTAGACACGACCAAGGGAACCTGTTACTCTGACTGAATGTTGATTGACTTTTGAATGGTACCTAGAGTCGCTATGTTGCAAGATGTATAGTATCAAATCAGTGCCATACTGATGCCACTTGAAATTCTCATGCCAACAGGCGACTGAGGCAAAACTTCCCTTTGGTTTTTCACTGACACTGGCATTCCAACCTACCATACACGTAAAAAATTTCGGAGGATAATGGCCCGTATACGTAAAGGAGTTCCTCAAGGCTATTGTTCTCAACAGGAGAACAATAGCCTTGAGGAACTCCTTTACGTTGAGGAGCATTCTAGAATACAGGCCAGTTCTCACGGATTGAGCAGTTTTTAGCTCACCGGGGTGAGCTATTACGATGGGGAAGCATCCGTCGTCCGGCGTCGTCCGTCGTCGTCCGTCGTCGTCGTCGTCGTGTTCCGTTAGCAGGGCACGTTTCGTAACCGCTGGGGCTGTGGATCTGAAACTTGGTACATACATAGCCCTAGGTCGCATGACCCATGACACCAAGTTTCGGTCCGATTCGATTGTTGGCTTGGCCACCAGGTGGCCAAAACCAAAAACACAAAAAGTGCAATAACTCCTGAACTAATAACTGGATCATCTCCAAATTTTTATCATAGGTGTATCTAATGAGGATACATGACATATGTAACGAGTTTTTGATTTGACCTACTTTTCAAGGTCACAGAGGTCAAAGTTTGACAAAAGTGACGAACCTCTCACAGTTTGTTATTATTTCACCGAGCGACTTCATATTTTGCATAAACATGCATTGGAGGGGTACCTTCAAAAATACCAAGTTTCGGCCCGATTGGACATCCAGTATGGCCGCCAGGTGGCGTAACCTGAAAATCAAGTAAGTGCTATTACTCAGGAACGACTTGATGCAGAGGGCTCAAATTTGATATTTACCTCCATCTAGATGACCTTTACATGCACGTCAAATTTCAGCCTGATTTGACTTCAAACATGGCCACCAGGTGGCGTAACCCAAAAATCATCAAAGTGCTGTAACTCGGGAACGCTTTAACCCAAAGCGCTCCAATGTGCTATGTGGGCCCCTGCAGATGACCTTTATGACCATGTGAAGTTTCGGCCCGATCGGACATCCAATATGGCCGCCAGGTGGCGTAACCCGAAAATCATCAAAGTGGTGTAACTCAGGAACGACCTGACCCAAAGCACTCCAATGTGCTATGCGGTCCCCTGCAGATGACCTTTATGTGCATGTGAAGTTCCGGCCCGATCGAACATACAATATGGCGCCAGGTGGCATAACCCAAAAATCATCAAAGTCCTACCTGGGAGTGACTTGACCGAGATTGCTCATAACACTGATATGTACCTCCCTCTGTCATTAGACTATTATGTCCAACCCGGTGAGCACATGGTCCATGGACCATTTCATTTTCTGTTTTGCATGGAGTAATGTTCGCGTCAAGGGCTCAAAAATAGTCATCTTAAAATCCTCTCATATGTATTTTTGCCAATACCGATATCATGCGTACTGACCGCATAGAGACAGATGCCGGCGATAGCCATTAAGCTGTGTCAACACTGCAATTGCATCACTAGGCCTACTTGTGACCTGCTGAATGAACCACTGGAAGTGAGTCCACCATTCGTGCTATGAATCATGGGATGGGATGAGTGGCGGGAAGATCATTTGGGGAAAAATTTGGTTCTTGAAGCCGCCGTTTCTCTCTTCTTTCATGAATCTTGTCCTTTAAACATGTAGAGAGATAGTTTGCTGGTGGTATTTCCCCCTATCCATGAAGACAACTGAAAAAAATTATCTAAGAAAATTGCCTGCTTGCATCAATTTCTGCTGAGTTGCTGGACAAGAATACAGATAATATTTTTTTGCAAAGAATATGAAATAGAAATCGGGTTTCTAAGGTGAAAGACATTGCGTCCTGCCAGATTCGAACCCACTGACCCTCGCATGAGGCATCAATCGCCAGCACTAAGGGGCAGCATGCCTTAACCACTAGGCCAAATCCCCATCTTAAAAAGATGGTAATGGCCTGTGTTAAACGAGGCGTCCATCAGTACCCTGCCAGTAGTCCAAACAATCTCCGAACCCAAACAGTTTTATGTGGCGAGTGGTCGCATATAAAGGAGATACAAGTAAAGAATATGAAATAGAAATCGGGTTTCTAGGTGAAAGACATTGCTTCCTACCAGATTAGAACCCATGGACCCTCGCATGAGGCATCAATCGCCAGCACTAAGGGGCAGCATGCCTTAACCACTAGGCCAAATCCCCGTCTTCAAAAAAAGAGGGTTCAATGTTTTTTGCCAAAGAGACGTTTTATGACGGCATCACGAAACCACGTTACTCTGTAGCGTGCCGCTTTAAGTCAGTGACATGAGCAACTCAACTGCACTTTAAGGTCTATTTGTAGTCGTGTCATGTCTTGTCACAAAATTGCGCACTCTGAGTCACCAGTTGCTATTTTGTATGCAGCCACTAACGCAGAATTGAAAAATTAACAAAAATAACAAATGAATGATGAAGGAAAAGGTGGTGTTCATTGCAACAGGTAAAGAATTCTAAGGTTGTGCTTACACTCGGCAGCAATTACCATCAAACCATATTAGGAATTTTTGTAACTCCCGTGTTTCATCTGATAGAAATTGAAGTCTGGATACTGGTGGTGGTTGAATGCCGTCCCTTGAAATTGGATTCATCACTATTCAGAGAAAGCATGAGGTTATTTTGAAAAGGTACTTAGCCGGGATCCCGAAGGAAATTGTGTTAGCTACTAACTGGTTGGTGTTTTGTGTGTGTTTAAATGGCAATGACAAAACCTGGATTGTGAAGATTAAGGAACGGCAGATTGCTGGCGAGTTTGATGATGAATTTCGATTCATTTTTTCATTGCAGGAAACTCAGGATTACATTATAGGAAGAAATTTATTCTGAATCAAGGTAAGTAGACTATACTAGTTCTGTCTGATTTTGTAATTTTTGGGACAGCACATCTGATAAAGTGTGATTTGCCCTATTATGTTTAAGCCCATGTCACACTGTCCCGAAATCAGACACCCGATGGCCACACGAATATGGAATTTTGAATTTCACGTGAAGATGGCCCCGAAGTCAACTTCCAGAATCTTGCAAATTTTCGATCCCAACCGGGGTCTTTTTCAGGCTGGCACTTATCAGTAAGATTTCCAAACGTTTCCAAAATTCGTATCGCCATCGGGTGTCAACTTCGGGACAGTGTGACACGGGCTTTACGAGGGGACTTAGCTCTCTGCCAAAACATGCATGGTGGCCTTGCTTGTAGAGTGTTGATGAGAGACTGGGGATTTGTGATGAATGTGGAGAAGAACATTCTGTATCAATTAATGAAGCAAAATGAAGATGAAAATAAATAAATCATCATCATCATCATCATCACCATCATCATCATTTGTATTTGTACATGTATATTATTTTTCCGTCAGGGCCGGTGCTATAGCATTATTGGCCCTGGTAAGTAGTACAGAGAAGGCCGTCACAATCTACTCATGTTCCTCACTTGGGTCTTTTACTTGCCCTTGCAAAGACACAAGGCACCACGGCTTACTGTCCCATGTGATGGACTGAACAGCCGGAAATGAAATCCGATATGGCCCAGGCTGGATTCAAACCCGGGACCTGCTGCTTGCTAAGCGGACGTGATAACCACTCGGCTACCAGGCTCATCATCAACACCACATTATCTTGTTGTCCTTCTGGACCTAGCTCAGCGATATCTATGAATAAAACACAATAGCCATACCATTTGTTTGCCTTCTGGTGTAAATTTTTCAGTATTGCCAGACTAGCCCATTACTTCCTGATGTATCCCACCAGACAGATCAGGAACACCACCTCATAAATCATTCTCATCATCCTTGAGTTAAAATCCCTTGTATTTGTTTGAGCCTAACTCGATCAAACCATTGAGGTATGTACTCTTCATTCCATAACGATTGGCGTGAGGTTTTCAGCCGATATTTCCGCATCGGCTCGGTCAAAATTGACATACCATACACCTTTTTGTTGCTATAGGCATCATCCCTGTCATTTTCCCTAAAAACGTGACATAAAAAAGTTCTTTCACCAATCACAGTTCGTGTTTTCAGCCGAAGTGGCAGCCATTTTGAAATGACGCAATGCATCACGCACGTGTAAACTGCACTGAACATCACGGCGAACGAAGTGGGTTTTGAGAAAGGGATCCGTTTTGTGTCGGACGTACGCGAAAAATGAAGATAGCAGAAAGATGCCGACAAGGAAGATAAGATGATTGATGTATTTTTTGACAAATTCACCCAGCTGTTGCAGAGATATCGTTCATAAACCTCACGCCATTCGGCTGTGGAATGAACTGTAGTATTGTAATCAGTACAGTACAGTGTGATCCACACACATGGTCTATCTATCATCCATGCTATACCAGGGGAATTCAGCAAAATGGTGATAATTCATACGCCATAAGATCACGATTGATGGACTCGCTTCCTGAACTGTTTCATTCAGATTTCGTTTTAGCCTATTTGATGGAAATTTATCCATTGTCAGTGATATTTACTGGTGGTTCCAAGGATCATGAAGCTGCTAGAATTGTGATACATGTATACCTAATTTTGGCCCTTTAAGATCTCAAATATGGCTGCCAGGCAGCCATCTTGAAAAATGTACTTTGGCCGCTGGACCTTTCTGACCTGGTGTACAGTCATGTATCTTCTCTGTGTGCCTAAAGCCGGGCGTACATTGCACTTGCGACTGGAAGCAACTGATCTGATCAGTGTTGCTGGCGAATGTAGGTGCTGCGAGCACATTGCAAATTTAAAGCAACTCAGTAAAACTAGGAGGATCCAATCAGTCATCATGTCATGACCACGTACACTGTAGCGACTGAACGAGACTGGGTACAACTAGTCACTAGATAATTAAACATGTGCAACTCGCGGCGACTGGCAAAATCTCAGTTCCAGCAAGTCGCAAGGGTGCGTATCGACTGTTTCTGGCTACTGATCAGTCCCCTCCAGTTCCAGCTATATCCTTCCAGTCGCCAGGTAACTCAGTCAGTGGCGTAGTTGTATCCAGTCACAATGCGATGTACATGTACACCCAGCTTAACTTCAGCCCAGCTCTGCTTCAAATATGGCTGCCGGACGGCCATATTGAAAATTGACTTCTGTCTACATCTATGCAGATGCTAAAATTTGACCTGATCAGATCACCCTCACGCTGTCTAAATGTGGCTGTGACTATTGTTAACTAGAAAAACCCATTTGAAATATTTCTCAAAATGATCATGAAAGATGGACGCAATCAGCACAACAACACACCTCATTTCAATGCCGGCATCAGCTGCTGGAAGAAGCAGACTGAATTAAGATGAAAAATTAGAATGAAAATCCCAAATGAGCAGTGAACTTTTCTTATTAGGTAACTCGCAGTCAGCTTTCTTGATATTGGTTTCTCTATAATGGTGGGATGAAAGTATCTATGATGTTCAAATCTCTTCAGGACTTCCTAACTAAGTTATTTGCAGGCTATTATCTGTTCAAATAAGCCCTGATGTGGCTGATACCCTCGATACAAACCCTAAACAATTTCTGATATTAGTTTCCAGTAGAATAAAAGAGGGTATTAACTCCATCCATCATAAGGGACTCACATTCTATAGGATATCATCGTAAAGAGAGCAAGATTGATTTTGTCATGATGCCCGTCGATGTCGGCAGACGACGGCTTTTGCCCGATTATTAAGTTTGGTAATTAGGGGTTGCGATGTCACTATACTAAGCTTTATGTGGGGAACAAATGTATGAGGTTTTGATCCACCGGGATGCGGCTAAGATGGGATAACATCGTGGATAAATAATGCTTGGATGTCGCAAAAACTTTGATCTCTGGCATGTCTGCGGTGGGAAGTGATGCTGTGGTCGATGACAAATCCCAATAGTGGATGATCCGAGTGATTCAGAAAAGTTAATCAGGTTTTCAATCAGATACGAAATTGTTGCTGGGGACGTCGTTTGTCTCTGTCAGCTTTCTCATATGATATCTCTAAATTCCTGAATTTCTTTGGGTCATCTGATACAGTGCAGAGCACAATTGACCTACCTTTATCCGCATATCTTCCGCATAAGTCAAGCGGAAGATGTGCTCCAATTCATTGCTTAAACCTACATGGCCTAGCGTACATCGGCCTTGCAACCGGAAGCAACTGAACGCAACAGTTTCTATCGATGTACGCGTTCCGCTCACATCGGTTACGACAGGTCATTGTGGCAACAAGTGGCACAATCCAGTCTTTAATCTGGCGCGCGCACATCGGACAGGCAAAGGTACTGAATGCCAATCGGAAATTGTCGATGCCTTCCGATCAGACCACTCGGTCATCATAGGATAAAATTTTTTGGGGTCATGTGATTCCGTCACGTGACTAGGGTGTGCTCCACAAACGAAGAAATTCATTGCCAGTGCGAGCACATCGGAAGCAACTGAAGATGACTAGAAGCAACCATTGGCAATGAGTAGAACAATGAGCAACTGGCTGGAACTAGCGGCAACGGTCGGCAATAGCGTTGCCGGTGTGCAATACATCGGCCTGTTTGTGCATCTGATCAGTTGCTGCTGGTTCCAGGTAGTCACCAACCGTTGCCGGATGTGCCATTGCCGGTAGTTGCTTCCAGTCGCAAAGTTGTGTTGGACAGGACACCAGTCCTATTGGGTGTTGGTTCCCAGTGCTGCCACCAGGGGAGGGATACTAAAGCACACTGTGCCACTTTAACATTGTCAGGTGCAGTTTTGTTCAGTACAAGGAGGTTCCTACAGCTCACATGGATTAGCAGTAGAATTTCTTTGGTGTGTTTACATACAAGAAGCACTTAAGTTTCCTGCCAGGTTGGGTTGAAATACATTTCACCTGTGCCTCCTGGCGGTTAAGTGTCCTTATCCACCATCTGTATAAGTCACAGCTAAAACAACTCCATTGTAAGGTGCATTTTTTGTGAACAATGCATGAAATTGATGAGGATGTGATAAACCTCGATGGTAGCATCTTTGCAGATAATGTGCAGATAAGGCAAAAAAATAAATGTTCTGTTTCTGGTTTCATGATCAGAAGAAAACTGATGCGGTGATGCAGTGGTGATGCAGTTTTTTATTTTTTTTTACAAAAGTTTTTTATTTCATAAAATGTATTGTGTTTCTCTGTTAGAGGCCTTAACACGTTCGCTGCCATGGCCAAAATATCATTTCCATCCGCCATTGCCATGACCCCCAGGCCTATTTCAAATTCATTTCATATTGCCAACTACGAGACATTGTACGCCCGCGCCCTCTAGCGTGTTCCCATACATCTGGTCAATCCCCACTGCTGCCAGTATGATCATTGGAAGGCTCTTCGTCATTGCCAAACTTATCAACATTAATAGAAAATGCATTAGCCCTACTACGAGTATACTCGTAGCTGGCAATAGGGAAGAGATCAGCGACTACGAGTATAATCGTAGCCGGCAGTCAACGTGTTAAAACGTTTGAAGTTGACATTTTGTCTATCGGTCACCATTGTGGAAGTAGATAGACATGATAAAGCAATTCTACTGATGATTTTCAGCGACTCACTTATTGTACCACATACGCAAAATTATTTTTGCGTGTAAAAATTCTTGCAAAAATCGCGAAATCAAAACTTCAATCAAAACTTATTGTACCATATACGCAAAATTATTTTTGCGTGTAAAAATTCTTGCAAAAATCGCGAAATCAAAACTTCGCTGCGATGTAATACACGCATAAAAGTTTCCCCCAACAATCCAGTCAGTTCAATCCCTGCCCTTGATGCAGACATTAATCCACGCGAAACAGAAAAAAAATGTTCAATTCGTGAAATATTATCCCGCGAAAATATTTGCGTATACAGTAACTTATTTTGTTCTCAACAGATGGCACGGGGTCTAAGAAATTGCCAATTTCGTTCAAAATGAAGAATAAAAATATCTTGACGCGCAGGGGTTAGAGCTGAAGCTTGCGGTAACCAGAAACAGAACTTTTTTTTTTGCCTAATGCTGGAGGTGTTGGGGCTCGGGATCAGATTCGCTCCAGGGGTAATCAGCGTCATTACATTGTTTTCTGCAAGATGATTAAAAATATTTAATGAGGAAGATGGACCAGGTGTTAATCAAGACCATGATTAATTGATCAGCTGGAGGTACGGATGCTATTAAGAGCGAACTCTCTCTCTAAAGAGAGAACGCGCCAGGAGATGCAGCCCATTTTTATTTGAGGCGGCACACTATGCTTCAGTTTCCCTCCCCTAGTGGCTGCATTGGGACCCAATACGCGATAAGACTGGTGTCCAGTCCAACCCACACATAGCCAGTTTACAATTACAGTGACATCCTCGGAAGATCTGAGGAAGGTACACGCATGACACTGCATGTGGTACGCGGCACAGAAGATATAGGTTAATTGTGCAGATGTGCACAATTTGGAGTAGTGTAAGGCTAAGATTACCCATTCATGCAAATTTCGAGCGGTGCGACGCCGCATTCTGTGTCCACGACCAACGCGGCGGAAACAAACAATGGTTGCGGCATCGCATCGCTAGAAATTCTTAGCCTAAGAGTTTACAGTTTCTAAAAGTAATTCTTTGTTTGAGAAAGCGAATCCAACGGAATTCCACCCCACACCATACACCATGAATGGAACAATTAACACTAACAAGTACCACACACCTAACTGTAACTCACACTAATTCCTGGAGTATCTACGCAGTTTCATCTTCACCAATAATTACTACCTAAACAAAAAAATTTAACAAGAATTACCGTAACATATACTTTTCTATTAATAACAGTTGCCTCGCTTCAATCTCCAGCCGTGGACAGGTGAGACGTTTGTTTCTCTTTTTCACGGTGCTGTGCAACATTTCGCTGGTATTCAGAATGATAACCTAGAAGTGATTTGCTTACTTTCGGGATGTTATTTTGTTTAGAGGATCCGTTGGTGGTTACCTGTTGGAAACATTGCACTGATAAGTACATGAACAACAGATCCACTAACTCGTCTCCATTGGCTACAAGACTTTCCCATTTGGCTACATGAGTCTAATAATGCCAGTACAAAACCTTTATTGTTCTCATTTATCTTGCCATGATATTTGGGGAAGCAGACTAAATGGAATGCAAAGTGACACATTCACACCAACTTGTTAAACAAACTATTTTTGACATTTTGAGTATTGTGATTTCTCCACAAGAATTTGCAGGTCTTGTAACATTTCCAGAGCATTTTTCACCACATAAGGCAGCCTAAAAATGTTTTTCATCCTTTTTTTCCAGAGTGGGGAGGATTTTTTTTACTTTTTACATTTTATTTTCAATTTTGGCATTGATTTCATCACAAGAAGACTTTCTTATAGTCACCATAGCCCAAACCTAAGTCATGACCAAGTGTTCTCTCTTCCAAAACGCTCCAGACGACGATTTGTGATGTTGTTGAACACTTGGTGGCGAACGTAATCAAGTCTATGGGCATTACAGGGAAGTTTTAGGAAAATAAAGAATTAAAAAAATCGAGGGCAGGAGCTTTTTGGCAGGCGGACGGGGATGAAAAACATAAATAGTTTTTTAATGGGCCTAAGAATGATGTAACCACCGACACTTCTCCAATGCACCAATCCACTGGACTTCAGTTTTCCATTCCTTCCTTTTTGTGTTTTATACGTAAAACTCACATGAATCACACTTCTGACCAAACACATTCATACATTAAGATGGCATGAGCCACGTCTTAATCGTTCTGTTAATGCCAGGATTTGTACTAATGTTGCCAATCTGTCCACATCCCACTGGTGTAGGTCACCTCTTTTTCTCACACGTCTCAAAGCAGATAGAAATCCAGTAATACTCACTAATGGTAAGCAAACCTTGGATCACTCAGCTCATTAGCCTTGCTAGCTCCATGTCAGAGATGGACAAACGTACTTGAAGGTGTCCGTGCCATTTGATCTGACGTTGAGAAGCATCAGTGCGGAAATAGCCAATCTTTCAACCTTGCCAATGTGATGATCATCACTTTTGTACCATAAGATAGCAATCTGATGCAGTAAGAGTGCTTGAGATAAATCGTTGTCCAGTAAAATCATCCTTAAATGTCATTCTGCACAAACTATGTTTTAAAGATTGTCTGGACATAACTCCATATGTCACGCGCTGCACAGCCTTCCTGGACTTCAAGGACATAGTGGATTGAGAGTCCTCAAGGACCGTGCAATCATGCAGCCTTGCTGATGGCCATCCTGCTACTTTCCTTTGGTATGCATTTTTAGCTCACCTGGGGTGAGCTATTGTCATGGTGCAGCGTCTGTCATTGTCGTTGTCCACATCTCAGTCTGGTAGGCCTGTTTAGAATAAAACTTAATTAGTATTTGCCGTAAAAATGGCATTTTCGGTGATTTTGATGGA
Organism: Notospermus geniculatus; assembly: GCA_002633025.1. Lineage (NCBI taxonomy): Eukaryota > Metazoa > Nemertea > Pilidiophora > Heteronemertea > Lineidae > Notospermus > Notospermus geniculatus. The sequence goes on from NMRB01000295.1 coordinate 380,479, forward strand.
TTTGGGATAAAATTTGACATATACATATTTGACATAGAAATTTGTCATTTCTATGTTACAGCGATGTCATACTATGTTTAAAATATAGCTATCTGACTTAGAGGTGCCATATTTAGCTCACCCGTGAGCTATAGTCGTCAGTCAGCGTCCGTCGTCCGTCGTCGTCGTCGTCGTCCGTTAGCAGGGCACGTTTTGTAACCGCTGGAGCTATTGATCTGAAACTTGGTACATATATACCCCTAGGTCAGATGACCTATGACACCAAGTTTCAGTCCGATTTGATTCTTGTCTTGGCCTCCAGGTGGTCGAAACCAAAAACACAAAAAGTGCAATAACTCCTTAACTAATGACTGGATCATCTCCAAATTTTTATCACAGGTGTATCTAATTAGGATACATAACATATATAACAGGTTTTTGGTTTGACCTACTTTTCAAGGTCACAGAGGTCAAAGTTCGACAAAAGTAACGAACCAGCCGCAGTTCTAAATTATTTCACCGAGAGTCTTCATATCTTGCATAAATGTGTATTAGAGGGGTACCTTCAAAAATACCGAGTTTCGGCCCGATCGGACATCTAATATGGCCGCCAGGTGGCGTAACCTGAAAATCATCCAAGTGCTGAAACTCAGGAACGGCTTGACCCAGATTGCTC
>NMRB01000295.1:381491-393297 GCA_002633025.1 Notospermus geniculatus
ATCGTGTGGACGGTTTTCCCAACAAACTTGAACAGCATCCAACATTATCCTTTCTCCATCATACTTCATCATACAATGTCCATGAATGTTGGACTGTAGATCGAAATCCCCAACAAACTTGAACATCATCATACAAGATTATGATGCTGCTTTGAACAATGTATGATGATGTTCAAAATTTTAGCTGCATTGTCACAAGACAGAAATCGACAAACAAGCTTGGACATCATCATACAAATGTATGATGATGTTTTGAACAAATGTATGATCGTGTAGACGAGCCTTTAGTTCAATCAATATTGCAGGCAAAATTTCATACTTTGGGAATTCATTGAAGCGAATAAGGCCATCGAGACAAGACCAGGAAAGAGGGTTATTTCTTGAGGGCTCTCATAGAGCTTCAAAAAGATACTCCTGATGACACCCGTTGGGTAAAAGTTTTTGAGATCCCAAAAAAGGGGTCATAATTCGGGATCTTGAAAACCTTTACCCAAAGATTGTCATCATGAGCACAATAAAATCTGTGCTCATCTGTGCAGAATGGAAACCTAAACAACACTGTGGTTTCAACAAAGACATCATTTTACCGATAAAACCTTCTCAAAAGCCACATAACTTCCAACACGATAGATGCTAGGCTTTGTTGAGTCTAGCTCCTAAAATATCACTTCTCAAAATAAGCGTATCCTTTTAATTTGTTGAACAACAACTAAATTTAGTAAAAATACTGCCTGGACTGATCTATTCATTGGTGTTAATGGAAAAAAATCCTGTCTGAGCCCTTAGGTAAATTATGCCAAGGGGATGTCTAGATCGTCTGAAAAGGGCTTGTAAAAATACCCTAAATACATGAGGGTATCCAGGGGTTACACCCTGAAGCACCAAGCCCTCATTGTGCAGATGTGCAGATACTGTAGTTGAAAAGTCTTGCTGTTAAGACTCTATCACTCCAAAAGAGCGCAGCACCTGACGGGATCAGCGTCACAACGTCCCGCGCATCATTTCTGAACGCATGACGTGACTCGAAAAAAAATCCGGTTGTTTCAGCGATCATGACGTCGTGAAACAATTCGATTTTTTTTCGTCTCACCTCAAGACATCATGAAATGATGTGCGGGACGTCATGATGCTGACCCCGTCAGGTGCTGCACTCTTTTGGAGTGATATCGTCTATTCAAACTGTCTGTTGAATTTGAACTCTTTCACTGCCCACACTATTTTGATTTTGAAGGCCTACCCCTAAAATACCCAATGGGCGAACAATCTTTTAACCCTTTTCTCCTGCTTCTGTAGCAGAGTTTTCAAACTACCCGGTAACATCATTCGTGTGGTGGGAGATTCAAATCACCATTTGCACCCAGTACAGTACGTTGCACAATTGACCTCCCTTCCGCGTCGCGCACCATCTGCGTACATGCAGCGTCATGCGCATATCGTCCTTGTATCTTCCGCGGATGCCGCACGCTGCCATGGAAGGCAAGCAGTGAAGTTGTAACGTCATTCGCTCGTGGTGCGCGGACGTCACGCAGAAGAGACGCATGACACACCCGTCTCTGCCATCTTTCTAAAATTTTCATACTTAAGTTATAACAGGGCCAGTAATGCCACGGCCTTGGCCCTTTTCTACTTATATTGTTATCTTGTCTTCTTGAATAAATGAAATGAAATGAAATGAAACACACCCGTACCATACGCAATGAACTGAAGCGTACCTTCCGCGTGACGTCTGCGGGAGGTTTGCGGATAAAGGCAGGTCAATTGTGACCCGCTCTGGCAACACCAGTCGCATGACGTTCTTAGCTTGGCAGGTTGAGACCAAAATGTTTGTCACTTTCAGTATTTTCTGTCTATTATGAAATCTGAAATACACATAATCTATTTCTTGCATTCTCTCCTGGTGTCATCTTAGTTCGTTGAGGCTTAACTTCTGAGCGACAATAAAAAGACTGCTTTTGCCAGAGCGGGTCACAATTGTGCAACGTACCCGGTACTGTATGCATGCTGGACAGCAATCTATGAAATCTTCTCAAACTACTTGTACAAGTATGTATGTTAGTTGTCCCCCGGAGCCCTCGGAGGGGGACTTGAAAATACCGGCCGTCCGTGCGCCTCTGCCGCTCGGCGCTCGCCGCTCGCCGCTCGCCGCTCGCCGCTCGCCGCTCGCCGCTACTAGTCCCTTCCGCTCTATAACTTAAGAACGACTGAAGATTTTGGATTCATATTTGGTGGAGGGATGTATCATGGGCCAAAGGTGTGTCGCGTGAAAGAATCGGCCAAATCCGATTCTCCACTTTGCCACCAGGGGGCCAAAAGCCAAAACACAAAAACTGCGATTACGCCTTTAATACTGAACGGAATTTCACAAAATTTTTATGGTAGGCTCATCTAGCAAGGGTACATAATATACTCTGCGGGTTTTCAATTACATTCATTTTTCAGCCCTGTAGGGGGCGCTTTGTAAAAACCACATAATTTCCCTTCCGCTCTGTAACTTATGAACGACTGAAAATGTTGGGTTGATATTTGGTGGAGGGATGTATCATGGGCCAATGGTGTGTCGCGTCAAAGAATCGACCAAATCTGATTTTCCACTTTGCCACCAGGGGGCCAAAAAGCCGAATCACATAAACTGTGATTGTGCCATTAATACTGAACGGAATCTTCAAAATACATGCCCGTCGGACTTGCACCCGGGGCGACGGGGGACGTTCAATGCTGTGCTTGTTGATCATTCAGCAACATCTCCCACTAAAGCGGCGAATCCACTGTCGCGATCTTGGCTTGAGACAAGGTTGCGATCCCTTGCGATCACCTTATAAGGACTTCCGATTGCCATATAAGGTGATCGCAAGGGAACGTAACCCCGTCTCAAGCCAAGATCGCGACAGTGGATTCGCCGCTTTAGTGGGAGATGTTGCTGAATGATCAACAGTAACATTTAACATTATCATTCTTGATCAGTTGAACCAAAGTGCCACAATATATTGCCGCAGGAAAATAACAGTGAGGAAAAAAGTTAATATGCTTTTTGATCTCTGCTGATAAAAATGTGATCTGAAAGAGTTTGGTTTCAAACTGCCGTAGGCAAGTTGCATTCGTACATTGTGTGTTGGACGTAATTACTGGTTCTTTGTTTTGACAAATTATGATCTCTTTAAATGGCAAACTAGTAAATGCAGGTATTCTGATACTGGACATTATAGATTGAAAAACTCAATCATGTATCTTTTGGATCAGGGGTTAAGTCAGCAGGGGCGGATCCAGAATCATGGGAAAGAGGGGGCACAGCCAGCGCACATCGTGGAAAACCTCGGTCAAAGTTTAACTTTTTTTCAAAATTTCCCGGTCAGTTTTAAAGATTTTCCACAAAATAGAGGGGGCACGGGCCGGCTTTGCCCCCCCCCCTGGATCCGCGCCTGGTCAGACATTATTCACCATCTATATAGGGCGTCCCCAAAAATGCCCCTGCCAAACCAGGCGATGTCAGAATCAACGTCTTCTTATATGAAAACAGTCTTATTTCATCGAAATCCATCAAGCCAATCAGAAGTTATGTCATTTTTTGTGCAGGACAGCAGCCCCAACTGGAGTGTTGTCAAATTCATGAACCACATGGTGGGCCAAAGAAAGTGTCCCTCGAACAATAAAGCTGGATTTAGCTGCACGCGGTATGCGGATTGCGGAACGCGGTAAGCGGAAAGTTCAATGCATTTCGCATACAACAAATCGCTTCCGCCGGGGATTCCGCGGCCCTATACCGCATTCCGCGTGTCAGCTAAATGCAGCTTTAGGAAACAATAGAAATGCTAGTGTTCGAGGGAGACTTTCTCTGGCCCATCCTGTATAGTGTGGCTTGGTGCACAAAAATGATATACATGTATGTAATTGATTGGCTCGATGATTTGGATGAAATAACAACTATTTTTTATGCACCGGTAACTGGATCCTCTATCATGAAGCCAAAAACCCTGCATTCTGAGGTTGCCTGGTTAAAAAAAAGTTAAAGTTTGGGTTTATAGTCTGATATCAACAACGGTAGAGGTGTCATCCGACTTTACACTTTAACCCCAGTCTACCCTGAAACCTTTCAGTAGAACTCAAATGAGCGGCTCATTCAGCGCTATACAATCCGAGCATTTCCGACCGGTACCCATTTATACACCTGGGTGGAGAGAGGCCAGTAAGGCAAAGAGATTTACCCAAAGTCTCACGCCAGCAGTGGGATTCGAACCCGGGATCCTCTGACCGCTAGTCGTAGGCCCGAACCACTACACCACCGTGGCTCCTCAAAATGTTCCCCTGGACATTTTTTCGGCACCCTGTATAATTGTCAACAAGGACAATATTAGACAGTGATCATCTGAGTGACATCCACTCAAAGATTTCAATGACATCACATCATTGCAGTCACTCCTCAATCATACTCCTGTCAGCCGGACTTCAGGGTCCATATTCATAAACATACTTAAGTCAAAGTGCGGTGCTTATCTTTTGTGTTAAACAAAAGATAACTGTCACACTTGGACTTAAGTATAGTTTTATGAATATGGGCCCCCAACTACAGTACATTGCACAATTGACCTCCCTTCTGCACCGTGCACCATCCACGTACCACATGCAGCGTCATGCGCGTACCGTCCTCGTATCTTCTGCAGACGTCGCACGGTGTCATGGAAGGCACGTAGTGAAGACGTAAGGTCATTTGCATGTGGTGCGTGGACGTCACGCAGAAAAGACGTGTGACGCACCTATACCATACGCACTGAACTTAAGCATACCCTCCGCGTCATGTCCACGGATAAAGGTAGGTCAATTGTGCAACGTACTGTAGAAATTTGTTGCACATATTGAACAATAATAAATGAATGGACATCAAATTTTCTTTCCTGAAAATAGTGCTCCCAGGCCAGGAGGCAATTAATAAAAAAAAATCATTTGCAGAATGTTATACATGTCACAACTTTGTCTATCCTAGCCTCAGGCATAAACATTCTTCTGTTATTGATGTTTGACACCCATGCTATTACAAGTATAACAGCTATTTTGAAATCATATTGTTAAGGCAGGAGCACACCAGGCGATATCGCGGGCGATCGACTCGCCACCGATCTTCTTGCTGGCCACCGCAGACTAGGCGATGTCGGCTTTGGTATTGTTTGACATTGTGAAAATCACTTGCGAGAGGATTCGACGCATCGCTGTCCAGTGCACATCTGTGTCAACAGCCTGTTTTGCTCGTTGCGATCAGATCAGGCCTCTCGACATTGCCACTTAATACCATATAGGGTGTAGCGAAATCTGGTTTGTGCCCAAATTTACATGGAAAAAATGTGCCCAAAATACCCAAATGCTGACCTGAAATCCCTATTAATTAACAGCTACATGTATATTTGTATCTAGGATTAAGTGAACTGTTTGTGAATGGTCAGACTCAGACCATCAGTTCCACAACATGCCATGCAGTTCTCTAAATTTGCAGGCCCCTGATTTTCGAATTTTTCAATGTGCCCAAAATACGAGTACAAGTAGAGGGTGTAGTGACTTGCTGGTGATCGAAACGCCTGATCACTTGCGATATCGTCGGATCTGCTGGCTTTCTTCAGAAAAACAATCATAATGCCAGTCGTCTTAGTGCCAGTTGGGGAAAACCCTTCACGAGAAAATGGAAAAATATCACAGACTTCAGGTGCTAAGGGTTAATTTTTAAACTCGCTGCATTTGTGATCTGTTTTCTTGATCAGATTTGAACCATTTAACCTCCGAGATGTGCTGCACTTGTGGTGACAATCTGGGACCAATGGAGATGAAAACACAACAATATCGTGTTATTTGAATGGTTAATTCATATCTTATTCTTTGGTGAATAAAAATCGTGGCTGGCAGAAATTTGTTATCAAAATAACGATGATTTACCCATGTGGCTTGACTGTGATTGAATGCGTGATCTCCAGGTTAGTGCTAAAGAAACAGTGGACAAATCAGGAGAGGAGAGGGGAACTTGTGGAGGAGGGTACTTTTTAAGCTGCGCGCACATCGCACATTCAGCAACTCAGTAAAACTAGGGGGATCCAATCAGTCGTCTTTCTGACTGCGTACATCGCACTTGCGACAGGCAGCAACTCAGGTAACATCCGGGGCGTAGAGACTCGACGAGACTGTAGATTTCGTTCCGAAAACTGGCACTGATCAGTCGCAAGTCCACGTACATCGCAGCGACTGAACGAAACTGGGTACAACTACATGTAGTCGCTAGAAAGTTGAACATGTGCAACTCGTGGCGACTGGCAAAATCTCAGTTCTAGCGAGTCGCAAGGGTGCGTACATCGACCGTTCCTGGTGACTGATCGGTCGCCTCCAGTTCCAGCTAGATCCTCCCAGTCACCAGTAGCTCAGCGGTGACTAGTTGTCTCCAGTCGCAAGTGTGATGTATGCTACGCTTAACATGACCACCCCACAAAGACGACCACATCAGCACGGTCCCAAATGGTTTTCTCTTTATTTGCCATTTAAAGATTGTACTAAAGTGACCATCCCACTATAATAGACCGTGACCCTGTCTCTTTATTTCCCATTTAAAGACTGACTTACACGGCCATCCTGCTACTCAGACCACGACCACTGCCTTCATGGTCCTGAATGGTGATCTTGAGCCAACATTGATATGAAAGAACGCTGGAGCCGTCTGAGAGCTTGCGGCATGAAGTACTTCATATCGTAGAAATTAAAAGAAAGATAGGCAGATATCTCAAGCCAACTTCTTTATCATCCATTGGAAGAAAGTGACCTTGACTATTGTGAAGTATGGTTTTGAGGTCGTTTCCGCCTGAGATATTTCAAGGTCAATTGTTTGATTATGTACTGGGTCTTTGAGGTGACAAAAACACAGAAGTCCCTCTGGTAGGAAGACATCACTTTAATTCTGCAATGTTCAATGACTGTCCTTAGAAACATATTGCAAAATGTTCATTTTGTAAAGAGGGAAGTAAGTTTACCAGTTCACCTGAGTTTGCCGCCAACGTAGAATATTTAAATTCTCATTAGTCTTCCAGAAATGAAGCATTGTCAGTGATAGAATTATAAGAAAAGTGGCTTCACTCTCTCTATATGTTAAGAATTCAATCATGGCATCCAGAATTTTCAATCCATCATTAATATCCATTGTTACCAAAGATTCGTTTTATCTTCGAGGTGCAACTTTGCATTGTTTTGTATTTCCTGTGCGGTATCACGGGACCTCGCCATTGACCTCTCTTCCATCTGCCCTCGGGGCGTGCAAATCTCAAACAACGTAGAGGTACCCTGGAGCTCCCCACTGGCCTCTCACCCCCTAATAATCAGGGCTCTTGAGGCATAGCTATTGTATTAGCAAATGGATTCTCTATTTGATATTTTCCTCACTTCGGCAGACAATGGCTGTTTTATTCTACGAACTATATGGGACGTTTTAATACGTTTATCATCAAAATTCCAATTAAGGGTAGAATTAGGTTCTGTCTTTGGATTTCATTCGCGGGTGCGTCAGAAATGTGAGGTGCATCTTTAATGAGATAAAACCCACTTGATATGAAAGATTGGATAGGTCACCTGCCAGCTGGTGTGAAAATGACATTACTCAATGATTTGAACAAATGGTAGTCATTCATTGCTTCTAGAAAATCTAGCATTCCTCACTGCATTTCAAGTTTGGTGCGTTTCACAATTGACCCTTTATTTGCGTACCTTTCGCGTACGTCACGTGGAAGGTACGCTTCAGTTCAATGTGTATGGTACGGGTGCGTCACGCGTCTCTTCTGCGTGAGGTCCGCGCACCACGGGCGAATGACGTTACGTTTTCACTGCGTGCCTTTTGCGGCAGCTCGCGACATCCGTGGAAGATACGAGGACGTACGACATGTACAAGGTGCGAGATACGAGGATGCGCATGACACTGCATTGTATGGTACGCGGCGCGGAAGGGAGGTCAGTTGTGCAACGTTCTGCATATGTCTGTATTTACCCGACTTATCACTGCAAGTTGCTGGTCTGTAAATACAATGCTATTCAAAAAGGGTTGGCCTAAGTGAAAAATATTTAAGCTGCCCCAGTTTTGTGAATTATTCATTCTGACATTTTTCTGTGCTAATCTAATGACTCACTTGCGTCATTTCCCCTCGAGAAAAAAAAACATTGATAAATGACCACATGAAAAAATCTCATTATCACTGCATAACCTTTCTCCAATGGACAGTGGGCAAATTATTTGGCCGAAAAATGTAGATATATTCAATTATGGAAATAAAGGAACACGTAATGCATCTTATCTTCATGCCAAATATCTGCATGAATATTCTACCATGGCCGAATATTAAGAAAGTGTCAGTCTTTATGTTTTATGATAATTCTATATCGTGCAACCTGAAGAACAAAGGTCATGTTGATATTAAAAGGTTCCTACCATGATAGAGGCCTAGGCCATAGAAGTTCCTACTATGTGAAAAGCCAACAGATATAGAAGTTCCTACCATTATAGAGGCCAAAAGATACATAAGTTGCCAACATGATTGAGGCCAAAAGGTGTAGAAGTTCCCACTTTGATAGAGGCCAACAGATATAGAAGTTCCTACCATTATAGAGGCCAAAAGATATAGAAGTTCCTACCATGATGGAGGCCAACAGATATAGAAGTTCCTACCATGGTAGAGGCCAAATAAGGTATAGAAATACCCACTCTGATAGAGGCCAAAGGTATAGATGTTCCCACTATGACAGAGGCCAACAGATATAGAAGTTCCTACCATGATGGAGGCCAACAGATAAGAAGTTCCCACCCTTACAGAGGCCAAAATACATAGAAGTTCCTACCATGATAGAGGCCAAAGGTATAGAAGTTCCCACCACAATAGAGGCCTAAAGGCCATAGAATTTCCCACCATGATAGAGGCCAACAGATATAGAAGTTCCTACCATTATAGAGGCCAAAAGACATAGAAATTCCAACCATGAGGCCAAAGGTATAGAAGTTCCCACTACGATAGAGGCCAACAGATATAGAAGTTCCTACCCTTATAACTACTATGATAGAGGGCAGCTCATCGAAAATAGGTCCAATGCAATGGACGCCTTTTGTGTAGATTTAATTACCGGTGACACCTATTGAGCCAGTGGCTCAAAGGGCTGTGGTCCCCATTAAAATAAGAGTAGTGCCCCTTTGGATCCATCCCCAGTTGCCTAGCAAATAACCAGAACATTAATTCTTGTCATGAAAATTTCCCTTCAAGGTTCTGTTCGATCATGTTTTTTATCGGAATCTCATTCGTCTCTGCCTCGGGCACAAGATGCTCACATAACTTTCTTCCACCAGTGAATTCCAGCCTCAAGATCACCATTGGAATTCTCTGGAATTCCGATGACTTATTATGTGTGTTGAGAGGGTCGATCATTGTGTTCTTTGATAAATTTCAGTTTGAACTTCCCCTCCGTGGGGAGCTGCGGTGGTGTAGTGGTTCGGGTCTCCGACTAGGTCCCGGGTTCAAATCCCACTGGGCGTGAGATTTTGGGCAAGTCTCTTTGCCTCACTGACCTCTCTCCACCCAGGTGTATAAATGGGTACCGCATACCTGCCTACCCACCCACCATATTTGACCATATTTTTTACACTCAAAACTTTGTTTTTACACTTAAATGCAGAAAAATACGCTGATGTACAAACTGCAGAATGTTGTGTTTCATTAGTTTTACACTGAAAAGTGTCATTTGATGGTCATTCCTCAAAAACAGTACAGCCAGCTCAAAGTTAGGGTAGGCAGGTCTGGTACCGACCGGTTGATGTTCAGATTGTAACACTGAATGAGCAGCTCATCTGAGTTACTGAAAGGTTTCAGGATAGACTGGGGTTAAAGTGTAAAGTAGGATGACACCTTTACCATTGTTGATATCAGACTATAAACCCAAACTTTAACTTTTAAAACCATTATTTTGATAAATTTCCTGCGAATTCAGAAGTTTTAATTCTGAAAATTTTTAAAGAATTTTTATCAGATTATTAAAAAAATTTACCATGATAGCATCAGTAAAATAAACGATGAAATATTTTAAATGGATAATTATGTACGTGTTTTAGATTTGTCACATAAACAACGTTCAGTGAATCATATTCATATTTGCTCCCAGTCATCTAGAATATCAAATGTCACCAAATTGTACCTGTCAAATTAATAAATTTTTCTCATCGCACTTCATTTCCTGAAGGAATTTGTGGGTCTGTCACTGAAATGCCAGGGGGTCACTCTCAATCTCCCTGGCGCCCAGAGTATGAATTGCCGTTGAACTTTAAACTCCAGGGATATAATATGTAATCATAGGTTTGATAACCAGCAGCGTCTGAGTTGACATGAATGAACTTGTTGTATCTTCTGTTCAGTCCTTCAAAGGTATTTCCTGTCCTATCCTATGGGCGGTATTTTCCGCCAAAAAGGGATAATCGCACAGAGGAATTAATTCAAAGAGGGATAGTTAAAGAGGGAATATTTCTATGTTGTTTCCATTAGACATCCTCAGAGGGATCTTCAAAGAGGGATATATTTGCAGAGGGATTCAAAGAGGGATATTCAAAGGGGAATATTGACAGATATTCACAGAGAGATTCGAAGAGAGATCTTTGAAGAAGAATGGTTCGAAGTGGGTTCTTTGATGAGAGGGATTTTGAAGAGAGATATTCATTATCCCTCTTTGAATACTTTTTTGAATATCCCTCTTTGTATATCCCTATTTGAATGTCCCTCTTTGTATATCCCACTTTGAATCCCTCTTTCCCTCTTTGAAAATTCCTCTTTGAATCCCTCTGCAAATATCCCTCTTCGAAGATCCCTCTGTGAATTTCTAATGGAAACAGCATAGAAATATTCCCTCTTTGAATACCCCTCTGTGCGATTATCCCTTTTTGGCAGAGAATACCGCCCATACTCCCCTACCTGTTGTTAAAATGGTCAATGGAAATAAACTGCATGTGCTGCTGATGAGTAGCTCAATAACTGTTTAAGTCGTACCCCACGTCTGGTATCAAAATATTACAGAAATGCTGTGATCTGGTAAAAAAAACATGTAATAAGAGAAAATGAGTGTGTGGTAGTCAGAGCATTGGCCTGAGGCCCTCTTGTCATTATCAGTGGCGTGTTTCTTGTAAGTATTCGAAATTGATTTTAAATTTGAACAAAATTCAATTTTAGATTACATCCACCTGTGCCAGTAGCGTTCTCTACCATTATTGCCAGAGAAAATTAAAGGTGTCAATTTTCACATCACATTATGCATACTTTTCATTCCATTCCTACTTGGCATGTGGTTTAAGCAATATCTCCCAAACGGCTGGGTCATATTTGACATATTACATCAATCGTCTTTTCTTTAATGTTGACATAACCCATTTCATTTTGCATAACCCATTTCCCTTTCGCAAAACCCATTTCATTTTGTCACAATGCTCAGTGCAGTTTACACATGTGCAATGCATTACATTGTTTCAAAATGGCCGCCACTTAGGCCATAAACATGAACCCTGATCGGTGAAAGAGCTAATGTTTCATGCTGTGATGTGATTATGAACCATTCATCAAGTAAGGTCCATGCTTCAACTCATTGTTTTATGTGTAATGCAGTAGCTGAGAGGGTTTTCGTAGAAAAATTTTGTCCCCTAAGTTACTCTTCATATTATTGAAGTCCACCACCTAGGGTGTCAGAAAATTTTGGTTAGCCTTTTGGGAACCCGGCAATAACTGAGAAAATCATGATCATTTGTTGGGAGTTGGCGGCAAAACTGAGGCTCCGATTT
>NMRB01000295.1:394723-420298 GCA_002633025.1 Notospermus geniculatus
TTTGGGTATGATTGCATAAGGTGGGGTTAAAATGATGTTGAGATGCCTAATTAACAATTTCCAGTTGAGAAAGTTGATATTCAGGTGATAATTTGCACTTGCTGGACTGTTACAGGAGTCTTGTCTGGATTTTGGGCAGGTCCGAAAATTTGTGACCTTTTGACCTCTGGTGACCTAATTAATGTGCAAAACCTAAATATTGGCATCTGAAATGAAAGAGCTCATAAATACAAATATTTTGAGGGGTCAATCATCATTCTACCCCTACAGGCTACCAAGATATTCCCATTTGTATTTCCCCTACCCCCAAATCGGAGCCTCAGTTTTGCCGCCAACTCCCAACAAATGATCATGATTTTCTCAGTTATTGCCGGGTTCCCAAAAGTCTAACCAAAATTTTCTGACACCCTAGGTGGTGGACTTCAATAATATGAAGAGTAACTTAGGGGACAAAATTTTTCTACGAAAACCCTCTCAGCTACTGGACTAGTGTAGCAAGGTCTCCATGCCTAAAATTGACAACTTACAGTACGTTGCACAATTGACCTCCCTTCCGCGCCGTGCACCACCCGCGTACCACATGCAGTGTCATTCTCGTACCATCCTCGTATCTTCCGAGGAAATGGCGTGGCGTCATGGAAGGCATGCAGTGAAGACGTAACGTCATTCACCTGACGCCACGCAACAGAGACACGTGACGTACCCGTACCATCCGTGATGAACTGAAGGTTACCGTACCTTCCGCGCCACGTCTGAGGAAGGTACGCGGATAAAGGGAGGTCAGTTGTGCAACGTACTGTAGATCATTCAAATAGACAGATTTAAACAGCCTTGTCGAGCAGCTATTGAGCTGTCTCCCCAATACAAATAGAACAGGAAATCTAACAGTCTTCGTCTGGACAGATGCAGGATTGTCTCCAGTCTAGAAACGTTATGTAACTGCTCCATGATATAATCCATGTCCTCAAGAAATTTCCTTTTCAAGTGTGATGATCGACCAACGTGGGGTTGTCCTCCAAGGGAATGTTTGAACAACTCTGCCCACTTAACAGATGTCCCGGCTCACAATCATCAGCGTGTTTCATGTTTACTTGACCAGGCCAGTCAACACCATCTGTACTGATGCGAACAATGTTTCTGCCCTCAAGGTGCTGTGGTCTGATAATGCTGTGGGTGCAACTTCACCCACCTCACCTCTTGTACGAATGGAATTCTCTTTCTGAAGCATTACATAACGACTCCGCTTCCCTGGTCTGCCACCCTTCTATTATGACAGGGGGGCCTCAAAAAGACAATACACCACCAGAGGGCACTCATGTCTTCAATAGCCATGGCGTAACACCCAATCCATCATTCATCTATCATTGATGTCATCTCAACTGGTTTCTTCTTAAGTGTCAATTTTAGTTGCAACCTGTTTGTGGATGGTCCACATGTTCCGTTCTCATCAGGCGTACATCGCACTTGCGACTGGAAGTAACTGATCTGATCAGTTGCTGGAGTCTCCCACGCACTTCGCGCACATCACAAATTCAGCAACTCAGTAAAACTAGGAGGGTCCAATCAGTCGTCATGTCCTGACCGCACTTGCGACTGGTGGCAACTCAGGTAACATCCGGGGCATTGAGACTCGACGAGACTAGGTTTCGTTCAGAAAACTGGCACTGATCAGTCACAAGCCCACGTACATCGCAGCGACTGAACGAAACTGGGTAAGCCTACAACTAGTCACTAGAAAGTTGAACATGTGCAACTTGCGCCGACTGGCAAAATCTCAGTTCCAGCGAGTCGCAAGGGTGCGTACATCGACCATTTCTGGTGACTGATCAGTCGCCTCCAGTTCCAGCTAGATCCTCCCAGTCGCCAGTTGCTCAGTGGCGACTAGTTGTCTCCAGTCGCAAGTGTGATGTACGCTAGGCTTTATAACTGCAAGCGAATCTGCTGAATAAACTCGGGGATGGTGTCTTCCAATTACAAATCTGATCACAACTTTTCCCTGCCAATTTAAGCAGTTAATCTCCAACTTATCCGATTCGCACTTCAAATTGGTAGTGGTCCCGACACACCATTTTTGTCCATGTCTGTCAGGGGTATTATCTGTTTATGCCCACTGGGCCGGAAATAAGAAATAAGATACCCGTCTGTGAAAAAGTTTTTATCCTTCCGGCTATAAACCAAAATCGTGCTTCAAGCGAGTGTCACTTGCATTTTTATTTGGGCAAAAAGTATTGCTGTTGGAAGAAAATAAATGGATCTATTAGTTAGATTTGATACAAGTTGGTCTTATGTCAAATAAATTTGGTTAAATTGTACGAATCATTTGGAACATGATAGGCTGGATAAATTGTCAGGTGATCTTGGAATATGTTGTGACAGAGGAATCGGTTGTTCCAGTCATTCCAGTCCTGATTGGTACCTGCAAACCCATTTTTTGTGGGATTGAAAATTGAGTCCTCTTTGAAAGAGGAAGTGCCTCTGAATGGCCAGGCGTCTCACCTCTGACGATAGGCATCAGTAGTCGATCAAAATTATCATGAATCGCAAGAGTTGAACGCAGAGGTCAGATGGTTTCGCGTAGGAATGATATCATTCAAGATGGCTGCCTTCATGGTAGCGCAGAGCAGAGTGATAAGGACGTATGCAGTGTTCTCCACACCAGTTAAAAAATTGGCGGCCCGCCCCTCTTAAAAATACCGACGGTAAAATCCGCCCCTCTTAAAAACGGCCCGCCCCTCTTAAAAATTTGTCCGCCCTAATATTTATGATTTAGATTGCTCAATTATGCATCTCAGAGCACCTAAAATCCAAATTTTGCTGGGGGAGGCCCCCCGGACCCCCGCCAAAAGGCACCTTTGGCACCTCGCGCGGAGCCTTCGGCACCGTGCCCACCGCCGCCCCTCTTATACCAAAACCCGTGGAGAACACTGCGTATGAAGCCAGAGGTACAACTGGAGCAAACCGAAAACAAACGCTGTACCTTTGGGCTAGCAAGATTGGAGTTGAACATGTTCAACTTCTGTGCGACTCCGACGGGTGTAATCCATCTGCAGTCGAACTTCCTCGAATTGCGACTCCTGCATGCAGATGCCGCCTGTTCCAACATGAGTGCCCCCATTTTCACTTTTGCGGCCAGACCATGGTGTCGGGGTGGCGCAGTGGAAACATCGGCGCCTGCCACCACTAAGGTCGCGGGTTCGATCCCCGGTCGTGCAAGTGGCTTTATGTGGTAGAGAGGGCGATCTCTCCTCGACATCGTAGGTTTTCTCCGGGGTCTCCGGTTTCCTCCTACATATCATTAATATCGCCCAGTATTGTTTGATGAGTAGCTATAATGCCCTAAGTGGGCGCTTGCACTCCTTAGATAATATTTGTCTACACTTGATGTGGACTGTTCCTTCGTGGTGCCCGCAATCATAGATGTGACCTCAGACATCAGCATTATTCTTGATGTAATCAACGATCTTTTGTGAGGGGGGCTCTGTTCCAAAAATTGTGTAATGCTGTCTCTTGGAATAGGATTTCTAATAAGGGGTTGGAGAACACAGCCTCCAGACACACTTGAACTTTTTTCACGTGGGGGACCATTACAGCAGGCAGGGGTAACAAAGTAAATAGCAGAAACCATCACCTGGCATGCTGGAAGCAAAACATAGCATCCTCCCATAGCAGGGCTTTGGTCTCGCTCCTCTTCACTCGCACACAAACGGGTTTGTGTGAGTGGATGAAGAGGAGCCGAAGTAAAAACCCCTGCTGTTGGAGGATGAAACATAGTGACAGCCATGCAGACCACCACCTCTGGGCATTGCAAATAACACAGGATATAACCTCCTTAAAATTACAAGTTGCAGCATTGCAAGCGCCGAAGGCTGTTTCTCTTTTGTTGCATATCAACTCGAAAAGATAAAAAAGTGAATACCTCGTATCTTTTGTTTGTGGCTGGGTGAAGGCAAGTTCAGAAAAATAATCCACAAAAGAAGCATTCTGTAAAAATTGTATTTTTTACAAGTCTGGTGATTCAACCAATTTCTTCTTTTCCCCTCGATCATCAGCATGCCGTGAAGAACCTCGCTCTGCTACAGACAGTCACTCAGTCTCTTACTAAGACTCTTACGGTACAGTGCTGTCATTTCTTGATAAGATTTCTGAGCAGATGCTTAAATAGGCTGTCGCCTTACAACTCCCAGCATCCAATAAGAATGTAACCCTTTTTATGCCCCCGACCTCCGAAGGTTGGGAGCATTGTGTTGGGGCCTGTGCACAGTGCTGGTGTTGGGGCGGTGGCCGTTAACGTTTCCGTCAATAACTCGAGAATGCTTTGAGCAATCAACCTGAATTTTTTTGTGAGGGGTTGTCTTTTGATGACCAGCACCACCACTCATCCAAGATGGCGGCTATGGTGGCCATCTTCAATTTGGTTTCCATCGATTAACTTCAGAACGCTTTGCGGGATCCACCTGAATTCTTTTGTGAGGGTTTGTCTCTATGAGGGGAAGGTGCCGTTTGATGACAAGTGCCACCCTCATCCAAGATGGTGGCCGTCTTGAATTTGGTTCCCGTGAATTAACTTGAGAACGCTTTGAGTGATCAACCTGAAATTTTTTGTGAGGGTTTGCCTCTGTGACTGTAAGGTGCCTATCGATGACAAGTGCTGCCGCCCATCCAAGATGGCGGCTATGGTGGCCATCTTGAATATGGTTCGCGCCAGTTAACTTGAGAACGCTTTGAGCAATCAAACTGAAATTTTTTGTGAGGGGTGTCTGTATTAGGGGAAGGTTCCTTTTGATGACCAGCACCACCGCCCATCCAAGATGGTGGCTGTGGTGGCCATTTTGAATTTGGTTCCCACCAGTTCCTTTTGATGACCAGCACCACCGCCCATCCAAGATGGTGGCTGTGGTGGCCATTTTGAATTTGGTTCCCACCAGTTCCTTTTGATGACCAGCACCACCGTCCATCCAAGATGGGGGATATGGTGGCCATCATCTTGAATTCAGTTTCCGTCAGTTAACTTGAGAATGCTTTGTGTGATCAACCTGAAATTTTTTGTGAGAGTTGGTCTCTATGAGGGGAAGGTTCCTTTTGATCATCATCTGAATTTGTTTTCCGTCAGTTAACTTGAGAACACTCCAAGCGCTCAACCCGAAAATCTCTATCTTTCACTTTCACGACAGATAGGGTGATGCCTTTCACTTATTATTTCCCTTCAAAGGAAATGGCCATGATAATTGTAATACCTTTGATGGTTCCTGAAGATAACACTCTATTTCAATGAAATGTATCTCACAAAATTTTCCTTTTTAGCCCGCTTGGCCGCAAGGCCCAGCAGGGCTTATGCTGTGGTTGGGGTCGTTGAGTGGTGGTCTGTCGTGCGTCAGTCCGTACGTTGGTACGGCGATACGGCGGTACGGCGGTACGTCCGTAAACTTTTGGCTCGTTAGCGCTCTAGCGCCTTTATTTTTTGACGAATCTTTTTTATCTTTGGTGGGTGTATATATGGGCCTAAGATCTAGATCGAGTTCGATTTTGACCACGGTTGGATTCCTATTTTGGCCTCCAGGGGGCGTTTTGTGAAAAATTTCAAAGGGCTGTATTTTGATAATGGTTTGAACTATCATGTTGAAACTTTGTACACATGTACCTCTAGGTTACAGCAACCTACAGACAAAATTTTCGCGAAGTCTGATTCTTGACTTTGCCGCTAGGGGGCCAAAACCAAAATCACTGAAAGTACTGTTTCTCCCTTCCCAAGAGACGGATCTTTGTCAAATTTTTATCATGGGTATATCTAATAGGGATACATAAGATATAGTACTCGCGTTTTCAATTTGACCTACTTTTCAAGTTCACGGAGGTCAAAGTTCGCTTGAAATTACGATATTGGCTCTTTTTGTAACGGTTTGACCTATTGCTTTGAAACTTTGCACATATCTACATGTACCTCTAGGCTGTAACAACTCAGATGAATTTTCGGCAAAATCTGATTCTTGACTTTGTCTCTAGGGGGCCAAACTGCTTCATGCCAAGCGGGCACAGTGCCATTGGCACTATTTTTGCGGAAGGGTTTCCAATTGTGAATACTGTCCAGAAAACTGATATTAGCGTCTGCATTATCAAGAAAGAAGGGACCAACCCTATTGGGGTAATCACCCTCTGGCTTTAGAAAACATGATATTCTTTCACAAAGGAGACTTCCCTAGGTATCAGGAAACCCTTGGAAATCTACCCCTTGTGACAAAACCCCTTACATTTGTCATCTTGGATAATTATAGCCCGCGACCCTTTATTTGGACCCTTGTGGTTTACAAGGGGTTTTACACAGGTCAGAGCATTTGGCAAACTTCATAATGAACTGCCACAACAATGAGGGGCTAAGTTTCGATTAAATGGACAAATGGATGCTGCGAATTTGGTCCCAGTTGAGGAAGACCATCCATTGTACACAAAATGCACAATCCTTTGTGCAGATTTCTTAGCTCTTTTTAGCCTTCAGAATTGTTTCACCCTAAGAAGGTCCCATTCTGCCTTACTAACCAACATTCGTTCAACACATTGATCTGATCACTGATAGCATTCAACGTTTTCCCCAACTCTTGCCCAAAGGAGTTGAAATATTGAATGGACCTATTCTGAGATGTGCGATGTACAATAAATCACGTGTCTAATCTGACCGCCAATGAAGACCCATCCTGATCACGCTGTCAAGTCTCGATACGCGGCAATCGGCTTCGGAATCAGTTGAGTGACAACCGTCGCTGCGATCACGCTAGCTCGTATGTACGGTTGCTAGCGGGTGCTCAGATCCACAGCGCTGGAGCGATACTGAGATTCTTGCCAGTTATAGACTGAGATCGATGAGTGGCTGTTAGCTCTCCGTTAGCTGCGAGCATCGTTGTGGAATATCAGTTCGTTCTGTGCTTCACACAGGTACAGATTTATTTCCTCACTTCTCTGGATTGTGGAGATTTTTCTTAACAATGTTCAATGGATTAAACTGTCACATATTCACACATTGTTGGATTATATTCATTTAATCAGTGAGTATTATTTTCACTTAGAATATTGACTGTGAGGTTGCGTGTGGATAGGGATTTGTGCGTTAATAGTTGGCATCCTTGGAAGTCTGTTAATGTGGGTGTGGGTGAGCTGCTCTAGGGAATATCATGGCTGTTTCTTCTATAGATATTGGGTGATATGAATAAAAGTTAGCAAATGCTTTTACTTCAGATTTGTACAGCATACCGTAGTACATTTGTACTGCAAAATCCAAGTAAAAGCAATGCTGGTCTTTATTCATATGACCCAATGGCTGGTATTCATAGAAAAATAGCAAATGCTTTTACCCAGTGAGGTCTAGTGTAAATGTACTTTGCAAAACGTGGAAGGAAAAGCATTTGCTAGCTTTTATGAATATCAGCCAATATCTGTCTTTGTGACACTTCATCATTCTGCTCAAGGAAATTTTAGAAAAAATTGAAATATCAAGATTATTTTTTAAAAATTCTTCAATTGTTTGTCACTTTTTTCGTTACACTTTGATGATGGAAGGGATAGATATATTATTTTGAAATGAGTTTGGAATCCCCGTCAGTACCCAAAAAGGTCATCGATTGATGGAATAAGCCACATTTACATAGGATTGTGTGCTATCGAGTAAAGTCACTTCCGATAGGGGCTTCTAAACTTTAGCCATTATTTTCACTGGTTAGCATGTAACACAGCTCATCAAGTTTTTGTGCAAACTCACCATGCCTCACACAACTCTGGTAAATTGTCTTCTTAACACCTCGCGTACTGAATTCAGAAAGTTCTTACGTCATCTTCCAACTGATATGAAGTACAAATCAGGCAACTATTTGGGGGACATTCAAAAGGCTATGAGAGTCTGTTGTATTCAGTGAGACTTGGGGATTTTTCTGTTGCTTATTATGTTATTGCAGGTTGCATTTGTCATCAGCTTGGAGACGTAGTGTTCGTTAGTGCAGTTTTACATGGTGATATTTTTCATTGTTTCCAATGGTTGAATCTATTTGTGCAATTAAATACATCCTTTAATCAAATCTAATGATCCGTTGGAACTTAATCGCACTGGTTCTTCTCATTGGCACCATGTTCCACATCATGAAAAAGAACACATATTGTATTTTCTGAATGTCGATCTTCCAAGCAGGCGCATAAAAATGAACATAGGAATTATTGTCCTGCAATATGTTGTCTCTGTTCAATTACGGCTGATGTGATGTCTTTATAGAAACCTGGAGTGCCATGTTTTCCTTCTGTTTTGACCTCTAATACATACTTATCAGTGTCTTTGTACAGGGTGTGTGATAAAAATCTGTCAATGTAATTGTAAGGGTTCTTTTTAGCCGTATTTATGACACTACGGAATTTTCACTGTGCTTGGTGTGGACCGAAAATGGTTTGGTCAAAAAGTGTAAACTACACTCGGCCCCAGTGTGTATCTGACGTCCCGGTCTTCCTCACACTGGCACTTTTGGGGCTCAAAAGCCGTGAACACCACTAGATGGCACTCACTGAGCTCCAGCCAATCACCACGCTTTCTCACTCGGAAATTCCGCGAAACTAAAGCGAAATGAGAAGTGCCTTGTGAAGTGCTGCCACCACGTGGTCTTCACGACTGTTAATCTCTAAAAGAGCCAGACGCGGAGTGTGACTTACCGAAGGGGTGAGCCTGTAGCGTCTGGCGAAGCGAGACTAAGTGTAAACAGGTCGAGTCAGCTTGTCCCAGTACAAAATGGAACCAAACCAAACCCTGCAATCAGTGTTGTTAGGCTCTTTACGGTTTTCCAGAACTAAGTCCTGTTCCAAATTTTTGGATGCATAAAAGAGAAGTGTCATCTATTGTCCTTAAGTGACGAGTTGTCCAAGGGGCGAGTTGTCCTAGGGACGAAGCGTCGTAGGTGCGAGTTGTCCCATAGGCGAGTTGTCTTAAGGGTGAATTGTCCAGGGGCTAGTTGTCCTAGTGACGAGTTGTCCTAGGGGCTAGTTGTCCTAGTGACGAGTTGTCCGGGGGCAAGTTGTCCTAGAACCCTATGATAAGTTCTGTTCCAAATTTTTGGATGCATAACAGTAATGTCAGTTGTGGTAAGTCTGTTCCAAAATTTTGGATGTCATGTCAAATTGATGATGTGACACCTATTGTCAACTTCTGGTACTAACAAATCAGATAAAATCGAATTAAATCTCGCCTTTCACAACTTTTTGTTTGTTTTTGAGCGTAAAATCGTAAATATATTTCAGTTACAAGAATATTTATCAAAAAAGATAGATAGGAAAATAGATAACATAAATGTTTTGGTATACACGGTGCTGCCACCTGTCCGAGGAAAAATAACTATTATAGTCAACCATGTAAATAAACAAACCGTAACGTTTACAATTCGAACTAGAGCACCTTTAACAAACTACATGTATATATATGAAGGCGACCATTTTAGACCTTAGCGAACATTTGATGCCCGAGTATGTAAACAAATTCCTCCACATTCTGTAACTCTTCATTTATGCCATTAGCTGACTTCCTCTGAGCTCATATTGCAGCCTCGAGGCCCTTGTCTCCTCACCACCATTAATGGCCAACTCCATGGTTAGATCTATTTCATCTCCACGCATGCAACTTTCCAATGCCGCCAGCAGGCTCCGAACAAACCTCGAACATTTGATGCCCGAGTATGTAAACAAATTCCTCCACATTCTGTAACTCTTCATTTATGCCATTAGCTGACTTCCTCTGAGCTCATATTGCAGCCTCTAGACCCTTGTCTCCTCACCACCATTAATGGCCAACTCCATGGTTAGATCTATTTCATCTCCACGCATGCAACTTTCCAATGCCGCCAGCAGGCTCCGAACAAACCAATATCTCGATGAAAGCTGTACTATCATTCTCCAAGCATCGATGTACGGTTACGCCGGTCGCTACACTGGCTCCATCTTACTTCTCTGGCACCAGCCTCAACTACTGCGCGGTGTCGAATGACGTCATTCAAGATGGCGGCCTCCTCTGTTTCAACACGTGTACTGAGTAAAAATATGAAACAGAAACGGGTTTCTAAGGTGAACGTCATCTCGTCCTTCTACCAGATTCGAACCCACGGACCCTCGCATAAGGCATCAATCGCCAGCAGTAAGGGCAGCACGCCTTAACCACTAGGCCAAATGCCCATCTTCAAAAAAGACGGTTCAATGGCCTATGTTAAACGAGGCGTCCATCAGTACCCTCCGAGTAGCCCAGACAATCTCCGAACCCAAACAGTTTTATGTTATGCGAGGGGTCACATAAAGGAGACACAAATAATAAATATGAAATAAGGGTTTACTAAGGTGAAAGACCACGTCCTTCTACCAGATTTGAACCCACGGACCCTCGCATAAGGCATCAATGTACTGAGTAAAAAGTGTACATAAACAGAACCCATGTGATCTAATTCGGACATTCTGATTGGTTATTCGCAGGGTTCTAACTAAAACTGTAATCGAAACGTAGTTGGCACGTCACAATGATCACCGCCTTATGCTGTGTCCTTCCGCTAAAATAGTTCTCCTCAAAATACCATTCAGACCATGAACACGTGTTTCTTATTACAAAATTCCTCTCTCAAAACATTGGTTCAGCAATATCAGATAATAATCTACTTATGGACGATAAAGTGGTTTTGCAAGGTCTTTGCAGAGTGATGGGGTGAGCTGGTGCCAGAGATGTTAGTGCAGCCATTGAAAAGGCGGAACCAGGGCTTTCATTAACTTTTTCCCTACCTGGGTCATGACTCCCACAATTTTTTTATGGAAGTCAATTTGGGAAGATGCTGGGGGCTTAAAGCCTCGCTTATGTCGCCCTTACGTACAGTCAGAACTAGTTGGCAACTGATAATCGGCACGTAGTTGGAACTAATTAGTCACAACTACTAGGTGACATAAGCTCTTGGGCGTCAGAGAGTAACTAGTTGCCAACTAGTTGCAAACTAAAAATACTTAAAATCAAAAGAAATCTGTGTCGACATAAGCACTCAAAAGACGGCGATAAACTAGTTCCAGGCAGTTGCGACCGATCGGTATTTTTCTACTCGGTGGCGACATAAGTTATCAGTTGCAACTTGTTGACGTTATTTCTATCACAGCGTAGGGCGACATAAGCGAGGCTTTAGACTTCCAGCAATTCTCTATTGAGGCCATGACTTCTTATCTTACTGGGGTCAAATCTTCCCTTGGTATGCTGCTACGGTACCGCGTGCGAGCCAGGAGTGTGTAGTGCCATGGGTTCTATTTTCAGCAGTGCTAGCAAGGATTACGTGTGTTGAAGAAAATTTGGTGTGCGCGCGACTTCCAATATCTTGATACCTCCATCAGTTGGGGTCCTACTGGCGTAAATGGAGACTGAGTATACAGATGGGACTCCCACACTTTCTCTGTAAGCGTATCATCGAATTTACTTGTGTTTTTGAGACATTGGCGTCATTTCTGTAGTTTACCTGCGTAATAGACGCCATACGCAGGCTTAATGAAAGCCCTGGGAACAACAGCTCGGGCGGGCCTTGCTGTACTGTGTTTAACACCAATACAGCAAAATGTTGTAAAACGGAATGCACAAAAAGATTGAATGATTCTGTATCCATATCACAAAACTATGCACTCAGGAGCTTCTGTTTATGCTCTCTCTGATCTTCTATTCTACACAGCCTCAAAACGTGATGGATAAAACCTGAGTTGGTTGCGTACCTCTAGGCTTGTACATTTAACAATGAACATAAAAAGCATACCGGTATGTTGTTGTTGTTGTTGAAAGCGGTAAAGAGAAAATCATGATTTGTTTAGATTATACTTGTTTCTCTAGAACACGGTGATCTGCAGGGGTAGTTATTATCCCCAGAATGGAATAGTTATTTTTGCCAGAACAGAACAAAAATGAATTGCCGAGTGACCCTAAAACTGGAATGGCGGAGCCAATTTAAATATCCCACCATTGTTATAAATAGCAACAGAACACGTGATCGAACGAATTTTGTCAACGACGATTTCCCTTTCGGTTCTCCATCCATTCTGCCATTACGCACGTCTTAGTCAACATTTCAACGCGACTCCAGGTTTCACAAGTATTGTGGAGAACGGAAAGGGTGATCATCGTTGACCACTTAAGCTGCGACGGTCATTATCTCCCCGCTTTTTGAAAAAAGTCGGGGAGATATTGTTTTACCCTCCGCCGTCAGTCCGGCTGTCCGTCCGGCTGTCCGTCCGTCCTATGAAAGACACAGGAAAAATAACCATGTCACCATTACTTCATGTTGAAAGCGGGGAGATATGCGATGGGCTCCCATCGACATTGCTCTAGTTTTATTAATGTGTGGATGTAACTATGCCGTTATTCGTCAAATTTAGGACTCTAAAATCTTGCCAAATACCATGATCCTTGAATTACACCGAATTTACGACTCTAAAAAAATCTGGCCGAATACCGTGATCTTTCAATTACACCGAATTTACAACTCTAAAACAATCTTGCCGAATACCGTGATCCTTCAATTACACCGAATTTACGACTCTAAAAAATCTTGCCGAATACCATGATCCTTCAATTACACCGAATTTACGACTCTAAAAAAATCTTGCTGAATATGGGATCCTTCAATTACACCAAATTTACGACTCTAAAAAAAATCTTGCCGAATGTCAACTTCTGGTGTGGCTGAGCAAATTGAAATTTGACTACCATGGATTCCAAAGCAGTGGTTCTCATACATTTAAGAAAAAAGAACTCTCGCAGCTTTCAGACCTCATCACCTCTTCTTGATATGATGCCAAACCACGGAAATGCATTAGCTACCATTATGAAAACAGGGGAAACCATTGACTTTCTGCCAGAAAAAAAGATGCTCTTGATGTTACAGGTCTCTGCCATTGGAAGCTTTTTCTGGCTCCTGGCATTCCCACCAAGTGCATTTCAACAGGTGGCTGAGCAAGACATACATATTTGGCTGAACAAAATACAATTGCTTTCTTTGTCATTCTTATGTTGGGATGGAAAACCAAGTTTATCAAAATGGGTTTGATGCGTTGAAGGTTTTGGCGGCTGTATCTCAGAAAATGACATGCTCCAGCAGCAAAGGATGTTTCAACAGATGTAGTTACACCTGAACGAGAAGTCCGGGTTTCTTTTGGTCCGGACTCAGAAGAAGTCCGGGTTTCTCCAACAGAACACTTACAGATCCAATTAGTACGAAACCCAGCGATCGCAAGGTGAATTCGAAGGTCACATGCGCGGGTCACTGAATGTAATAACACATGTAATTATCGCAACGCAATCTGCCGCCAGGTCTAACTTAAATTGTGCTTACACCTGAAAAGTCGGGATCAAGTCCGGACTTCAACTAGACCCACTCATATTATCCGGGCTTTGGAAGTCCGGACTTTGTAGACCCGTGCTTATTGATGGCCGGAAGCGGAAAATGCAATGCATTTTCACATACAACATATCGCTTCCGCTGGGGATTCCGCATCCCTATACCGCATTCCGGATGTCTGGTAAACGCAGCTTAAGATCAATTAGTCGGAATTCAAGAAAATTTGCGCTAAACATGCTCTAAGTTCAGGTCCGTCAGATATTTCTGGTAATGTTTTGGGGGTCAATGTTCTTATCATTCCCATCAAACAGGGCCAACATCGACTTGATTATGGGATGCATGTTATTTCGGTGTGACATTTTCTGCTCTCCTTCACAAAAAAGAATTTCAAGTTTCTGGGTCAAGCACACAAGTAATAATATAAATTATCTATGCAATAATTGATGTAATTAGTACTGGGACATCTCCCAATCCATGGGGCCTAGAAAAAAATTAAATACGATGAACAAACAAAAGACACAGATGGAATATTAGTGAATAATTAACATGTCTGACGAGACGTAATCAGAATTAAACAATGTGACGAGAAAAAAAATGATGTCAATTACGCTAAAACACCCGTAGGACATCTCTTGTTGGATATCATGTGTCATGGTGTTCCAACATCCAAGCATATTATCTCCGTTTCTCCAACACAAAGAGATAATTAATCTCATCACATGGTCCTCGTCATCCATACCTTAGACAATATACCACGATGCGTGGCGATACCCCACGTTTTTTTATTCACGTCCAATGCTTTGTGCTACTGACTAATTCCACAGGAAATGTGACAATGTTGAAACGTTGTCCAGACGTGGCCTTTCAGATGTAAGAACACTAGCGTTAAGTCGGAGGTCGGGCAAAATCAATAGGAATGAATCTGGTTAGATTCATGTTGTTAGATTCATGTTGTAGAAAGAACTGATGCTGGTAATGGTGTGGACGGTAGCAGAGTGAAGGCATAAAATTAAACTCGATGTGCAAGTTTTATGTTAGTAACAACAGAGGTATTCACGGAGATGTTTTTGCAGAAAGCCTGGTATTCATGTTGCATCTATACCCTTCACCATCCAGCCCAATGTAGGCCTACACACCACTAGCAACCAACTAAAGCCTAGTTCATACTTAGACGCATGACCATCGGTGTCTGCCGCGTAATCAAAATCTGGACGCCGACTTCATGGAGTTGATTCATAGTCCACGGTACTTCAGCGGCGGCGATCTGTTATGAAATGACTCAAGTAATTAAAGCCCCACTCTATTGAATTTTACGATATTTTCAAAATGTTAGGATAGTGCACATAGAGGTCTCATGGCCTCTTGTAGGTCCCCAAAATGCTTACCTCATACCTACTTCAGCGAATCAAGGCCTAGTTGTCAGCACACATTAGAAAAAACGACAGGGAGAGCTCTAATGTATTCAGATGGAGCGTAGTACATTTTACACTACACTGACGTCATGACATCGTCCACTGATGTCGAGAATCGCGGCGATGATTTGTGCTTTTCAAATTCAATACAGTGTGGCTTTAAAGTCTCGCGATTGGACAGCGGCCAAAACACGCGACGGGGTCGCGGCGTCGAAGCAAGATCGCACAGTCGGTCACCGACGATGGTCGTGCAGCGGAGTATGAACTATAGGTTTGAACTTTAACCAGCAAGGTTTTATGAAGATGGGCCCTGAATGTCGTATAAAGATGTAACACTTTTTGATCAAAGAATGTATTTGATAAAAATATCCCAGGCATTAACTCTAGGCCCTATGCAACTTTTAATAAGCTTGATGGAGATCAGTATGTAAAAAGTAAAAAAAACTGTTTTGAAACTCCTATACAGTTCATGAATAAAAGTGTTACACCCTTATTTGAACTGGAGTGGACTCGCGAGACCGCCTCTTTAATTAAGGGGTGGTACATGTGTTTGTGACACCGTTCATTACGCTTCTCTACAATTGGTTATATCTGAGGTCACAGATAGCCTATCATGGTAATGGTTGCCTTGGGGCCAACTGTCCGAAAAGTTCTTGCCTTTGGGCATCTGCTCGAGGCATTCTTGCTTTGTTGTCTGTTCAAAAATCTGTTTGCCACGTGTGTACACCTACACGGCTATGGAAAAGCCCTAGTGTGTTGTAGCTGTCACATTGTGAGAAGCGGCTGTGATGAATTGACACTGACGCCCTATGCCGGCCATTCTGCAGGTTGCACGTTCTTGCGCGAGTGCATGACCTCACAACTACAGTACATTGCACAATTGACCTACCTTTGAAGCCACGGTGGTGTAGTGGTTCGGGCTTCCGCCTAGCGGTCAGAAGGTCCCGGATTCGAATCCCACTGCGCGTGAGACTTTGGGCAAGTATCTTTCCCTCACTCAGGCCTCTCTCTACCCAGGTGTATAAATGGGTACCGGTTGGAAATGCTCAGATTGTAGCGCTGAATGAGCAGCTCATCTGAGTTCTACTGAAAGGTTTCAGGATAGACTGGGGTTAAAGTGTAAAGTCGGATGACACCTCTACTGTTGTTAATATCAGACTATAAACCCAAACTTAACTTTTTTTTAACCTTTATCCGGGTATGTCACGCAGAAGGTACGCTTCAGTTCAATGCATAGGCCTATGGTACGGGTGCATCAAGCGTCCCTTCTGCGTGACATTCGCGCACCACGGGCGAATGACGTTTACGTCTTCACGGCATGCTTTCCACGGCGGCGTGCGGCATCCGCGGAAGATACGAGGACGGTATGTGCATGACGCTGCATGAGGTACGCGGTGCGGAAGGGAGGTCAATTGTGCAACGTACTGTAGCATTTGAGATAAAGATGGAACTTACATGATGAAGATCAGCCTACTTGCCAAGGACTATGATCAATGATGGATGAGGGTTGGGCTGGGTCAGAAAGGCTATACCCAGGCTATTTTTGTCGCAATATGACAGAAATATTGATGGGGAAGAGGTTACTCTGACAGGTTTCATGGCATACTTATGGAAGTATCAAGTCCTCGTGTGCAGTCGCGTTGGGAAGTATATGACGTGTGAAACATTGCCGTGGGTAATGTTGTGCACGGTGCCATAAATGCCTGCATCGGGGTGTGGTCACATCCTCAGCCTAACCTGGGTTTAAAGGAGCACGGTGTGCGATCTCTAACGGGTAAATTAACTGTCGACATTGAGGGAGCCACCTAGCGGCAGCAACATGAACTACAAAAATCCATTACAAAATGTACGTAGTAAATCATCTCCATTCGCCGACAACATAGTTTGTCCCTTGGGTTGGAGAGTGGTGCAGTGGCGCCGGCTGTCGAGATTAAATGGCAATACCGTGGTCCTTTAATTTATACTGTGCATTATCGAGGATGGCATTCACCCCTTCAGCCTATGATGGTGCTAGTGTGAAATGACGAAGCTCACTACAAAGTACCCTTGGGGGTAGTTAGTATCCAGGCCGCACCGATCGTAGCCCAAAATAACACGTACCTCACAATCCTTAAAACAATTACTGAGCTGATAATGTGGTTGGAGAGTTATCAACAGAGATGGAAATTCACATTGTACACTCGAGTGTGATATTTCATTTTTACCTTCCATATAAAATGTTGTGGTTGATCTGCTGAAGAAGGAGTGCTCTTGAATATTTCTGTTCTCTGCCTGTAAAGATCTCCATGGTACAAATGGAAGTTCCTGATCCACTGAAAATTCTGGAGTGTGGGGCTTTCTAGCCGCAGGCTCTGCTTCAGTAGTGCATCTACAGTGACCTAGAGCTCGTTCGTAGATTTGCACACATGATCGATGTACACTGTACACACAGAGCGCTTATTCATGGTGGCGAGGTTGATCATGATCGCAAGTGTACATACAATCAGGGCCGTATGCGTAAGTTACGCGTAACGTGCGTGTAACTTATACGCGCAACCTACGAGTATTGTTACGTGTGACTCAGGGTGTTGTACCCGTGTAACCTGCATGTAACTTACACGTAACTCACATGTATGTTACGCGACATCTCGCGCAGAATTACATGCATATAACTCTCGTATGATAGGCGTAAGTTACACATAACTTAAGCGGCGAATTACAGGCAACCAAGATGTAAGTTATGCGTAACTTACGCAAAGCCGTATAGGGATGTCAGTTGTGATCTGTACTGTACTTCCTACCACTGGCTATGTGTGGGTTGGACAGGATACCAGCCTGACTGGTATTGGTTCCCAATGCTGCCACCAGGGGAAAGAAGCACGTGCCGCATCAATATTTTTTCGTAAAGGCTCGGTAGTCCACTACTTCCATTCGATCAATGATGTAAATTGGACTGATCTCCAGCATCCAACATCTCATTTCCGCCAGACATGATAACGAGTCGATAGCCAACAATACAGGTGTTAGTGTCCAGTGCAATAATTTACTATCATTAGTCATGCGCGGTTAAACTCAGCGAGATGACCACAATAGCCAGTCACATGCAATTGACTCAAAGATAGTGGCGTAATTGACTTAAAGATAGACGTCCATTCACGTTTCGGCTATATTTAACCGTAATTTGCTTGTTACTTTCACGAGCTCACGCCTTCCAATAGTTATCGCGAGTCATTCCTGCTGAGACACGCATTCATATCGCATCCATCGAAAGGCAAGTGTCCATTAATTGGAAAATAGCAAAATGTGAATATTAAGAAATGCGAATCCGTCTACATTATTCAGAGCTGACGTTGGTATTCTAATCTGTCAATTCCACTGTGTGACAGGCCGCTTGTTAGTAACGGACGCGATTCGACGCCGCCGCGTTTTACCGATCGTGTGTCGCCAGCCTGATTTGGTACCTTATCATCAAGTTACAGTAGCACGCCAACGAGATTGAACAGATGGCAAATCATAGCAGGAAATTATATGAGATTTCCTCTCGTCTCGCACTTACCGAAAAGTACACATTCATCATACAACGAGCGATGCAAGAAAATTGGTATCGGCAGGCAAAATTGAGTACTAGGCGGAACATTTTCACATTGTGCCCTAGAGCCAATATTTCATGACGGCAGTCACCGCAGCTTGAATGAGGTTGTGAAAGGGAGAGAATTCTTTTAATCTCAAACACAGTAGGTTTCTAGACGTGCCGTAGGCCTGCAGTGAGAATGATTGGTTCGGAACAATTGCCAAGGATTTTGCCTTGGCCATTTGACATTTTATTCACATTGTGTGGTAAATATTTGTGTGAAACCACCAACTCAAAAAACCAAATTGTATTGTCCATTTCAATGAAGAAATCCACGTGTTTAGTTTCTCAGTCAGTCTTTGGAATCATACTAAAATTTGAGAAGACAGGCCTTTCCTTTTAAGGTGCGCTAAAAAGTGCATGCGCCTCACAAACAATAGAATTTCTATTGTCTGCAAGGCGCATGCACTTTTTAGCGCACCTTAAAAGGAAAGGCCTGAGAAGAGTTTGTTTGTTTGTGTGTTTCTTCACAATTTTCTCCAAGACTGACAAACGGATGGCCGGCAAACTTGGTACGGACATGCAGACAGACTTCGGAAGTGTCCTTAGGGAGCCCAAATTTTGATATGACGTATAGTTTTCGAAATACAGTAAACGTCGCATATAACGTATTGATTGGGACCTGCAATTTTTGTCCGTTATATGCAAAGTCTATTATATGCATATGGCCGATGCATTGTAAAACGGGGCCGGGACTTCCAGTTTCAGTACGTTATAGGCGATTGTCCAGTATATACAAGTCTGTTATATGCAACATTTACTGTATCAAGATATTAACGAAAATAACAATGCTGTTTACGCCTTTTGACGTCATGACGTCATCGAGATTTCCGTTGCATCATCCGTGATATCGGCAACGTCATGTACGATGGAATGACATCATTACACCACTCAAATGAGTATGACGTCATTACGTCCCCAAGTGCTCACATGGATTTCGCAGTTCCCCCACTGATTGAACGTGTATTGCCTAGTGATGTAAATTGTGGTGAGACTGTACTTAAAGCCGCACAGTATGCACAGTTTAAATCACTTCCAGTTCGGCCGAATTTTAGTGCAACCTCGTTTACAGGCGTGCGTAACGTATAGAACCACACATTATAGCATTATCCTGTATCGAGGTTCGGGGAATCCCCAATGCTGCGTGTAGTCTTGCGCAGCCAGCCGTTTCGTTTCACAGTACTGCAATACGGATTCCCAGATTCGAAACCGCGCCTGTCGCCGATTATAACCCGCCTGTCAAAAGTGTGCGGCGTTAAAGTGCCTTAGAAATTGCTGTATCAGCAAAATATCAATGCTTTTATTCGGTGCATTTGTCATTTGTTCTTGCATGAGATTCCTACCATGACATGAACTCCCTGCTGGTTTACTAATGTGTAATTGAATACCATGACTATTGTACTTATTCTTCTGTCACCAACAACGCTAGAACAATGGTCCACCACATTAATGCACTGACTCTATTCAAGCTTGACATAACCCATTGGAATATTGATGGCAATGTTAATTTTAACCCTTGTATACTTTCTTTCATTATCACAGAGGAAATTCATCTTCGATGATCGAAGGCCGATCTACTCACCACTATGTTACACCACACATCACCCTTCGAGAAAGTGACCGGTCCACGGCGTATCTGCCGCCTCGAGAAGAAGAGGCCAATCAGAATCGGTGTTGTAAAATTTGAATCGTGGCACAAAGAGTTGTTGCCGAAGACCCGATATAAAGTGTCATATGATTGGTCCACTGTAAAGTTGGCATGGTGCCAAGATACGCCGCCGACTGGTCTATTCCTCGAAGGGTGATGTGCGATGTAACGCAGTGGAGAGCAGATCGGCCTTCGATTATCGAAGATGAGGAAATTATGAATATCATGTATTGTGGTGGGTGCAAGTACCAGTCAGAACTGTTCCGAACCGATTCATAAAGTGGTTTTCTTCCACATTATGGGCATTATGCACCAAACAAAGATTATCTTGAACTCAGGTTGAGCCACAACTTTACCAGTCACATCTTGCACTGGCAAACCTGAACAGTTGGAAAGTTGTGGCGCAACCTGAGTTGAAGATAATCTTCGTTTGGTGTATACGGCCCTCGGAGTTTTCACAACTGCCCAGTTGGGCCAACACCCCTGGGGTAAGGATTCCACACATCACAGTCCAGTGTACACCAGGGATCAGCCGATTTTGATTGCTGGCGATGAGATCACTAGTAAAGGCTGACTTTCCATTGGAGCGTTTTCCCACGCGATCGAGTTACACACGCGGAAGCATTCGCGAGATGCGTGCGAGTTTAGTGGCCTTTTCCATTCAAGCGTTACGACACAGATGGTTTGCGCCAAATTGGTATTGCCGTCGTATTCCCCTGACAGTCTGTGGCCGCGTATACTTTCATGATGGCTCAAAAATCAAGGGCATTGAGCGCGCGACTTGGAAAAAAGTGGATTCGAGATCGATTTTTTTGCGGTTGCACACTTCTCACCTGCAAGAAAAAAAAGTAGATCCTCTCACGCTTGTCTCATGATTGCCGAAACGCCTAAATGAAAATGAATTGGATCGACTTCGCGGCACAGAATTCCGCATGCGGTAACGCTCCAATGGAAAGCCGGCCTAATGCTGGATTAAGAGCAGAGGATTTACCGACTAAGGGTAGACGGCGTACCAGAAATGGTTAATGCTACATTCACGGCTATCGGGTTTCACTGATTCCCCATACAATATTTAATAAACATGCTTTTTGTGAAGCCAGAGGGGTGTGTCACCACTTGTACCCATTTGCACCACTCTCCACTTAGGAAGGTGTGAATACAGTGCAAGTGGCCTGTAATACGCTAATGGTAGAAATGTCATGAAATTAATGGACAATTTGCGGACGACATTACCGAGCGGAATTCATTACGACTGGAGGTAAATGAATGCTAGGCCGATTATAGACCCGTATTGAGCAGGTGTTAAACGAGATGTTGTGAGGCTGATCAATGGCAATAATCGGGCATAAATGTGTAAACTTTCCGTCATCGTCAATGAACAGAAATTGCTTTAGAGGATTATCAACACCATTCTCTGCGTTCGGAGCAGAGGAATTTGTACTCAACAAAATTGCACCCTATATAGTTCATGAACCAAGTTGGGGGTACTGAATGGCTTGACAGATTTTGATGAAACTATAGGCAATATCCGTTCAGTCACGTGGTGGAATGCGTGACGCATCACGTCATGAGTGCTTTGTGCTAATGTTACGGGCGTAAACAGCATTGTTATTTTTTGGTTGATACATGTATCTTGATATTTCGAAAAGTTTAAGTCTATATCAAAATTCGGGCTTCGTAAGGACACTTTCGAGGTCTGTCTGCATGTGCATACCAAGTTTGGGGGTGATCCGTTCGTCAGTCTGGAGAAAATCGCGAACAAACACACAAACAAACTCTTCTCAAATTTTAGTACGGTAAAGACTATTTTTCCTGTAAAAAGATCTTCTATCAGGATCCAGGAAATCCTTGATTCTGAGTTTGTCTAGTTTGGCTTGGACATTTTTTTTGGATAGCCTGTGTATTTCCTGTGGAATTCCTTATAGGACATGGGAAAAGTCTCTCGAGGACAATTTACATGCATTCTAATGGTACCAACCACAGGGACCTGGGGCAAAGGGTTCAGCAGGTCAAAAGTCAACCAAATCCCCCTTCAATATGGGGTTTACTGACAATAGGCCCCCTTCGAAAGTCTTCCGCAGGCAATAACAACATCCTTGCCCCAGGTGAAAATGCACACAATGTGCATGAATGGTACATACATCATTCGTGTTTTGACCTAGGGTGAGGATGTTGTTATTACCCGCTGAAGACTTTCGAAAGGGGCCTATCACCATTGCTGATAGGCATGTATTCCTACCCCTGAAAAGGGCTGTGTTGTCAGCAATGGGGCATTGTCCGTAAACTGCATTTTTTGGGGGGGATTAGGGCCTTTTGACTTGCTAAACCCTTCACGCCAGGTCCCTGTGACCACAACATTGTAAATATCGCCTTTTGTATTGCTGCATGCAGAATTAAAGAACATGAAATAGAAACAGGTTTCTAAGGTGAAAGACATTGCTTCCTACCAGGTTCGAACCCACGGACCCTCGCATTATGGATCAATCGCCAAGGGGCCAAATCCCCATACTCAGTGTTGTCGCTAAGGAATCTGACAGACGGGTGTTGGAAGTATTACAGCCGGTGGCGCGCGCAGCGCGAGCGCTAGCGGGGGAGTGCGAGGGGGTCCCCCTGGCACTTAGAAAAATTTAAATTCACATGACCCGAGATGCGATTTCCTGGCATTTCAGACCCAAAAACTAGTTCCACACGCCTCCCAATGCGGCCGAAAACTGTTGTAAAACTTCGCGCCAACACTAGAGATGAGAGCGGCCTCGGAGGGAAATAGCGGAAGCAGGTGTAACGGTACAGAGTGTCCCCCTGTAAAAGTGTCCACTTCTATTGTTGAATGACGGAATAAGCGGCATCACTATAGAAAACCAATCACCAGAGATTAGAATGTAACAATAGGATCTTTTGTTCCCGGGACAGTTTTTTCTGGGGACATTCTTTCCCTTTACACCTGCTCCCTCGCGCGAATTTTTTTTGAAAAATGGGGAATAAAAGAGCCAATTTCCAAAGAAGACGTGAAGGGTTAGGCGCCCGCGGTTTTTGCCTAATATTCAGTCCCCAAGTGGGACTTTCAGATCAGTAGAATACTACCTGTTTTGCTTACTCTAAAAACTTTTTTTGGTTCAACTGTTTTTTTCAGCCGGGTAGACAGATGTTATCAGCCGGGTATTTTACCCGGCTCCCGGCTATTAACGACAACCCTGCATACTGCAAAAAATTCATGCTCCATGCAGAAGGAATTGCTGCATGGAGATATAGAAGGATTAAGGTAGAATTGAGGCAGTCATCAATGATATCCCAATATTTTTATTGTATGGTTAGTCATCCCTTTGTCATGTTTGTAATGATCTGCATTTCTGAATAGAATGGAGCTACCACCAAAAATTCATAAGCGAACCTTATAAATTTTTGATACCTACCACACATCGCATACGCCTAAAGTACAAATCGTACATTGCGCAGCCATCCCCCCGCCACACTTATTAGAAAGGATTCAAGAGCAATATCTCGAGGATTACTGGCCAAGAAAACATCGAACAATACATCAAAGACGTGATTGCGGCGGGCAAGGTAAAGCAATCTTATGATAAGTGCGTAGATTTTCTAGACAGCTGGTTGGTGATAAAATCAAAACTCGAGATTGACAAGAACGTGGCCTCGGGGAAGAACTACCATAAAGACACTCAATTTCACACAGGGGGAAGTTTTTGTTTACCCATTGGACATCTGTGTAATTATTGCAACCATTCGGGAACTTGCATTTGTGGTTTCTTGCAGTTTGTTTGCCCATAATCTTTGGCGTTGTGTCTCGTTCTTTAATTCTTTTGGTAGACTTCTCGCTGGTTATCTTTAGCAGACTTGGTAGCTTTTCTGTAAGCAGTACCATCAAGATGCCACATTTATGTATGTAGCATTTGTTTGCTTGTTCTGAAACTGCCTCCAGTGCCAGGGGCGGATCCAGGTTTTGGGAAAAGAGGGGACGCCCTGTGCCAGGAACATCGGAATTTGCACCCAATTCCAGAATTTCATGGTCAATTTTACAGATTTGTTGACCAAGCAGATACTAGGCACGCGCCCGGTGCGCCCCCTCTGGATCCGTGCCTGAGTACCCTCTTGAATCTCTCATTGCGATCTCAAATCACCTTTTTTTCTTCGCACTGGACAACTTGTGCGCTGATAGGCTGAAGGCCCCGGATGACATCAAAACTAGGGGTTTGCCAACCTTGACCGTGTCAAAATGGTTGCCAGATATTCCGTGGTGGATTATTTCTAGAAAGTAGAGACACCGAGGCCACAAAATAAAATGCGTTCTGGAAGCCCGGCGACCTTGGAAACAATTCCTCTGGGGAACATGGTGGTAGTACCAATTCCACGAAACGCATGTGCACTGAAACACTTCAATGGAAAAGGTCACAAAACTCACATGCGTCTCGCTTGCATCCGTGCATGTGACTCGTGTGCTGAAACGCTCTAATGGAAAGCCGGCCTAAGTGTGACATCTTTATTCAACACAAAAGATAAGTATATGAAATAGAAATCGCGTTTCTAAGGTGAAAGATTGCTTCCTACCAGAATCGAGCCCACGGACCCTCGCATAAGGCATCAATCGCCAGCACTAAGGGGCAGCACGCCTTAAACCACTAGGCCAAATCCCCATCTTCAAAAAAGATGGTTCAATGGCCCAAAAGATAAGCATCGCACTTTGACTTGAGTATGTTTATGAATATGGGCCCTGCGCCATGGAAGGGTTGCTCTTCAAAATGTACCATATTGATTCATGTCATTACCAAATAGCACAATCGCATTTAACCAGAAATCCTCAGCGCTCATCATCGATGTGCTCCCACCCATCTCTAACCAGCCCCGTGGAAACAAAATACGTGATAATTTGATTACAGGCGGCCCGGCCGATAAATCTCCGGTGATCAATATGCCAAGCCTCACAAGTATCGGGCAGGGATAATTCTTCACTTGCACTCGGCGGTGACCTCGAATTGTGGCGTACCACGATAAGAAAAGAATGTCAATCTGCCAGCCGCTAGGATGATTAAACTATTGAGAAATGTTTATATCCAGTGTGAATCAAACACGAGCGGGGAATTCTTGAGGTGGGTAAGCGTGCATCGTGAGTGATGGTAATGACATCACGGTGTTCGGCCGTGACCAAACCAGTGCAGCAAGAGGAATTGGCTTTTAGAGCAGAAAATGACACTTATATGTGATTAGATTTTGTATGAGGCAGTGTTTCCGCCAGAGGGAGGGATATGGGGATGATCGCCTCCTCAAAAATTTCAAGGAGGGGATATCCCCCCTCAAGTTTGCAGACTAACCTTTTTCAAATATCACTATTTTCACTTCAGTAGTGTTTTTCTTTAATTTGTTACATTTCAAATGCAATTTCCATGCAGAAGGAAGACTAATTTTGCATTTTGGAGTGTAAAAAATGACTCTGGAGGCCATTTTTAACCAAAAAACCAAAAAAAATTTTTTTGAAAAAAATATATTTTTTTGAAATTGTTTTTCTCCCCCCCCCCTCCTTGACAATCCTGGCGGAAACCCTGT
>NMRB01000295.1:421050-456382 GCA_002633025.1 Notospermus geniculatus
TAGTGGATGAGTCAAAGTAGTCCGAAAGTAGATCCAGGTGGTTCGGTCGCCGCATCACTATCCCAGCTATAGGTGGGGGCGCAATAAGATATTCAAGATGGCGGCGGTGATTTTTCCTCCGGGACTAAATCCCAAACCCAAGTCTCGCAATATCTCGCGGGATTTGGTCCCGGTGTTCCGGTTGGCTGAAAAGTCTGTAGTGTAACTGGGCTTACTAGAGACCTCGGCACAGCACCAGCAAGCACCCTCAATCACAATCAACGACACACGTTTCTTTCCTCGTTTTCCCCTCCCCCAACCTGGACATCTATAATTGACTGAGGACAAACATCTTTCAGATTTTTATTATACGGCCTATCTGTTCAGAGAATGATTTCTTCCGTTACTATCGGAAGATTTCCATAAACCTGGATAGCCTGCCTTGATCACATGACACCGGGAATCACGGTAGGCTCACCTGACAAAAGGATGCGCGGCCCAGTTATCTGATTCTGCCGTCTTTCAGAGAATTAAAAAAAAACTTGCAAGCAATCAAAAGGATTATTGTTCCTGCCTGGTTACTCAGAAATGTGAGTGCTTTTTTCGCAGGCAGATGGTGAGCCTATGTCATGAATTTTTTTAAAGTTGATCACATAAGAGTTCGGTCCATTGTCTTGTGGACTTTTAGATACCTTATCTGTTAGAAAGTAATGAAACATAGGCAAAACAATAGATTCAATTTTGTGGGGATAAATTGTGAGTTAAACTTTTTTTCATGAAGAAAATTTTTGATAAGCTGTGATAACATGGCAACTTTGCCCATTCTGAGAAAATCACAGTTATGGCAATAGGAGCTCCAGTTTCCATTGTATTACATTAAAATTACCATTAAAACTGGATGCATTTGACAGTCCAATTTGTCCCTCAAGTTCTTAACTGGAAGACGCTGTTAAACTGCACATTGAGTTACAGTACTGAGGACAATTGACTGTCAATTGTGCTCCGTACTGTAAGTTAACTCCGTACTGTAACTCGCGTGACGTACGCAGACGTATAACCATAAAGACATGTTGATGTCTTTATGGCATAACGGGTGATTTTAAAGCTGGTGTTAGCACCGGTAGGCTCGATTCCACCAGCATATGGCGTCGGCATTCGAGTGACTTATGTTGAGTCCATTGACTGTTTCTACCGCAGTTCAACGCTGATGTGAAAGTGCGGTTGAAACAGTCAATGGACTCAACATAGAAGTAATTTGAATACCAACGTTACCGCCGACGCCATATGCTGGTGAAAATGGGCCCCTACCTGTGTTTCTGTGGATCAGTGTGTCCCCCTTCTTTGGGAGATGCTGGCAGATAGATCAACACGTTTCTCTGTGTGTCCCCTATATTGTCAAAAGTCGCTGCTTATTCCATCAGACAATAGAAGGGGAACACTCACAGATGGGGAACACTGGCAGATGTTACACTGGGTTCATAATGGCTTATTTAGCCATTATGTATGGTAAACAGCGGTGTCAACACAGACTTTGAAATGCACCCAATGTCATTTAAAGGTTATATGGTGCAAATACCAGTGACAAAAGTTTGCACCAATCTGTCTATTCCCTGGCCCCCTACTAGGCAACGTGCAACCTTAACCATGCTATTAAAGGAGCAGAGACAATCGCACGGCATGGGGCCGATTGTCAAACGGCTATTACATTGATTGTGCGCACAGTTGGAGATTTGTTGAAAATTCATGATATGATTTATCTGGTGCGTGTTGTTCGTTGACAATGGATTCGAGATCGTGCAGTTGGCACCCGGCATAATGCGGGAAACTCCCCCCGGCAATGACATCATTAAAAACGATTTAAATTGTCAAAACATTTGGCTCAGTGATTTGAATGAAATTTAGGAGATGACGGCTTTGGAAGTAATCACCGTTGTAAAACAAAGGCTTTATGCGGATGGAAAATAAATCGGACTCGGGCGGGATTTGACGTGGTCCTGTTTCTTTTTCGTACGGTGGATTTAAAAATGTCGCGCTGTAATCTCATTGTCATCGTAAGAAACGGTGGATGAATTGTTAAAGTTGTCATTCCTGGTTTTGAAACCCTGGCTGTATGTGAGCCGCTCCAGCAAAAGCAGACGCTTGTCGCAACCCGAGGAAGGGGTTAACGGCCTTGCAGCACAAAAGCTGAAATGTACATTGACACGGGTTTACAATAGTCGTGGACAAACCCTGATAATAGTTGAGTAAACTGCTGACCAATGATGATCACTTGTGAAAAGCATCTGCTTTTGCTAGAGCGGCGGACATATTGTGATTACACATCACCTTGCAAACTCCGACTCCAGTAACCTATGTAACACTCTTTTGTTCATGGGTTGTAGGAATTTCGTTTAACTTTTTAAATCCTCATTCATCAAGGTTATCAAAAGTTGAATATCTATAGAAATACCCTA
Organism: Notospermus geniculatus; assembly: GCA_002633025.1. Lineage (NCBI taxonomy): Eukaryota > Metazoa > Nemertea > Pilidiophora > Heteronemertea > Lineidae > Notospermus > Notospermus geniculatus. The sequence continues at coordinate 423,483 of NMRB01000295.1, forward strand.
ATTATATTGGGATGTTGTTTCACTATCTTAAATCAAAAGTGTTACATCTTTATATACAATATCCTGGATTTTAAGTTTTAACAATAAATCGGAAAGTCGTCTCCGAATATTTCGCAAATTTTCGACCCCAATCGGGGTCTTCCTCAGGGGCTATGTAGAAGAGATCCCAGAGGTGAATGACTTCCATTTATTTATTTCAAGTTTTAAGATACATTATATCAGGTGAGACAGGTTCTTTATCTTTTAAAAACATTTATGATGCACTTAAGCCTAGTTTATACTTCGACGCACGACCATCGGCATCCGGCGCATGATCAAAATCTGGACGCCGACATCGTCGTGTTGATTCGTACTCCAGCGTTCCTCTGCGATTGCCATCAGCGTCAGGACGCACGACTCCTTGGCGTGCGATTTTCCAGAGTTCAACCAATTTGAACTCTCTGCGTCCGATCGCGGCGACCTACCAATGAATGAAGAGTTATGTGGTCATGGGATCAAAGGCTCATGTTTATGCATTGCATTCCAATGCCGCGGCCGTATTACGGAATTGAAAATAGGTTACGCCGTTGTTACGTAATGACTCATGTAACTAAATCTTATCGCCAAAGCATTCACACTCCCGCGATAGGACGCGGACAAAATCGCACGACGGGATCGGCGTCCAACGCAAGATCGCGCGTTGGGCGCCGGCGATGGTCGTGCGTCGAAGTATAAACTAGGCTTAGGAGAATCTTACAGTGTTCAATGTGAAATCAGTTTAGTTTGACTGCACGCAGCTTCCAACTATCATTGAATTTAAAGACTTCTTTGTAATCATTTACACAACAGAGTGGTTAGTCATATTTTCATTCTATTGAATTACAATAGACGGGGAATAGTACCTGGCTTCCATTTATTCCTGTATCAAAGATGTGGCTCGCCAACATTAGAATGGCCGTGGGGTATTTGTGATATTTCAGAATGCTAAATATATGTTTAAAGCCACAGTATTCAGAAAGTGCTTAGCAATGTGGTGTAAAATGTACTGTGCTCTCTGAATACATGGGGCCGTATTCAAAAAGGGTGTTTAACACGTTCACTGCCGAGGACGTATACGTTACGTCCTAGTGATTGCTTTGGTTCTTGCCAGGGACGTATATGTACGTCTTTAGGTCATGATTTATCCATTCAAAATAAAATCATCGGCAATGGCAAAGGACCTCCCCCAGTGCCGAAGGACGTAACGTTGCTTTAGGCACAGTGAAAGAAGGGGTAAGATTTGCCATAGAACGTAACTGGTTCAATGGCACAGGCAATGTCTGAAAAATTCCCGGCAACACCACTGGACCCTCAAAAATGGCGTCGGCAGTGAACGTGTTCAGTGTTCTGGCCAGAAATTTTTCTAACAGGGGCGGGATGACTGCATTTTCCTATGATTCTAAGGTCCTGGATTTTCAAACAGGGTGAGAGTGAAATTCAAACAGGGTGATCTAATAGAAAATGCATTGCAAGTTAATTTTTAAACAGGGCGGTAAAATGACCTCTGAATTTTGAACAGGGTGGTACCACCCTGTAAAACTGGCCTGGCTAGAACACTGGTGTTAAGACTAATAGACGCATATAACTTCGTCAAATGCATTTAGTGAAGTTACACTTGTCTAAGTCTAATAAACACCCTTGATGAATATGGCCCATAGAGCATCTGCCTGCAGTTTTTCATACCATGTATGGGGCAAGCATTTTGGTGACCTTCCATGAGACCTCTACGCTGCACTCTCCTAACACTTAGAAAATTCCCTAAAATTCAATACAGTGGGTTTAAGTGTATTTGGTGCCAGGGATGAGAGGTGGGGCCTTTATTGCTTGCAAACAATTTTAAGTACAGTGGAACCCCTCAGTTCGACCACCCCTCTTACTTGACCACCCCTCTAAATCGACCGATTTTTGTCGGTCCCAATGAAATCCTTCACCTTACCATTAGCTTAAGTCGACCACCCCTCTACCCCGACCGTGACCACCCAAATGGTGTCCCACGCTTCATTTCAACCCCGCTAAATCGACCACGACCACAGAAGAGTAGTATTATAAAAATCGGGTCAATTTGCCAACAACGTAGTTAGTCCCTGGGTTGGAGAGTGGCGTGGTGGCGCCGGCTGTTGAGAAAAAGTAGCAATACCGTGGTCCTTTAAAGCCGCACAGTATGCACCGCTACTCACTCCCAGTTCGGCCAAAATCATAGTGCAACCTCATTTACAGGCGTGCATAATGTATAATTGCCATAGAACCACATACATGTATATAGCATTATCCTGCATCGAGGTTGGGGGAATCCCCAATGCTGCGTGTAGTCTCGCACAGCAGACGTTTCGTTCTGCAGTACTGCTACACGGATCCCCAGATTCGAAACAGCGGCTGGGTGACGGAGACTTTGCTCTAAGGGTCGCTGATTATGACCCATCTGTCTATACTGTGCGGCTTTAAGTGTAAGAAACTCTTTGGGCCGAATTCACTAAGGGTGATCATTGCGTGATTAAGACTTAGACGCGTGTACCTTCTTCAAAAGCATGGTGGAAGTGTGTGCATTTAGTGAAGTTACACGCGTCTAAGTCTTAATCGCGCGATGATCACCCTTGGTGAATATGACCCTTTGTGTTTTTGAAACTCCTACAACCCATGAATAAAAGGTGTTACATCTTTGTTGGAATTGGAATTCGTAAGGCGAGATTTGCCTTCAATCGTCACCTCATACACGCTGAAATCCCACACCGTATATCACATTCCAACTCCGTCTCGACGACACAGGTGGAATCCTTTTATTACGCCCACCCATCCGTGACCTAACCAGCAGCCTCGCGTCTCTCAATGTCAGTACCTCCTGTCAGCAATCTCAACACGCTCGACGAACTCAAACAACTAATCAGTTGCCACGTCAAAAATCTCAGAGGTTTATTCGCCCGAGTGCGAAAATACACCAGAGTCAGCGGCGCCTATTAAATTAGGAAAAACGCTCCTCAAATCGATAAATTTCTCATTTATAATCCTTTGATCATCCGAGTTCCCGGTGTTAGGCTCACTACAATTTTGTCATTTCCATGGGTCACGTGATGTTAATAGCCTGAGTTTGAGTTTGGGAGATTTCTCCAGAGATTATGGAGATTAGAGTAGTGAGCGACACGGTTGTTACCTTCGTAGTGTTTGTCTCTTGAGACGGCACAACTGAATGTTCTTTCAATACGCTGATCTGTTTTTTTTGGTCAGAGAAATGTCATATTTTGAATTTGAGACGATGTTGCTGTTCTTTGATACCGTAAAAAGTAACAAAACTGAACAGTATGGACTTTCTTTGAATGGCATTTCATAGGCGATTTGTAATATAGAAATAAAATAAAACTTGTCGGATATACGCTCTATGTTCAAATTTACTTTGTACACGACGTTTCGCGCGTGCTTCGACACGCGTCTTCAGGTGAAATGGGCATTTCACCTGAAGACGTGTGTCGAAGAACACGCGAAACGTCGTGTACAAAATGAATTTGAACATAGAGCGTATATCCGACAAGTTTTATTTTATTTGAACGGTATGGAGCACAAAACTGACCTCCTTTTATCCGTGTACGTAATCCACATACATGCAGAAGGTACACTCAAATTCATTGCAGGGTACGAGTAGGCCTACATCACACGTCTTTTCCGTCTCCCTTGGACCTCCACACACCACACGCGAATGCCGTTACGTTTTCACTGCGTGCCTTCCAAGGTGCCTTGGCATCCATGGAAGACACACTACGTTGCACAATTGACCTTCCTTTATCCACGTAACTCCCGCGTACGTCGCGCCGAAAGTATGCTTCAGTTCATTGCGTATGGCACGAGTGCGTCACGCATCTCTTCTGTGTGTCGTCCGCGCACCACAGGCGAATGATGTTACGTCTTCACATTACGTCTCCCATGACGGCGCAAGATACGAGGACGGTACACGCATGACGCTGCATGCGGCGCAGATGGGAGGACAACTGTGCAACGTACTGTACGAGGACGGTGCACATCGACGCTGCATGCGGTACACAGACGTTATGCGGCATGGAAGGTAGGCCTAGGTCAATTTTGCCGAGTACTGTTCTTCTCTGTGTTTGTTGACTGTTTTTTCTAAAAGATTATCTGAAAACAGTCTGAAAAATCTCAATTAAAGCAGATTTTCTTCCTTTTGCTGGCCCTGGCTCCAAGTCTGAACGATATAATATATTTCAAACCTGAACCACTGTAATGCAACAATATTATTGTTGCATTATAGTGGTTGTTCGAAATTTGAAAATCTGTATTCTCTAGCTGCATCGACTACAAACGTGCACTTGCACTTTAAAATTGCCTCGTGTCTAAGTAGACCCATGTGTAATATGACTCAACACAAGTTGCAGAGGGGGCTGTGTGACTGATCGGTTTGATTTGGATAGTGAAATTAGGAAGAACATTTCTCAACGGAGTATGTTCGTGGTGAAAAGGGTTCTTACCGTGGGCCACTAAACAAAGAAAGGATCAAAAAGCTAGAAACTTGGTGACTGGGAGGGCTTGGCCCGGATCTGAATCAGTTGATTTTGTAAATAAGCCTGCCATGTCCCGCTTGAATTCAAACTGGGGTCGGTCTGGGTTGAGCTAGGCAACCAACCTTCAACCAAGCCAGCGTAAAATAGCACTTACAAAGTTAAATCAGCAGCTTCAAACCCAAAACTGGCTGGCTGCTTATGCCCTACTTTCACTTACGCTACGAATGTCCTGAATCGCCCCAAATCTGAAATTGTCGAAATTCGGGTAGAAAAACATGCCGAATGTCAAGAATGGGTTAAGAAACAAGTACGAATTCAAAGAATCATGTACGAATTGTACGGGTAAGGTACGACTCAGTTATGAATTTCGTAGCCGATTCATGACCGATTCGTACTTGATTCATACATACATTCGGGACATTCGTGCCTGTTTCGGGATGTTTTCGGTGTGGGTCCATGAAATTGAAGGAGACACAAATGGCCAAGAATAGCCCAGAATGCAAAAGAACCAATTACGAAGCTATTACGGATGATAGGAAAGGGTCACGAAGTGTTTATGATACATCTATGAATTTGAAATTCGTGAACCCTCCCACGAAAGTTTTTGACAAACAAAAACATTCCTGGCAGTTCGACGAACTTACGTGAACTGTACGAATATTTAGGAGGAATCAACTAAGAATCTTTTAAGAAGTGCAAGAATGTTAGCGAATTATCTACGAAGTGGACAAATTTCCAATTCGGGATATTCGTAGCGTAAGTGAAAGCGGGGGCATTACAGAACATGCCGTCCATTGTCAACATCCTTCACATGACTCAGAGACCTGAACACAATCAGTGAGGAGACTAACAGTGTAAAATTTAATATGATTTGCCGACTATGAAAGCTTCCGTTCGTCCAACACAATACACTGATTGTATGCAAAGAAAAGAGCCCGTTTTCCTTGCCCAATGAACCATTCACTCAATGCCTCCAGCATTTTAATTTCTTCCTACTCCTGGGAGTTGAAATCAATTTTCGTTAGGTTTGCCCCTCGTGAGCGAGCGTGAACTTGTGAGTGATGTGAAACGTAATTACGACAGTGGTAATTTCACACTTGAAACTAATGAGCAGCAAAATATCTACTGGTCCATTGGTTTTGGCTGACTAGATATTAATATACCAGGATGAATCTGACAGAATATTAATATCTTTTCTGGAGAAATATTTGATGAGTGGATTTGGAAATATTTTTAACTCTTTCAGTGCCAAAATAGTATACAGTACAGGTCACAATTGACATCCCTAAATTCGCGTAACTTACGCAACTCACGAGCTATGTTATGCATAACTTAAGAGGTGAGTTACGCGAATTTCGCTTGCTACGCAGTGATTTACGGCGAGTTACGGGATTTTGGCGAGTTACGCAGTGAGTTATCCGAAACCATAAGCCGTAAGTTATGCGTAACTTACGAGTAACTTACACGAAGCCGTAGGGATGTCAATTGTGACCTTTACTGTAAGTAAAATCGTCTCCGAATTTCGCAAATTTTTGACCCCAAGCGGGGTCTTCTTCAGGGTCGAAAATTTGCGAAATTCGGAGGCGATTTTAATTATACGATCATTTTGTGTGCCGTTTTTCGTACTCTAATATCTTTCAGGGTCAAGGGTGGAGATATTCGTTTTTAGCTCACCGGCCTGTCAGGCAGTGTCCGTCTTCCGGCATCATTCGTCGTCATAGTCCAGAGCTGGGCACGTTTCATAACCGCTCACTGGGGCTATTGATCTGAAACTTGGTACATGTAAACCCCTTTGGTCAGATGACCTACGACACCAGGTTTTGGTCCAATTTGATTCTTGGCTTGGCCTCCAGGTGGCCAAAAGCAAAAAGACAAAAGTGCAATATCTCCTGAACTAAGGGCTGGATCATCTCCAAATTCTTATCATAGGTGCATCTAATAAGGATACACGAGGTATATATGTACGGGTTTTTGATGTGACCTACTTTTCAAGGTCACAGAGGTCAAAGATTGAAATTTCGCCATTTGGTGGCACATTTCATTGCTCTTGGCGCTATTGACCTGAAACTTGGTACATATATTCCCTTAATATGTCAGATGACCTATGGCACCAATTTTTGATCCGATTCAATTCTTGGCTTGTCCACCAGGTGGCCAAAATGAAAACTCAAAAGCCCAATAATTCCTAACCTAATGCTGCAGCCCCTGGATCTCATCAACAGACCCATTTATTTGAACATTGCTCTCCCCCTCTCGATGTAATATTGTCATGTTCCATGTCTAAAAATTGATCAATGCTACCTTCTCTTTTCTTTCAGGTATACCATTTACTTGCTTGAGGCGTGTGAGCCATTGACTGGTTCATCACATAGCATTGACTGCTTGTAGCCTTGGATCTAGTCTTTGTAAGGTAAGATTTTTTAACCAGGTTTTCGAAGAAAGTCCTGGTTATTAAATTACCGAAAGTGGCGGGCGGTCGGGCGTTCGGGCGTCCGGGCGGTCGCTTTTCTCTTGTCCGACTGATAACTTGAAAACGACTTGAGATTTTCTTTTGAAATTTTTGGGACATGTTNGGAGGAGCTTGAAACTTTGGTATATATTAGGTACTCATCCACTATTGTGCACAACACTCTTGGAATTTCGATCCAACTCCCTGTCTTTCCACCAGGGGGCGATATGTGAAAAACACATTTATGGTCATTACTCCTAAAGTAATTGTGATAAAGTGATGAAATTTGGTGTGAAGGTTTATCTGTGACAGCTTCATAATATATCATACGGGTTTTGACCTTGACCTACTTTCAAGGTCACAGGGGTCAAACTTTAATAAAAACTAGGAGCCATCCAAAAGTGATATCTCCTCCTGGACCATTCAATGGAGGAGATTGAAACTTTGGTATATATTAGGTACTCATCCACTGATGTGCACAACACTCTTAGAATTTCAATCCAACTCCCTGTCTTTCCACCAGGGGGCGATCCGTGACAAATACATTTATGGCCATTACTCCTTAAGTAATTGTGATAAACTGACAAAATTTTGTGTGAAGGTTCATCTGTAACATCTTCACAATATATCGGACAGGTTTTGACGTTGACCTACTTTCAACGTCACAAGGGGACGAACATTCCTTAAAACCACAAGAAACATGTGAAAAACACGTCTATGGGCATTATTTGTAAACTATTTGTGATGAGATGACAAAATTGTGAATGGTGGTGTATCTGGAATTTGGAATGTTAGGTACCATACTCGACTGCTAATGTGCCCAACCCCCAATCTATTTCGATCAAACTCAGCCTCTTCCTACCAGGGGTCAATATATGAAAGACACAGGAAAAATAACCATGTCACCATTACTTCCTGTCGAAAGCGGGGAGATATGCGATGGGCTCCCCATCGACATTGCTCTAGTTTTCATTTGGAATGGCCTAATAGTCCATGAAGTTAGGGATGTCAATTGTGATCTGCACAATGGGTCATATGAATAAAGATCAGCAAATGCTTTTACTTCAGATTTGTACAGCATAGCCTAGTGCATTTGTATTGCAAAATTCAATTAAAAGCATTTACTAGTCTTTATTCATTTGGATGTTTTGATATGACTGTAGCTGCGCTTCCTTTACAGAAAAAGACGGTATTTGTCCAGGCTTTATTCTGCTTCCATTAAGATGTCCGTGTTTAATAAGTCCGGTTTTAAATAAGTGCGGATATTAAAGCCGCACAGTATAGACAGATGGTTCATAATCGGCGAGCATAGTCTCGGTCACCCAGCCGCTGTTTTGAATCTGGGAATCCGTAATACTGGTCACAATTGACATCCCTAAATTCGCGTAAGTCACTCGTAACTTACGCAACAACTCACGAGCTATGATACGCGTAATTTACGAGGTGAGTTACGCGGATTTCGCTAGCTACGCAGTGATTTACGAGGCGAGTTACGCGATTTTGGCGTGTTACGCGGTGAGTTACGTGAAACCAAAGCTGTGAGTTACGCGTAAATAACGCGTAACGTACGAGTAACTTACGCGAAGCCATAGGGATGTCAGTTGTGACCTGTACTGTAGCAGTACTGTGGAACGAAATGGCTGGCTGCGCAAGAGTACACGCAGCATTGGGGATTCCCCTAACCTCGATACAGGATAATGCTATAATGTGTGGTTCTATGGTTCTATACATTACGCACGCCTGTAAACGAGGTTGCACTAAAATTCGGCCGAACTGGAAGTGATTAGCTGTGCATACTGTGCGGCTTTAAGCTCAGATAACGTAGCCGAGTATACTCTGAATCTAAATTAGATGCGGATCAACACCGGTGTTTTCTCTAGTGGAATGGCACTAAGTCTGGGTCTATTTGTAGTATTATGTTCGGCTACAGGTGGCTTATGATTGCTTGTGACATTGCGCATGCTCAAAAGTACCAGAACAATACACGGTTCACTCCACGTATCGCCATCTGTAGGCGAACTTATTAACCTCAAATCCAGTAGTGGAAGCGCAAGCCGTGAAATATCCGGTGTTATTTATATGCGGATAGATACCGGTACTATTAAGACCGGATATAAAAGCTGTAATGGAACCGCAGCTTGTATAGCTGGTACTTGTAGTTTTTTGGATTTACACGTAATATCTGAAAATATGTGGCGAATCACTTATATATGATTACAAAATTGGCTTGCAGTCTAATAACTGTTTGATGTGAATATTATATTGCAACAAAAAAAACAGACACGAAAATTGTCTCCATGCTCATCATACCATTTACGATCATTGCACCTAATTTCAATTTCAAAAATATCCCAAAATTCTTCACATTATCTACCAATGGATTAAATTACTTATTGGCACAACTCGTGTTGCAGTAATTTGAAAATTACTTAAACTGTTGTTGGCAGACGACCATCTCCGATGTCAGTGTTGTAATGTTTTGTAAAATTGATGTCATTTCATTCACTAAATTAGATAGCTTTGGTATTTGACTCCTATTTCATCAGCAACTGGTATACCGGTGCTTGAAATACATGTTATTCGGTAAAATCAATTTGAGGTGTTGCAAAAATGCTGGAAAAAGTATGCTTCAAATTATTGTGGGGTTGTGTTACAGTACAGAAATAGATTCACAGATCGAAGTGAATTCTTGTTGTTATAATGATCCGAGGCCTGTTTCATAAAGTTCCGATCGTCTGTTTCATAAAGTGACTTTAAGCTAATGGTATCGTTAACTTCAATGCATTTTCCATTTGGTTAAAGGTATAGCAATAACATCACTTAATGAAACAGGGGCCTGTTTCATGAAGTGACTTTAAGCTATTAAATGGTACCTTTAGCCGAATGAAAAATGCATTGAAGTTAATGGTACCATTAGCCTAAAGTCACTTTATGAAACAGGCACCAGGTCCCAGGCATTTATAGACCTTTCCAACAAAGGCCTACTCGTTCTCCCACATGACGTTCTGACCGTTTCATTGACCAACCATGATACAACACTACCAAACGTATCATCCCAGACAATTATTTTACAACTTCTGTGCGCACGGCCGCTGTAGCGTGCCAGCAGCCATTGAATAGTATTCAGCTTCTGACATCATGTGGTGAGAACTGTTAGACCGCCATCTTTGTTGGAAAGGTCTATAAAGTGCATTCCACTACTTTGTAATGCACTTTAGCGTTACACTGCGGCATTACTTACATCATAATGATGCAGATTATGGTCCCATTGCGAATATGACGCCGGACACACTGGTAGTGAAAAAATTAAACATTTCTCTAAAATTCCATATTTATAGGATATCTCTAATGGATAAGTGTGTGGCTGTCTCGGAAAACATGTCAGAAGTCGCTGAATGATTGAACAAGGGCTGTCAGATTGCCTGTGCATTCATCTGCTACTGTTTACCAGTGTTACGTAGTAGGCCTACATTTCAGCTATTGAAATGTGCGGGTTCACCAAGGCCATTAACACTTTCCTCAAACACAACATCCGATGGGTTTTCCTAGACCGCCTTACAAGTATGACTTTTGTCACTTTTGTCACAGAAGTCTCCGGGAAAACAGTCAAGTGAATGTTTCCAGAATAAGACGAAATAGACGTAAGAATTTTTTTCTGAATGAAACTGTTACCATAGCAACAGAAAGTACGATCAAAATGTTGCAAAAAGAATTACAACCATTCACCATCCTTATATCCATCCAATCCAGTAATATAAAAATTCATCAATAAATCGGTGCATACTTCACGATACAATATCAGCGCACAATAAAGCCGCGTTAGACCTCATCAGTGTCTCCAGGCCCCCGTGAATGAACCCCCGCGAGGCAGGTCACCTAACGATCATAGCCAATCGATATATGTGATGGGTTTTAACTATGGCTCCAGGTTATATTAGCACACCATGATTTGATCATTATGTATGAATTCAACCGCTTTTGAAATCTCCTTATTTGATATTTGATGGCATATATTGAGATGAATCAGCATCAAAGGATGGGAAGTCATATTGAGTTCATCTTTAACTAACTTTGATTTTACCAATTTCTAGTTGGCAATGGGATACCGGCAAACAAACAGGAGGCGCTGGTCATCAACATGGGTAAAACCAAAAATTCATAAGCGAGCGAAAAATGTACAACTAAAATTCATCAAAAACACCAACTTTCTACATCCAATTATGTGCTTAATCTCCAACCGATTGAGACAATTTTGGTGTCATTCTGTCGGGCGTGATGTCCCCTTTCCGAAAAGATTGATGAATCAAACACATGTAGTAAATATTACTCTGTAGATGAGACGATTCAACACCTATTTTGTCCCAGTCCACACCGCCGCGACGAATGGTGGTCTCGGGCAAACCTATCCCGCTAGACGGCGCCACTAGTAATTGTAAACAACAGCGATCACTGCGCTGCCACTGTCGCTGTCAATCATCCAGGTCACCGTGGCTACGGCGGAAGTAGCCACGTGATCGCATGTATAATAAGTACAATCTATCGGCACTGGGTAATTTTACTGCTGTCATTTCAACGTTTAATCTAAATACGCAAGTATACAAGTCATATCCAACACTCTAAACCGTTACCAAGATTTTATTACAGCTGATTTCCGAGAAACGATTCCAGCCAATGGGAACACAGTAGGCGGAGTTTGTAAAGAAAACACGTGAATTTGTGGCGGGCTTTATGCAAATAAGGGAAAGCGCCACCTATCGGTAACTTCAAGTACTGTGTACCCGTGGGGACCATTCGTCGCGAGTGCTTGGGACCCATGAAACATTGGTTACTTCAGGGCCATCTGTCAACATAATTTGGGACTTAGCTCGAGATTTTAGGATTGGAAATGAGAGAGTACATCTCAAGCTTCCGTTTGACGGCGAGTTCAACGAAATTCGATGGATATTACGCACTCTACAGAGCTGAGAAAAGGAGGCTTTTTCGTGAAATTTTAGTTGTACATTTTTCGCTCGCTTATGAATTTTTGGTAAAACGCAAGTGCGCATGCTTTGCCATTGTTGAACGTCATCAGGAATCGTGCGTCATTCTGACGTAACAAAAACTGCGTCATTCACAACCCATGACGTCGGTCATTGGCCTGTCATTTACGCTAAAATGGTGAACTTTATCGATTAAATTCATCATATTCCCACACGGATTTTTGCTCGAAAGCAATAAGATATATTTTAGCAGTTCTGTATTTAATGACAGAAAAGTAAAATTAGAAATTGAGTGCAACGTTTTAGTTATATTTGGCCTAGAAACAGGGTGTGCTATTCAGAATTAATTGGAAAATAACGTTAGCCTCACTTTCAATGACGCAGTTCTACCCAGGTTGATAGTCAGCGCCGCGTCGCGGATGGTTTGCTGGTACCCCATTGGTTTGTTATGGAGCCGCTTGCAGCGGTAGCTGCGACCATAAGGACCCCTAATTTCACACCACTTTTCAAGCTATTTTTAGACCGGCGTCAAGCTTTCCTTGACATTTACGGCCTTATTTTGCGGTATTCTAACGTCATTGCGTCTGGTGATAGTGTACTACTAGCTTTCGACCTGATTTAAGTTGGGCAGTACGAACAAACGTCAGCAAAGGTACAAATTTCGGCAGTTTCTAAAGTCAGTTGCACCTAGTGGTGAGTTCTGGAACCAAACTACGCGAGTTTGTGTTGTGTACAAACGGTACTTCCACGATTTGTCCGTTTTGAGCGCTGGGTATTGCGTGGTCGCGTCGATTTTTCGTAGGGGTGGGCAGCCACCCCTGCGTTCACATGTTCAGCCAAGCTTTTTCCCGTGAGATTGTGTGAAGTTTACAGTAACCATGCTTCCTCCACATTTTCCTCCCTTCTCCCCAACCATGCTTATTCGACATAGCGAACTCCTGTCGCCACCAGGCTTGTTTCTAATCTGTAAGAGAGAATCCATGAATATGATTGGCCGGGACGCGTCACGTGAGCGGTGAACATTTTTCAGTGTCTCACGCTCAAGGTGCAAGTCCACCGCTCACGGAAAACACAGTGGCGGACGTTTTTTCGTTTGACTGCTTCGAATATCTGAAGTTCCATATTAGACTGTTGAGCTCCAATTAAATGGCTCCAATTAAGTGGAAGAGAAGGAACAGCATGTTTAACAGTCAAAACTTATAGGCCTACCAGTCCACAGAGAGCCCAATGTCAGTGCCTCAGGCTACCAGTTGAATGGCGCAGCTGCACTACGCGTGTGGAGTGGGCTACGCAATGTACGCCTAAGAGAATGATACTACGTAATGTTTCGAAGACTATTACCGCATTTATTCCTTCGTTATTCAACTCGCTTAGGCCTAGGCTAACACAGCTTTTTACAAAGGAAATAAATTTTTTTTCTTCAAATCGTGGTTGAGCATGATTCGTTGTCTTCACGCATTCCACCCCTGCCGAACACAGCCGCAGAGACAGGTTGTGGCACGTACCGGTATGATATAGAAAATGGCACCCTTCCATGTTGCCGTGGGGTACAGATCGAAATGTCTTCCTCGAAAAATCGTTGTTGACAGGCTGCCGAATGATAAGTATTACATCCTACTTGAATTGGAGTTGACTACATGAAACAGACTCTTTAATAGTCAACAACTCACAGGATGTCCAAGTGCCATTCTAAACTTGATTGATGTCATTATGACATGATCATCTACCGTTATATCCAAGTAATAATTTGTAATAACCATACCGACATGTTAAAATGTAAAATAAGCAATTTTTGACCATTATATTGTCCCGTCCTTTATTTGCACTTGACCGTGGCTCTTTGTTTCCGCGCCGTAAAATATACAAGAAAATTGCTGGGTAAATTCCATAAACACCATAAAATTACCAATTTTAGTTGATTACTCTGTCTCAATGTTTACAAACTAGTTGTTAGTCAACGTGGTCATTATCTGGTGGTAAACTGATTAGTGTATGGGTTATATCAAAATAATTGCTCATTTCCATTCAGCCTACATCAATTGGTTATCCTGTATTTTCTCTGAAAGTTTCATGAGGTGACCACCCAAAAAACCTTTGATCATAAACATTCCATTAATTAGGGCCTATTCCTTGACTTTAATACATGTACAGTGAAACCCCTCTAAGTGGACCACGTGTGGGACCGGGTCAAACTGGTCCACATAGAGGGGTGGTCCACATAAAGGGGGTTGGCATTTTCGAAATATTGGAGTCCTACGGTGAACTACTTTCACCACAGATGGATCCCATGTTGATGTTTAATTACCCCTTCGATGTGAGTGAGTCATTCAATGTTGATTAGCTTGACTGAGTTTTTGTCTAGCTTACACCAAAGGTGTTAATTGTTTGTTTATTCCTGGGACCAACAAAAAGCCTATGGTGTGAAATCCAGGTTTTCCATGTGTTTGGTGTGTTTGGTCGAAAATTCGTGAATTCTGGAGATTGACTTCTTGCTTATTATCATTTTGTGTGTCAATTTTGTGCTTTTCTGTATCTTGTTTGGTGTAACCATGGACCACGTGAATACCTAGATTTTGAATCTTCTGGTCCTCATAGAGGGGTCACCATGCACTTTGGGACCGTACGGTACTTTTGGTGGTCCAGCTCGAGGTAGAGGGGTGGTCCACTTAGCTAAAGGAAAATGTGAAGGATTTATTTGGGACCGACAAAAATCGATCCACATAGAGGGGTGGTCCACATAGAGGGATGGTCCACATGAGGGGTTTCACTGTATGTTGCATTCACACTACAGTTTTATAGCAATGTAAAAGTCAGTTAAATCGCTATAAGGATTTATAGTTTTATGTTGCTTTCAAACTGTTGTGGTAAAACACATCCCTCAGGCGTTTTCCGAGCGTTGTAGCCCTAGCGCTGTGGTCCAAATGGTATACATGTATGTTATTTCCCTCCGGTTTTTGGCGTGGACAACCACATTGTAGTATACTTACAAGCTCACAGATGGCGCTGGGTTTAAATGCTGCCAGTGTGAACAATTGTACCGTTCGGGCTATCGATGGGGCCAGTCTGAAAAGGTGCATTTTTACCGTTCGGGTGAGAAGCGTTTTCCAGTGGACGGAACATGGTTAGGGAGCGTCGTTTCAGGTCTGAACGCACAACTTTTAATAAGCCTATGAAGGAGTAGGCCTATGTAAAGAGTAAAAAAGCTGACCCATAAAAACGTTACATCCTTATTGGACTAGGAGTGGACTTGAGACACTGCCTATCAATTTTAGATATCCAACATAGAGCACAACACACAAAATGATAGGCCTAGTAGGCCTAACATAAAGTCGTCACCAAATTTCACAAATTTTTGACCCCAACTGCATGGGGTCCTCCTCAGGCACTATTCTAATAGAGATGCCAGAGGTGAAAATAATCAATTTTAGATGTTTTTGCATCTCTGCTCATACCCATATACCACAGCATGTGTGGTATGCTGCCTTCTTTAAATAAGGACAACAAGCAAAACATGTTCCACCTACCACAACATAACCGTGACCTCCCCCTCCCCCACCCCCTTTCCAATCTATATGATATCTGATACAAGAATCCATATTTGCACGCGACGGGAACATATCTAATTATGGCGATCAGAGTAGCCGAACCAGCATTGCTTTATTACCGTCATCATGATTGGCGTAATTTTTTGCGACCGCGGCAGCATGTACAGGAACCTATCTGCGTAAACTCACTTTGTTGCATCGATTCCTCTGGGAGTTATTATTCCCGTTCAAGTGCTCTTTGGTTTCTGTTATAGCCACTTGTGTCACTCGTATCAGACACTCTCCAGTCATGCGACTTATTTGCACATGTACCCGAAATATTAATTATGACAGCCTCGCATTTGGAGAGTAGTATTCAACATCTTGTTGCGATGAATGAGTTGTTTGTAAGTGGTGTTCTAAGTGTATGATTGTTTTCATGCAATAATTTCATGCATTTTTAAGCATGCATGTATTTTTTCCCTGTTGATCGGACTCTGTGATATCACTAATTGCCTTCATGAAGGGTGTTCTTGTGTTCACTCTATTGGGGTGGGGGTTGGGGTGTTGCAGTGATCCGGGCATGTTACCAATGAGGTCACGGCTCCAGTTTCTCCCTACATATGTGACCCTCCACAGCAAAACCTGTCGCATGTCGCTCTTGGCAGGTTGAGACCAAATGTTTGTCAGTTTCCGTCATCTTGTCCAAACAAGGCTATCGACTCCGTATGAACTCCGTCTTTAGCCTTGTCCGAATCGTGTCATCTTTTCCGTTAATGCATAAATTATTAATGAACCTAACCCCTACTTGACCCCGCCTCCGAGCCAATCAGAACTTGCGAAACAAATCACCGTTGGACACTTCCTTTGCTCTTCACGCTCGAATTTGTAACACGGATTTTGATTGGCGCGTCGATTTTCCTTCGCGCCCCGATGATTGGCTGAGGCTGTCACCACCTCAGAAACGGGAAATGTGGTGGATTCGAACCAGGCTAGATGACCGTCAGGACAGATAGACTGGTGAGAACCAGATGGTTTCCGTCTGTATAATCTGAAATAATCTATTTCTTCCATTCTCTTCTGGTGTCATCTTAGTTCATTGTGTACCTTCTCAGCGACATGCGACTAGTTTTGCTGTGGAGGGTCACATATGATACATTGGGTTTGGGCTTGGTCTGGGCTAAGTAAGGCTTTCCTTCACAAAACAGCCCATACACGTGCAATATTATTACACAATATCAGGATCAAAATGGGCAATATTATTGCCAATCGTTCTTCAACCTATCAGAAACACATGGACCCCATTTGGACCCATATTGTGCAATGATATTGGGTGGTGTATCTAGCTACACGACCAATATTATTGCACAATATGAGGATCAAAATGGGCAATTTTATTGCCAATCTTGTACCATCATGCCAGAAGCACATGCCCCTATTTTGGGCCCCATATTGTGCAATAATATTGTACGTGGATGGGCCGCTTTTTAGCTCACTCGTGAGCTTTTACCGTCCTGCGGTGTCCGTCGTCCGTCGTCGTCCGTCGTCGTCCGTCGTCGTCGTCGTCGTCGTCTGTCGTCGTCGTCCGGCGTCCGTTAGCAGGGCACGTTTCGTAACCGCTGGAGCTATTGATCTGAAACTTGGTACATATATACCCCTAGGTCAGATGACCTATGACACCAAGTTTCGGTCCGATTCGATTCTTGGCTTGGCCTCCAGGTGGCCAAAACCAAAAACACAAAAAGTGCAATAACTCCTGAACTAATGACTGGATCGTCTCCAAATTTTTATCATAGGTGTGTCTAATTAGGATACATAACATATATAACGGGTTTTTGATTTGACGTACTTTTCAAGGTCACAGAGGTCAAAGTTCAACAAAAGTGACGAACTTGCCACAAATCCTCATTATTTCACCGAGCATCTTCATATCTTGCATAAACATGTATTAGAGGGGTACCTTCAAAACTACTGAGTTTCGGTCCGTTCGGACATCCAATATGGCCACCAGGTGGCGTAACCTGAAAATCATCCAAGTGCTATAACTCAGGAACGGCTTGACCCAGAGTGCTCAAACTTGATATTTACCTCTCTCTAGGTGACCTTTACAAGCACGTCAAATTTCGGCGTGATTAAATTTCCAATATGGCCGCCAGGTGGCATAACCCGAAAATCATGAAATATGCTATAACTTTTTTGTATTTGTATTTGTATTTCATTTTTCCGTCAGGGCCGACGCTATAGCATTATTGTCCCTGATAAGTACGGAGGAGGCCATCACAAGTTACTCATGTTCCTCACTTGGATGGGGTCTTTTACTTGCCCTTGCAAAGACACAAGATACAAGGCACCACGGCTTACTGTCCCATGCGACGGACTGAAGAGCCGGGAATTAAATCCCATATGGCCCGGGCTGGATTCGAACCCGGGACCTGCCGCTTGCTAAGCGGACATGATAGCCACTAGGCTATCAGGCTATCATGCTATAACTCAGGAACGACTTGACCCAGAGCGCTCAAATGTGCTATGTGGCTCCCTCTAGATGACCTTTATGTGCATGTGAAGTTTTGGCCCGATCGGACATCCAATATGGCCGCCAGGTGGCATAACCCAACAATCATTGAAGTCCTGCAACTTGGGAATGACTTGACCCAGATTGCTCATTAACTGACATGTACCTCTCTCTGTCATTACACTGTTATGTCCAAACGAGTGAGCACATGGTCCATGGACCATTTCATGTCAAAACTGGTGTGTGTGGGCCACAAGTAGCTGAAACCCATAACACCTGTTTCGCTGATAGAAGTAAGGAATTATTCTTAGTTAACCATTAAAGCTGAGATCTATAAATTATCATGGGTTATAAAGAAAATGAATGATCTTAGGTTCTTCATTTTGTTGATAATGTCTTCAAAACAGCCATTAAGTTCACAGAAAATCATCTTCAGGTGAATGTAGCTCATAATTATGACATGAAAACTATTCAAAAGTAATCTTGTAAGCTTGCAGATGAAAATGTAATGAAATAAACATTCTGCAATGACAAGAAACAATAATTTTCAATGAAAACCAATCAGCATTATGTCTGTTTTCACATGATTTCAATAAGAGCAATGCAGAGCATGGCATATGCCCCCACACAAATGCTGAGTTGGTTTTCCCTCAACGGAATTTAATCAAATTGATCAAAGGAACAATATCCCCTCAAATCGAGAGAATATGATTTCAAGATGGTGGCTCTAGCGGCCATATTGTAAATTGAAACGCAGCCATTTTCGAAAGGAACCTTCCTCTGGTCACCCCAACATACATACAAAAATCAATATGGTCAGAAAACGATTCTTCTTGAAATCGACGGAATCTGATATCAAGATGGTGGCTCTGGTGTCCATATTGTAAATCGAAACATAGCTTGAAATGGCCTCTCTTCTTTACTCACCAGGGCATTTTTAGGGAGGGGTATTGACGCCGGAAGTGAAACCATAGTAACAGGCACTTATCCGTTCGAGTCTCGAGAACATGTTCCTGTGCTCTCGGCCTGTTTGGGTAAAGTGGAGAACAGTGAGTCGAATACACCCCTGCCTATACTCCTGCCTATTCTCCTGCCTATACTCGTGCCTATTCTCCTGCCTATACTCCTGCCTATGCTCCTGCCTATGCTCCTGCCTATGCTCCTGCCTTTGCTCCTGCCTATGCTCCTGCCTAGTCGCCTGCCTATTCTCCTGCCTATACCCCTGCCTATACTCCTGCCTATACTCCTACCTATTCTCCTGCCTATATTCTCCTGCCTATTCTCCTGCCTATGCTCCTGCCTATGCTCCTGCCTATTCTCCTGCCTATTTAGGCTAGAATCTCCGATCAGTGCCCAAAAAAAGGTCATCGATTGACGGAATAAGCCGCATTGTACAATAGGATTTCCATTGTGTGCCATGGAGTAACGTCACTTCTGATCGGGGATTCTAAACTTTTGCCGTAGCGGGCACTGGCGTATGGGATTCTCAGTCAGTACATCCGGTAATTGCAGTTATAGGCCTATTTTTTGCACCACCCCTTAGGCCTACATTCTCTCGGCCCCAAAAACTGTCCAAACAGCTACACTGAACAAAACCGTGTTTCATCATGTCCCAACGCCCCCGATGTTACCCGAGTTGCTGCCAGTCGCAAGTGCGATGTACGCAGTCAGGACATGACAACTGATTGGATCCTCTGAATTTTCCTGAGTTGCTGAATTTGCGGTGTGCGCGCAGCGCGTACATCACCAGCGATTGATCAGGGCCCATGTTCCCGTCGTTAGGTTAACGATGTCGTTAAAACTGGGAAAATGCATAGCGTAACGACATCGTTAACCTTACGACTGCTTCGGGAACATGGGTCCTCAGTTGCTTCCAGTCGCAAGTGCGATGTACGCCTGGCTTTAGTTATCTCCCCGCTTTTTGAAAAAAGTCGGGGAGATATTGTTTTACCCTCCGCCGTCAGTCCGGCTGTCCGTCCGGCTGTCCGTCCGGCTGTCCGTCCGTCCGTCCGTCCGAAAGTGATATCTCCTCCTAGACCGTTCAACGGAGGAGCTTGAAACTTTGGTATATATTAGGTACTCATCCACTATTGTGCACAACACTCTTGGAATTTCGATCCAACTCCCTGTCTTTCCACCAGGGGGCGATATGTGAAAAACACATTTATGGTCATTACTCCTAAAGTAATTGTGATAAAGTGATGAAATTTGGTGTGAAGGTTTATCTGTGACAGCTTCATAATATATCATACGGGTTTTGACCTTGACCTACTTTCAAGGTCACAGGGGTCAAACTTTAATAAAAACTAGGAGCCATCCAAAAGTGATATCTCCTCCTGGACCATTCAATGGAGGAGATTGAAACTTT
This sequence comes from Notospermus geniculatus, assembly GCA_002633025.1. NCBI lineage: Eukaryota > Metazoa > Nemertea > Pilidiophora > Heteronemertea > Lineidae > Notospermus > Notospermus geniculatus. The sequence continues at coordinate 443,835 of NMRB01000295.1, forward strand.
GGTATATATTAGGTACTCATCCACTGATGTGCACAACACTCTTAGAATTTCAATCCAACTCCCTGTCTTTCCACCAGGGGGCGATCCGTGACAAATACATTTATGGCCATTACTCCTTAAGTAATTGTGATAAACTGACAAAATTTTGTGTGAAGGTTCATCTGTAACATCTTCACAATATATCGGACAGGTTTTGACGTTGACCTACTTTCAACGTCACAAGGGGACGAACATTCCTTAAAACCACAAGAAACATGTGAAAAACACGTCTATGGGCATTATTTGTAAACTATTTGTGATGAGATGACAAAATTGTGAATGGTGGTGTATCTGGAATTTGGAATGTTAGGTACCATACTCGACTGCTAATGTGCCCAACCCCCAATCTATTTCGATCAAACTCAGCCTCTTCCTACCAGGGGTCAATATATGAAAGACACAGGAAAAATAACCATGTCACCATTACTTCCTGTCGAAAGCGGGGAGATATGCGATGGGCTCCCCATCGACATTGCTCTAGTTCTTTCTGAGTTCTACCCATTACATTGCTCCTTCCGTTTCTTTAGTGCCTTATTACTGCCTGTAACCAACACTTGTTAATGGCTTGAATGGCTCTGTTCCCATTGACAGAAAGTGCTGATCTGTTGGGTGTTTTACTTAAGGGTCCTCCAAACCATTATCAATTGAGGCTGCACAATCACTTGGCACTTTCTAGTGGGTTTTGCTGTAATGAGATAATAGTAATGACTCTTATAACATCTTGTGTTAATCGGTTTTGTCCCATTTATATGCTGTGGTGGTCCAGAGTATTGCATTTGTGGATATTTAACAGGAAAATACAACGTTTTGGTCACTTCTCTGAACTCAGTCCAGTTTCGTTGGTGGTCAAGGTGGTATTTTTCAAGAATGATCTGTATTAACAGCAATTTGAGAGTTCTGTTGCCTAAAATGCCTTAAAGCACGACTATATGCGTTCGGTGACTCTTTCTCACCTCCACACCTCGATATGACTGGTCCCCTGTCCAGTTTATATATAGCCACTGATAACACCGAGGCTGGACTGATACTATATCATGGCAGCCATAGCTTCACCACTTGACAAGTTCAACGTGGTGTTATAGCGTGAATAACCCTTCATCAGGTAAGGTACACATGCTTCAACTCATTCGTTTGTGTGTAAGAACACACAGAATACCTAATTGGTAAGTTACATCATTCAAATCGATAGGTTTGAACAATCTTGTCGAGCATGCATTGACAAAATCATGATCAACCTCACCACCATGAATTAGCTCTGTGTGTAAATGGTGTACATCGACCGTGTGTATAATGCTATGAACGAGGTCACCGTAAATGAGATGCACTACGACGGCGTCACGGAACTCAGTTTTGGATGCATAGCGTGGTGCTTTAAAGCCTACCCATGAGGCAATATCGCAAGTGATGTGATCGCAAGCAAGTAAATTTGTGACCGATGACAGCAAAATGAGTCGGAATGCTCATGGTCTACTCGTTGCCAACAGTTGCTTCTCGTCATCTTCAGTCGCTTTTGATGTACGCGTACTGGCAATGAATTTCCTTGTTTGTGGAGCACACCTGGTCATGTGAATGTTTATCACATGAACATGATGACTGGACCCAAGTCAAGTCAGATCGGAAGACATCGCCAATTCCCGTGTAGCATTCAGTACCATTGCCTAGCTGTCCGATGTGCGCACTCCAGATTGAAGACTGGATTGTGCCACTTGTTGCCGCAATGAGCTGTCGTAACCGATGTGCGCGGAATGCGTACATCGATAACGGCAGCAACTTTTGCGTTCTCACTTGCTTCCAGTCGCAAGGCCGATGTACGCTAGTCTTTAGAATTGAACCTCCCAGCAGACATGACGCAACGATGCTAATTGTTGCAGAAAAGAAAGCAAATCCATCTTTTATCTCTTCTTCATCCATACTACAGCGAAAACAACAGGGATGATGATGACATTGGATTCCTGTCACGTTTGTTTCTCTTCTTACTTTACGGCCGAGTGTAATGCAAATTGAAATGGTGCATTATCGCGATTGTCTTTCTTTCACATGGCTGTTGGCAAACAGACGACAATTAGACTGCTAATCTGCCTTCTGACTACAGTATGAAGCAATGTCTTTAACTTGTCAACAGTTTGAATTACTGCTCACGATTTGAACATTTTTTGGGCTGTTTGTTCGTTAGCAGTGCAGCCTGATCAGTGTGTTACAAATAGTTTCATAAAAACTGCACATAGTAAAATGTTCATGTTGAAGTCGAAGTTAGTTCTTGTCATTGTTAAAGTTAAAGTTTTGGGTTTATAGTCTGATACATGAATCAACAATGGTAGAGGTGTCATCGACTTTACACTTTAACCCCAGTCCATCCTGAAACCTTTCAGTAGAGCTCAGATGAGCTGCTCATTCCGCACTACAATCTGAGCATTTCCGACCGGTACCCATTTATACACCTGGGCGGAGAGAGGCCAGTGAGGCAAAGAGACATGCCCAAATTTTGCCCGGGCAGGACCCTCTGACCGCTAGTCAGAGACCCGAACCATACCACTTTGGCTCCTCATTGTCCAAGGCAAAGCCTATTTCTTTTATTAACCCTTTCAGTGCCAGAGCAAAATTAGGCTTTATGTAAAAAATTCAAAACGATACCAGACACCCAACATTCGAAAAAGAACTGAAATTCTCATCAGTATATAAGTTCAGTGTTACCAAAAATTCATAAGCGCTTATGAATTTTTGACATTAGCCAAATCCTAGTTATGCCACCAGTCTTCCAGTGGTGTCTATGAGGTTAGCTCCCATAATTGCAAATATCTCCCCCCCCCCACCACCCCGTGCTGGGGGGGGGGGGAGGCACTGTAAAGGGACTCATGTGAAAAGTGCCAGTAACGCAACATAACACTGTCAAGGTAATAGCGACTACGATCTATTTTTAGACCACTTCGATTCACATTCATGGCATGCGCCGTCTAGTAGTTGATTCTGGAACTGAAAAAATCGGTGGAAATATTTCTTGGGAAAAACGCCTGCTGCCATCTGTCGTTAGACACTAGTACTTTAGTGGCCGGCGTGCAGGAACTTTCGCATGAGTCCCTTTAAACAAGACAGGAGCAAACGCACCCTAAAACCATATCATTCCACCACAGCAGCCCACTTAACTAGCATGGAGTAGCTTTATATTACTGCCGTTTATCATCTCCTCAGCTTGTGGGCTAGCACCAGGTCATATGTGACAGACGTATGAATAATGCAACAGTGATTCATTGAGATAGAGACAAAAAAGTGATGTGACGGAGATGAAATTCAATTATTCCTGCAAGGAAATTAAGTAGATAGGGATTGTGCGGCATTAGGGGAGTAAAAAATGTAAGAACGAGACAGGCTGTAAACTAACTCTGGTTACAGAGCGGCCGCAAAAAAACGGACACATGACTGGAAAACAGACACTTCATTAAATCAATTGCGGACGATGTGAACATCATTTTAAATTGAGGATTTTTTTTTCACCAACGAAATAACATTGCTTGTAAATATTACATCGGGACAGTTTTTGTTCATTTTCTGTTGGCTGTTTGATGTGATATGATCAGTGAAATATGGCTGATTGTCTGCCGGCTTTTCAGTCCGTCGCATGGGACCAGTACAGGGTTCTTCCCCTTGGGTGGAAACTTTTTTCCATGACTTTTCCATGACTATTCCATGCTCAAAACTTAAAATTCAATGACCTTTTTAATGCAAAATGTCGTCACCGAGGCAATAAAAAGCACAATTCAAAATGTTATGAAACCCTTCTTTCCTTGTTCTGACTTCATAAGGTGCATTTCGATTTACATGTAGTGTCAATAACTACCAGCATTGTCACACTGCATATTGACAACACTGCATATGGTGAAGTATTTTTCAATGACACATCCAAAATCACCTATAGTGCAAACCAGTGTTGCTTACATGTACCTTGGCAGAAAATCTGTAGTAGTACTAAATTCCCCCAAGTTGTTATATTTCCCGAAGTTGTGAGTTCTGTTTTCAAACAATTAATTATGTCCATCTTTCTCTTGCTTTCTATTTTAATTTTTGGCATGTGCTGCCTAGGGCACGTCCTGCTTCAGGAATCAAAGGGTTAAATCACAGTACGTGTACTGTAGGCTAAACAATTCAGGGAGAGTGCGGAACCTCTGAGTAAATACTTCAGAGTCTATGAGTTACAATCATAAATATCATCAGTGATGAAGGCGTTAAAACTTCAAATGTGGTCAGGTTGGAATGGGTTAAACAGGACAGATTTGCAACTAAAGCTAATGCCAGTCCCTTGTAAAAACACCCAACACCAATACATGTACAAGTATCATTTTGCATTATGACCATCTTATTAGCTGATATAATTCAATGCACTTGAGTATCAGATCCATGGGCCTCGAGTTATAGCATTTTCCCGCCAAAAAGATCGTCAATACCATGCGGCGAAAGGCCTGCGGTCTGAGGTAAGATTTTAGTTATTCAAGTAAATATCTGTTTACTGGAAAGAAATTGGCAAACGAATTTGGTATGACTAGAAAGAGCATTCTTCCTGGATTTGAGCCAAATAAATTATTGAGGAATGCAAGCAGAGGTTTGGGAGAAATGGACTTGGAAATATAGCGATCTCTGTCAGATTGAAATGCTGGAGTCGCGCTGGTGGCTGATTGCTGCTGAAGTAACATAACAACGCAGTTTGAGAAATCGTGATGGAAATTTTCATTTCAACAACGTGGTACAATTTCCATGACTTTTCAAGGACCTCAGACAAAATTTCAGGATTTTCCATGACTTTTCCAGGCCTTGAGAAGAAAAGTAAAATTCCATGACTTTTCCAGGTTTTCCATGACCGTACGAACCCTGCCAGTAAGCCGTGGCGCTTTGTACCTTGTGTCTTTGCAAGGGCAAGTAAAATACCCCATCCAAGTGAGGAACATGAGTAGCTTGTGATGGCCTCCTCCGTACTTACCAGGGCCAATAATGCTATATCACCGGCCCTGATGGAAAAATGAAATACACAAATCCACATCTGATAGAAAATTCCGTATATCATAAAGGAATCAAACATAAATGTTCAACTTACAAATTTAGCATTTTATAAATGTGGACAGTATCCCTTTAAACCACAACAGATTTGCAATCTGACTCTTCCATATGATAGGCAAGACCATTCTGCATGTTTACTGCAAATTTTGTTGAATTCCGACTACGGAGTTGATCTTATTACTGTAAACCGTGAAATTTTCGCGTGCGTTTTATTTTCGTGATTTTCGCGTTCAAGGGTCAAAACGCGAACATAAATCGCGCGAAAATTACTCTTCTTATTATTCTTTTGAAGCTGAAGGGTTCCAATCGCGAATATTTATTCTTCGCGAATTCGTATATCACCAAAATCGCGAACATTTAGCGTCGCGAAAATATCACGGTTTACAGTATACAAAACGACTGAATTAATAAGAACCCCACGAACGATGAGAGCACAGGGTCATCTGTGTAGGCCTACATTTGAATAGGCTAATGTACATTTGCATATAACTAATTGTGCTGAAAATAGCTGTGTTATCCTCAGAAATGGAATTCAAGGCATCAAGTTGACAGATTCGTGTACCCCACTACCATAAAAAAAGTTGAAGCTCCTGCCTAATACATAAAGCCAAAATTCAGGCAGTGAGAGACATCTGGTGGCAACACATGAAGTGTATCCCTCAGTTACTTCATCGTTCGCGGTTAAACCTTTATGTTTGATACCTTTATGCTTATATGTACATCCTGAAGTGAGCCCCAGATCAAAATATATGGATTTATGAGGAAGCCATTCTGAAAATTGTGGAGTGTTAACAGTGCCAGAGGCAATCTGGAATGTTAGCACTATGGAACAGACTGTAATATCGAAGATGCCAATAGTGAAGAATTCTCTTACACATGATTGTCTTTGCTCCTTGGCTATAATTCCCTTTCCAATGTTTCCCCCGCAGGGTTAGGAGCCGTGCCATTATGCACTGATAGCTTAACACTAGCAACCCGGTCGAAGTTTTTCCATTAAGTTCACAAACGTAATATCGCCGACATCAGGCAATTCTGAGTATTGTGAAACCACAGTGCGGCGTAGAAACGGAAGCATTGTAATCCAGGAAGCGGAGAATAACAATGGGTTTTACCGACACATAACAACGGTGTTTACTTAGGCAAGTGAATCAAGAGATGAAGAATGTAGTTATGAATATTGCATGTACAGGAACATAGCAGATTGTTCCATTCCGTTCTCTCTCTTTGTAATATCATACATGTATTTGGCAAATTCCGAGGCTTTATTTAATGATCCATCAATGAACTTGAGGTATACACTCGTGCCTGTTCGTTGCGCACATGGATGTTTTGCAGACGTAAGTTGTTTCGGTTTTAACCCTTGGAGTGCCGTTACCACCAGTCAATCAATGTAAGTCTTCACTCCGGGACCATTAAACAGCACGCGATATCGCAAGCAATCTAATCATGCACCACCGATCTTCTCACCAGCCATTACAAGACTAGGCATATTAGTTTTGGTATTGTTTGATAATGGGCAGCATCGCTGGTAAGAAGATTCCATGCCTAGCTCATCCAGTGCACACTCCAGTGCACATTTGATGTACAGTACGTTGCACAATTGACCTCCCTTCCCCGCCACGTACCATCCGCTTAGCACTTGCAGCGTCATGCGCGTACCGTCCTCGTATCTTCTGCGGAAGTCGTGCGCCATCAAGGAAGGCACGTAGTGAAGACGTAATGTCATTCACCCGTGGTGCACGGACGTCACGCAGTAGAGACAAGACGTGTGACGGAAGGAAAAATTTAAGGTGATAAAAATTCGAATAGTTCTCAGATGCCAGGAAAGTCCATCCAAAGCACTTTAAATTGTCAAATTTTTCTGGGGGTGGGCCCAGACCCCCCCTTTGGGCTTCGCACTTTCCAGTGCTCACTGCCTCTGTCGAGCTACGCCACCCCCTTTCTGTCAATCCTGGAGCCAGCCCTGCAGAGAAAATAATTCTGTTGTAAGTGCAACACCTCCGAACCAAAAGTCCAGCCTGAGTGAATGTCTCCATTTAAGTTTTGACATGGACCTGCCATGGCGCTCCCTAGTGTGTTCAGGTATAAAAACAACATGAGGAGTTAATGAATGGCTAGACGCCCATCAAATGCCATGTGTGCAAATTTGAGGAACCAATCTTTAATTAGTCTGGGTCAACAAAATTAGCAATGCTAGCAAACAAACTCCATCCAGGCTAATTGTTGTCAATGCAACTTGCAATTCAATAGCCTACTGGTATGATGTGGGTAGAGTAGGGAGCCTAAGATATGTCTCTTTAGTTGGAGGTCAGCAGTTCATATAGAAATGCACCGAATTTGAATTCCAATGAAGTCTCATTTCAGTGCTGAACACCAGGGAAAATTAGTTCCCTGAAATGGCAGTTGATGGCGCTCCACGCCCACCCACCAGGGTCATGTGTGACTAGTTAACACACAATTTAACTTGTCTGCAAAATCACCGAATTTTGAGAAGGGCTGGACACCGGCTGTGATCTATACCAGGTGAGATTATTGATTTTTGACACCTGCCAGTCGATTGGCAGCTGCTTTCCTGTCCCAGCTTATGAAAGGTACTGATTTCGTACATGAGGCAACAACGCCTTGGGTGTCTATAAAACAGCTCCTTAAGCCTAAGATAATCTTCGTTGGTGCATAGGCCCTTGATCTTTGGAAATTGTTGTTGCTGACTCCTCGCAGACAGGGTGACCATCAATGGTGAAAATTGTCATGCGGCAATGAAAATCTCTTGTTGTGTCCACGTGTGCAGAAGGCTTTATAGAACTGATCTGAATCCAGTATGGAGAAATTCCTATTAATTGTTGCCTATGAGACTGGTAATATAAAAGTAACATCATCTATCTGAACCCTTTTAATGTATCGAAGACAATCTGTAACAGAAACGTATCCGATCCCTTGAGCTAGAGTACTGCAGAGGGTAAACGATCTTCTGAGGTAGTGGCATGTCATCTCCGATCATTAGACCGCCGTTCCTACCTATTGGGCTTTGATCATCCCTGGCTAGGAAGTTGATTTGATGGCCCTTCAGTGGCTATCTTGCAACAGGAAATCATGTTTCTACCATGACCTTGACCTTAGCTTTTGCGTTTTCCTGCGCAGGGTACTAAATCAATAAAGAAAGAGTCACCTGCGCCACCAGGTGACAGGAGCGTGATTTAAGCGCTCTTAACTGACCTGAGACCGGTTCTGTTTTATCCCAGGCCCATATCCAGGGAGCGTGGGGCGTATGCACCTATTTTTGGCAGAGCAATGATTTTTGGCAAGAAAAAATTTAATCAGATAAAAGTTTGAGTACTTTGCTCTCAGATGCCAGGAAAATGCATTTAAAGCACTTAAATTATCAAGTTTTTCCCAGACCCCCTTTGGGCTTTGCGCTTTTAGTCCTCGCTGCCTCCAGCGAGCTGCGCCCCCTTTCTGTCAATCCTGAATCCGGCTCTGGATCCGTCTCCGTGTAGACTGCACAAAGCCACTTACAAAAATGACCTGGCTTCAACTGGCTCAAGGAAAGACCAGTCGGAACCATTCTTGTGTAAAACTAGGTAATGTACGTATGTATCCCTGGGCAATGATTGAATGACCCTTTATAAAGTAGCCAAGAGTCAGTGTTTCCATCGTGAGGAAAACAAGATTCAATATCGTCCTTGATAGCCTTGGTTTTCCTTTTGTTGTAGTCATTTCATTGACGTAGCAACCAATGTTTCTGGGTACTTGCATTCCATTATCTACAACCTGAAGAGGCCATTTCCCAATGGTAACTCCTTGTGGCTAATGAAGAAAGATGAAGGGTGGCCCTATGTTGTGGCTAACTGTCAAGGCCATTTCTCTTACATGTACCTGGCACTTCAGCGAGGTTCATAACCTGGTTTCGCTATGCTTCATAACCTGGTTTCACTATGATTCATAAACTGGTTTCGTGACACTGTTGTAGTGCATCTCATTGGTGTTTTTCCTTACCAAAAAGAGGCATATGCATCTCCGAGGGGCACTACATAAAACATGCATCAAACATCCCCCAAACATGCACCTTTCCTGAGACACGTGCATAATCCATGCATCCTTATGGTGCATGTTTTATGCAGTATGCATCATCTATACCTTTTTACTGCATAATCCTCAATGAATTTGAATTTGACATTACTGTTAGAGTACAATCTAGGCTGGAGACTAACGTTATGTGACGAGTGTTTGCCTGTATCGGAGGGAGATGGACGAATTCTCTCATGGAGCTTTGTGCTTTTCATAGATTTACTTTCCAGAAGTAAAAACTGCTAATGTATCACCCAGTCACTGTTTCAGACAGTCATCCATCATCCTGCCATCTTACCTGTAGGTTTGCTGATTGTTAAAGTTGCTCATCAAGAAAATAATTGAAGACGAAAGCAACTCTCTTTTTCTCTAATGAAGGTCAATTGTTTGTAATTTTCACTTAATTTCTTAAATCAACTTAATCAGAAAAGTCTTTGAAAGACGGGCTGTAAATTGGGTATCAGTGGCAGGTATCCCACTACTGGGTCCACTTAGGAAGGTAACGTGGAACAGAACTTTGCCGATCCACATTTGACTTCATTTGCAATGCCTCGAAACAGTGATTCATAAGTTTTTTTTAGAAACGTTTTGATCTCGTTATGTTTCAAAACGAGTTCTTTTCTTGAGGTTGAACAAATCGGGTGATGGATGTTCTCAGAGCACATGTTCTCTCAGGTAGGGCAAGAGGAAAACAGTTGTGGGAAGCAAGTGTGAGATTTCGATCAAGTATGTTTGTAAACAGTTCTCCAGCATGGGGTTCCATTAATCAGAAGTGTATTCCCCGCTGAGAACAACTGATAGAAAATGAGTGAGTACTGCACCATTTTGACTCATGTATCATTTGCATTCAACCCTATAGCCTACCAGTTTGGGAAATGTCCTTTAAGAGAATTTCCCAATTTCAGACTTGTTACTGCTTCCGATTTCAGACTCCCAAGTCGGAATTCGGAAACTGTCAGCGCTTCCATATGGAACGTGCTTCTGGTAGTTTGTTGCCAAACTAGGGGAAACTTCCTTCTGATTATGGCCGCCACAGCCAAGTGATTTTCATTTTCGGACAACTACTGGCATGACTAATTATACAGCTTGCCTACTCTGTGCCACACGTACATTCCATGTACCACATGCAGCATCATGTGTGTACCGCCCTCGTGCCGCAGATGTTACAGGGCGCCTTGGATGGCACGCAATGAAGAGGTAACGTCATTCGCATGTCGTGTGCGGAGGTCACGTAGAAGAGATGCGTGTCGTACGATACCCACCCATGAATGGTGTACAGTACATTGCACAATTGACCTCCCTTCCACGCTGCACATCATCCGTGTACACATGCAGCGTCATGCGCGTACCATCTTCGTATCTTCCGCGGACGTCACGTGCCGTCATGGAAGGCACATAGTGAAGACATAACGTCATTCCCAGTGGTGCGGGGATGTCACGCAGAAGAGACACGTGACGCACCCATACCATAAGGAATGAACTGAAATGTACCTACCACGTGACGTACGTTGAGGGATGTGGATAAAGGTAGGTCAATTGTGCAACGTACTGTACGTGGATATAGGTACACTGCAGGTCAGTTGTGCTCTGTACTGTTGGCCAGGGCATGCCATGCTTTGCATTCTCTTTGTTTGTAAAAAGGGAGAAGGCCATGTTTCGTTTAGTGTAAGTTGGCCAACAGTTCCTGTGTAGCTCCTCAGTGCATTATTTGCTTGAAACCAGTAAACAAAGAATGAAATTACTCAGCCTCATCTCATCCGGCACGTCCGCTGCATCCAACTCCTCATCGGAAGTCGACAGCCGCAGCAATCTCTGAAAGCAACATGTCAGGCCAGAATCGATAATACAAGAGATTCGTCTCTTATGAGAGAACTAATAAAGCTTGCGTCTCCCACACACAACCACTTGGCACCAGTCATACGATGCCTAATAACTTTCCATCCTGAAATGTGCGTATTATTAACTTCTGTCTGCAACTATGGATATCGACTTGTTATTTTCATTTTTTGCAGAGTTAGATATGGATGTTGGTATGATGATGCAGAGGATACTGAATATTAAAGTTATTACATCCTACATTATCCTGCATTTTGGCGTGCTGCCCCTTAGTGCTGGCGATTGATGCCTAATGCGAGGGTCCGTGGGTTCGAATCTGGTGGGAAGCGATGTCTTTCACCTTAGAAACCGGTTTCTATTTCATGTTCTTTACTTGTATCTCCTTTATTTGTGACCCCTCGCCACATAAAACTGTTTGGGTTCGGAGATTGTTTGGACAACTCGCAGGGAACTGATGGACGCCTTGTTTATACATAGGTCATTGAACCATCTTTTTTAAGATGGGGATTTGGCCTAGTGGTTAAGGTGTGCTGCCCCTTAGTGCTGGCGATTGATGCCTAATGCGAGGTTCCGTGGTATTCGACAACGCTCAACTTTCAGGAGTGTTAGCCAGTAAGCCGTGGTGCCTTGTACCTTTTTTTTGCAAGGGCAAGTAAAAGACCCCATCCAAGAGAGGAACATGAGTAGCTTGTGATGGCCTCCTCTGTAGTACCAGGGCTAATAATGCTATAGCTTCGGCCCTGATGGAAAAGTAAAATACAAATACTCCACTTTCGTGGCTGATTTTGCCGCACAAAAAACGACACGAGTGAAGCGGTGTGGTAGCAGAAAAGTCTTCACATTCTATTCTTGTGGGACTGTTTCGGAATGAAAACGGCATGCCGTCATACAATTCTATCCATTCCTACATCAATGCACTAGGTACATGTACACTCTTGTAGGAAAGTAAAAGGACACTAAGTTTTCCTAAATATCTCAAAAACTGTCGGAATTACAGCAATGGTATTTGCACCCAATCTGTAGCAACATGTTGGGCATAGAACGATAATGTTTTGCCAAAAATCAATTAATGAATTAAGAGAAAAATGACATATTATAAAATCACTTTTTTCAAAATTGTTAAAAAATCTTCCAATTTCAAATTTTCTCATTATATTCAACTTGCTTGGCTGACCAATATCTGCAACTTTTCCCTTTTAAGTGATTTTATAAAATGCCGTTTTTCTCTTAATTCATTGAAATCGATTTTTTGGCAAAACACTCTACGGGCCGTACCGCGTATACAAAAAGGGTGATCATCGCTCCTTTAAGACTGAGGCGTGTAACTTCACCAAATGCACACGCTTCCACCATGCATTTGACGAAGTTACACGCGTCTAAGTCTTAAGCACCCTTTTTGAATACGGCCCTATAGTTCTATGCCCAACATGTTGCTGCAGACTGGGTGCAAATACCACTGTTGTAGCTCCAACGGTTTTTAGGCTTGCCCGCGCATGCGTGGCAAGCCTATTTCGAAGGAGGGGGAACCGGGCATTCTTCTGAGCAGCGTTCGCCATATAACATCG
>NMRB01000296.1:18349-229812 GCA_002633025.1 Notospermus geniculatus
AGCGGTGGTAGATGGCTTCGTAGGATAGGGGGCGTTCAAGTACCTTAGACTCCTTAACCGGGCGAAATAAAAATCCTGATGACAAATCAACCCCTAGCTGATTTGCCGTCTGGAGGTACAGTTCCAGACCCTGAACAGGGCAAATCATCTCCTCAGGGCAGCGGAATATCGAGAATATATTAGGCCTATCAACTCGGCTGGTCTTTCCCCAAGTATGTTTGATTAGAAACCCCGATCGTTTGGGAAGCTCACGTACCTCCTGTACCAACATCACGCCCAAATCGTTTGCTCTATCCCCGCCGAAAAACATTAACTTCAAAACTGCCTGATCCCTGCAGAAAATAAAGCGAGACGCTGCGGATAGATTCTCCGAAAGTCTTCTGTCGATATACATCGAGATCAGACGTAATTTGGATAGAAATATAGGCTTTGCCTGGGAGGTTGAGACGTGTGCCCGACTTTGTTCCACGCGAATCTGATTCAAATAGATAGCCACCTCCGGTGCAGACGCGGGGTTCTCCCCATTCGCGCTTGACCTGCCCAAAGATTCGAAGACAGACTTCAACTGCGAAACCTTAGAACTGACCGTCCCGAACGCCAATCTGCGGGGGCAGTCGCAACTTGGCTTCTTATCACCTATAGCCCTGCAATTTAGCTGATGCACGGCCGTCTTCCCCTTTTGGTCAGAGTATGCAAGAAAAAGACAAACATCATGGGCAGTACACGATAGCATACTCTTCCCCAACAGAGAACAAAACTCCTCCAAATCCTTGTGAATCTTCACCTTGCGACTCTGGTAGGACGATGCATAGAATGAGTCCAGAAGGCCGTTGACTCTGGACTCCAGGGCGTAATGATCCAACAGCCCCTGCTTCCTGGCAGACGGAATCTGGAAAATTGGAGAAGACCAAAGCGAATTAAGACACTGTCAACCGGGCCGCGAACAAAGGACACCTCAAGGCGGAGGGGACATACCCTCTCTTGGAAGGGCTCAGTATAACACTCTGGTCACCAGTATCTCCCAAGCAAATGAGTTCCGCGTGGCGGATCAAATTCGGCCACCATGCCCCAAGCGATGCCTGACGAGGGACAATCAACGTTACTCGTAGCGGTCTCTGGCATTCCTGAATGAGAAACGCCAGAACAACGCCCACCATGCAGAAAGGCGGAAAACAGTAGTAGTTGTGCTCAGATGACAATGTTTGGGACAACACATTCACCCCTGATGACTTCGGTAGGGGCCAAGGTGTATAGTGTGGCAGGGGGGAGCCTCTCGCATCCTTCATGGCATTTGAATCGAGGGCCATCAAGTCGAACGTGTGCGGACCAAATAGACTATTAACTCTTGCCCAGGCTTGAGAGGACAAAGTCGAATCGGAGATTGACAGACGACGAGAGGGGGCGTCCGCTGGGTTGGCCTCTGAGGGAACATGCACTAATCTCAAGTCGCAGTTTGCTTTCGCGACCACTAGGAAAATATCCTTTAGTAACTTGACTAATTCAAGATCCTTACTACCCTGTCTCTCCCAGGAGTCAACGAGGACCCTGCTGTCAGACTTCACGTCGACTCTTTTGTTCGCGATTTTATCTGGCACTGCCCTGAGAGTGTTGAGCAGGGCATTTGCCTCCTTCAAATGAATATGCCGCGTGTCATTACCCGTCCAGACATCGTGTAAGATCTGATCGCCCGCCAGATGCGCCCCCCAGGCGAAACCACTTGAATCCGTGGAGATCACCAGGTCAACGTGACGCTCACCCCTCCAAGAGGCCCAATCTGAATAATCATCCAGGAAGCGCCAAAACTCAATTTCTTCCTTTAGCTCCCCTTGAATTCTAATATGCGAGTCCGACTTCGTTGCTTTCGCTATCGCCCTGGCCATGACTCTGATGTATAATCTAGCGGCTGGTATGCACAACTGGAAAGACACACATTTACCCATGAGCTTCTGAAGGGTTTTAATACCAACCGACGAGGACGCCAAGATCTGTTCCCTCAACAAGATGAAACGATCTTTCTTAGCCTGAGGGATTTCGAACTGCCTAGAGACTGAATGGAAAATGAGGCCCAAATGGGGCAAATCCACCACCGGAACCCACACGGACTTGAAGAGCTCGAAAGTGTAACCAAGGAACGAAAGCGTTGCTGTGTTGAAGAAAATTGACATCCCCGTCCTGTCCCTCGGGGACGCTTCCTGAATGGCGCAAGGACCTAAAAAACGGTCGTCTATATATTGAGTCGTAACGACCCCCTTAAGCCTTAGAAAGGTAGTGACTTGAAGACCAATAGTCTGATAAACCCATGGACTGAGACTCCAGCCAAACGGTAGACACTTGTAACGCAAGTACCATCCCGCGAATTCTATTCCAAAGAACGTCCTTGATCTTTCTGTGAAAAACACGCCAAGGTAGGCCGATTTTCCATCGGAGGATGCCATATAATCCCCTTGCTGCAACAAGGGAGGTATTGTAGCAGGTCCCTCCAACGAAAAAGGGATGCGGCGCATAAAGAGATTGAGAAATCTCTCATCGTGGCACAGCCGGGCCTTTCTACTGCCTTGAACCATCAACAGGGGCATAACCAGATGAGGGGGCTCCACCTCACCGACTCTCCCTACAATTTCCAAGGAACCGTTACGAATTCCCTCCTCCAGATGACGGGCTATGTCATCTTTAAAATCAATACAGTTATTATAGTTTGGAAAAATCATAGGTGGTGGGAGGTCGTCGTTTACGCATATACCATTGAACACACCCTTAAAGGGTTGGAAATAATCAAACACATCAACTTTGTTTACTATCCAATTTTCTACCAACTTTGAATCTTCGTTATTGACAAGACCCAATAACTCACGCCAGTGTGCGACCTCCTCATGAAGTTGCCCCGCAACGAAGTACGTGTGATCTCTCAATGGTAAGTTGTCTAGTAAACCTTGCCAATCTGTCCCCATTTGCCGCCAATCCGCATGTAAAATATTATCGTGTCGGAGACGGGGTGGAAGGGGGCTACCCCTGCAGTTAACCCATCTCGGAGTCCTGGCCTCTGCTGCGGCCTTCTCTGGATCAAATGATGAAGCAAATTCCCAATCAGGGACCATCTGGGCGTTCTGGAAATCGTGGAAAGAGAAAAGGAAAAAACCAAATGCCAAACTCCGAGAGTGGGTTGCTGCACGAGCAGGCCCCTCCACCCCCTCCCACCAGGGCTTCAGTNGGGGTTCCGAGTATCATCCGAAGCCATTAACAAACAAACTAACCTGAGTGTTAGCCGTCCTGCCCTAGACAATTTGGGGCGGGGAAAATAAAACAACACGAGGTGCTTTCGTACTTACTTCAATATCATATCCAGTGAGGCCCTTAACATTCCTGGCCAAATCTTCACTAGAAAACGATGGTAATAAACGCTTTTTTGAAAAACTGGCCAACTGGTCGTCACCTGGGAGGTCGGCGGACTCGCAGTCCCTAAAATCTCTCATGCGGATAATCACCGGCAACATATCCTTGTCCCTGAGGGAGTAGCCCTCCTTCAACCACGTCTGAGGACAACTCATGGTGAAGGAAAACGTGTGAATGCGGTACAGCAGTTACCAGAGACACTTAAAAGGGTCTCGGCCTAATAGCTCGCCGAATCAGCGGCGAGGAACGAGCTCGGTTGAATAACACTAATCTAGGAATTATAACCCTTGCAAGTATTTAAATAAACGCTGTTCATCGTGTCGCCCTTGGCCGCGCCTTGTGTAAGACCTATTAACGCTGTGCTTGGTAGAAGAAAGGAAGAACAAAAGAATAAAACTGGGCGAACCCCTGAAGACGCAATTATACAGATACATCCAAGCTACACGTATTTTTATTGAGAACATATAGGAATCTAAGCATTGTAGTGTGTATGTACTGAAACTATACGGAAGCCCCATAACCCCCGTAGGAAAGTCACTCGAATCAACGACCGTGATATTTTGCCCCAACTACAGCGAAGATAGCCCTGGAAGTGGAAACAGGACTCAACAGCCATCTTTAACGACCCACACCTCTCTGAAAACTGACATTCTCTGTAGGCCTATCAATTCCAATGGCCGTAAAATAACATCATTTCCAGCATTAGACCCCGCTGGGTTCCAAACATTTTCCCTTCCTTATTCACATTCCTTTCCAAACACCACTGGGTTGAAACGCCATTCTTCTTCGTGCATCCCTTTGTTGTTTCTAACACCACTGGGCTCAAAGCCATCTTTTCTTTGTATGCATCTTATCTTCACAAACACCGCTGGGCTCAAAGCCATCTTTTCTTTGTATGCATCTTATTCTCACAAACACCGCTGGGCCAAAAGCCATCTTTTCTTTGTATGCATCTTATTCTCACAAAACACCACTGGGCTCAAAGCCATCTTTCCTATGTTTTCTTTTCTAACACCACTGGGCTCCAAAGGGGCCATCTTTCCTCTGTATAATTTATTCCTACCAACACCGCTGGGCACCAAAGCCATCTTTTCTTTCACAATTTTACCAAACACCGCTGGGCTCTAAGGAGCCATCTTTTCTTCCTTTCTATTTTACACTAAACCACCACTAACAACCTTCTGTAACACCCGGCCATCTAGGCGAACCTAGCTTTCCGTCTAACGCAGGCCGCCCCCGACTGTCGGGAGCACCTGGATACAACACCATTGGGCACTATGCCTCTTTTGTACACATATGTACTAGAGCGTTGTGTATTGGAAACCACAGTGTAAGAACGTAGCTCAGACTCCAACCACGTCCGCACCGTTCAAGATTCCAAAACCAACTGAAGTGGTATGTAGGCAATCACGCGCCCGTGACGTCACACTGAGTTGGATAACGCGGGCAAGTACTTTGTACGCCCCGACAAATGACCTGAGGTCTTTTACCTTGTCTGGGAGGCTGCAGTTGGAGAGGGTGGCGACCCGGTGGGGGCAGGCCTGAAGAGTACCGAGACACCAGATCCAACCAAGAATAGTGGTTTTCCTTCGTGCAATGACAGTCTTGGGGGCGGATAGGGAAAGGCCATTAACGTGAAGGGCGTGAAGGAATTTCCTAAAGTTCATGTGTAATTCTTCAGGGGTATCACCGCCAACGTACAGATCATCCGCGATTTTGGCGACGATGCCCTCCTGAATGAGGTGGCCAACAACAAGGGACATGAGCTCTTCAAGGGCAGTCTCTGAACCGGGCATGCCCATCGCGGACCTTACGTAGACTCTAACACCGCGGAATGGCGTGCACACTCCGCAGTGCTTCATAGAGTCTTTAGAGAGAGGAATTTGGTAAAAAGCGCTGGTGAGATCGGTGGTGATGATGTACTTCCACTTAGCTATTTGGCGCAGAGTGGAATCAACGTCAGGCATAAGTGAGGGCTGCGGTTTGCTGTACCGCCCTACGTCTGTGAACGCAGTCACAAGACGGAATCCCCCCTTTGATTTTTTCACCAGAAAAGAGGGATTCAAATACTCAACAGTTATGCCGACGTCTTCNTTCCCGATGAAGGACAGGCGCCTTCTCTCCCATTCTTGACTTGCTTTTTCAATTTTCCCGATTACTTTAGGCCAATATATACCCCCAAAAGCCCCGTTTTTGTTCCAAGGAATTCCCAAAATCGTAGCGTTAGGTACAATATAGCGCCTGTACTCCATCGGGATGTTAAACTTTGAAAAAGAACCTAAAAGTAAAATCTCGGTCTTTTCGAAGTTTACCTCCGCACCTGATGCTTTACCAAAATCGATATATAATTTAAAAAGGTCTTTAACACATGGTGACGAAATAGGGTGTGTAGCATCATCGGCAAATGAAACGTTCTTGATTTCTCTTGAATTAGGGATCTTTATTCCTTTAATTTTAGCATTAGCGCGTATGGCGCAGGCCAACGGCTCCTGACAGAGTACAAAGAGTTGTGTCGATAGGGGGCAGCCCTGTCGTACCGATCTGCCCACCTCAAAGCGCTCTGAGAGGAAACCGTTGACCAGCACCATACTCGCTGGCTCTTTATACAGAATGTGCACCCAATGCCTAAAATGTTCACCGAAATTCATTGCTTTAAGTACGTCATGGATGTAGACATGCGAGACAATGTCATAAGCCTTTCGCAGGTCAATGGCGACCAGGGCAGCCCCCGTCGAGGCCGTGTGTTCAATAACTGCCTGGATGTTATAGAGTTGATCATTAATGGACCTCTTGGGGATCCCACAGGCCTGGTCGGGGCCCACCAGGTCATCCATGACCCGAGAAAGGCGCACTTTCAAGATTTTAGTAATCACTTTATAATCAATAGTCAATAGACTTACCGGTCGATAATTTTTGACTTCCCTCGGATCCCCCTTTTTGTATAAGATTGAAATAACCGCTGTTTTCATTGTATTTCCCAGATGCCCTATAAAAAATATGTTGTTAATTGTTTCTGTCAGATCTTCCCCAATTAAATCCCAAAATTTTAAATAGAACTCTTTCCCTAGACCATCAATTCCCGGTGATTTACCATTTTTCATTTCCTTCAAAGCCCTAAAAACATCTTCTCTTTCTATAATTCCCTCTAAGCTTTCTTTTTGTTCATCCGTTAGTTTCTTTTCCAGCTTATCTAAAAAATATTTCCTATACGT
This sequence comes from Notospermus geniculatus, assembly GCA_002633025.1. Classification (NCBI taxonomy): domain Eukaryota; kingdom Metazoa; phylum Nemertea; class Pilidiophora; order Heteronemertea; family Lineidae; genus Notospermus; species Notospermus geniculatus. The sequence goes on from NMRB01000296.1 coordinate 24,952, forward strand.
AGCATCAGACTCTCTCTTTTTATATAGATCTTCGTAAAAACTGCGGACTTCGCTGACTATTCGTTCACTATCGGTTGTTTCCTCCCCCTTACTAGTTAAAACGCTTTTTATTACAGTTTTTCTCTTGATTTCTATTTTAAAAAAGTCGGATGTTGGGGTCTCGCTAGGTTCAATGAAACATCCCCCTGCCCTAATTTTTGCCCCTTCCAATAACCCCTTTTCGATTTCACTAATTTCCTGTTCAACCTTAGCTATTTCTTCCTTTCTATCTACCCCCCGGTCCCTCTCGCTGTAATACTGTCCTAATTTTTCTTCCAAATCATATAATTTTCCCTCCCTCTCTTTCTTTAGCCTGCTCCCGTTTTGAACAAAGATATGCTTAATTTTCTTTTTCCCTATCTCCCACCATTCTATCGGACTGTCAAACCTTCTCTTTTCCTTTTGCCACTCACCCCAAAAATTAACAATATCTTCACAGGTTTTCCCGTCCTTCAACAGGCACACATTAAGCTTCCAGACTCCTTTTCCCCTGGCAGGTTTTTCTAGAATATTCGCTTTCAAGAAAACAGCCGAGTGATCAGAAAACGTCACCTCTTGATGCGCCCCTGTTGAAGGTGAAACTCCTCAAAGTAGGATTTTGCGCACGAAAGCAGTCTACACAGTTGGTGATTTCCAAAATCTCCTTGAAGTGTTTCCCATACAAAATATCACCCGGCAGCCGAGCCCCCGTGTTCCTGTCTAAATCAGTGTCTGCCATATTGAAATCTCCAGCTAAGACCAGTTTTTCGTTTCGGTATTTTACAATATATCTTTTGAAAGATTCCAGGAACACGACAGCTCGGCTGTGATCAGACGCATTTTGGGTAGGCACATAGATCGAGAGCACGTGCACCCCCGAGGGTAGGGTAACATGTGTCACCCTTCCCCGAAGGGTCTCGGGAACCACGTGTTCCACCTCCGCCTCTGTTCTAGACAAAATAGCTGTTCCTGCAAATTTCTCATTGCTATGGTAAAGGTGGAACCCGTAGCTCCCGAGGAGATGGTCCTTACAGGCGGTCTCGATCTCATGTGTCTCTTGCAGACAAGCGATCCCACAACCTAGTCTTTTGAGCTTATTCAAGACATGGAGCCTCTTATTTCCAAAACCGTTGGTGTTTAAAGTGACAAGGGTTGTGGGAACGTCTGACTGCACCATAAAAGGAAGACCAAAATGGTGTGGGAAACACTACTTACAATTTCATTTATACCTCTACATATCTAGGTTCCGGTTTCTGACCACTGGTTTCCATGACGGCGTCCCTCTCGCGTTCCAAACATGGCCGAGACGACACTTGTTTCTCTGAGGGCGAGATCTCATTGCCTGACAAGTCGCCATGGTTACGCTTGGAGCCAGGCGCCGGGACTGTCTTCCTCTCGGCACCCTTCTCAACAGTCCTCCTCCGTGGTTTTGGGGAGCTTTTTCTCCGTTCCAAACTCTGTGTTCTTGTTACCAAGCTAACACTGCTGACTTCGTCCTGTGTTTCCTGACACTTATCTAGGTCTATCAATAATTCGTCACTACTAATTTCACCATCGCCTACTATTTCCTTTCCGTTGCTCATTCCGTATAACTCATTACTTTCTGCTTCTTTTCCATCGTCCTCGTTCACTTCTCCACTCTCGTCCCTTATTTCACCGCCCTCGCTCTCTTCGCCATCACTACCCTCCTCGCTTTCAGCTTTCTCATCACTTCAGTCTCCTTCATCCATGTTCTCAGATTCATCACCATCGCCACTTCCTTCTGTATCATTCGGAATTAACCATGCTTTCTCATCCCACTTCTCTGTCCGAAGATCTTCCCACCCAGATTTCTCTCTACTAACACACTCGTACGAATAATGACCAGGTCTGCCACATGTCCTGCACTTTATATTTTCACGGATATGTTGTTCTTGGCCCGAGTAACTCGTGCGGAAACTGTGACCCTTTATCCACACCGTTCTTGGCACAGGGCTCATCTTTCTGTCCATAATTACAGTGCGAACCCCGTTTTCTATAGCAGGGAATTCGCGAAAGTGGCCTCTATTTACACGAACTACTCTTCCATATTTCAGGAACACCGATATCAGCTCCTTATCCGGCATTTCTGCCGGAAGGTTGAAAACAGCTACGAAACGGTTTTGAGTGAATTTGATTACCTCAAAAGCTTTCACCGGAGCTACATCGAACGTACTATCATCCACTCGAATCTGTTTAGGGAGTTTATCTACCGCCGTACCTTGTTTAAATGTCACCTGGTACTCCCGTTTTGAGAGCTTCTGCACGCACTGAATCGTTGGGCCAAGCAACCCTTTTGCGAATAAGGCCTTTATGACGCCAGTTGATGAACATTCTGGTACTTTTTCCTCGCCACACGTGAGAGAGAATGAGTAAGGCCTCGGAATTGTCTCTGCCACGAACGGAACATCATCGTCACCCGCAGGTTCGTCATGTACATCTGCTGCCGCACTGGCATACGAAGTCATTTTGGGACAATCTCCTAGCAGGCGTGCAGTACACAGCCTGTACACTGCCCAGCTCAAAGAGCGTCGGCTAAGCCGAAATTAATCCAAAACAGACGATAACCTGTTGTTGTGAGAAGCGTGCCACGTACAGGGAAGAAAGGGTCCACTGATGCGTGATTCCAGAAAGTAAGACAAATCGGGGAAACTCACATAATCCTTTTGATCAATGGGAGAACGTCCTTTTTTTTTTTTTTTTTTATATTTATTCAACATTAAGGAAGGAGAAACCAAAAATACGAACTAAGGTAAATGTAGGTCCAAGGACTTCGGTACTAGATGTTGAAAGGTGTATGTAGACGTAACACGTTAGGTCTCCTTATCGTTTCAGTGTAATCCGATTGATTGAAGCGAGGATAACTACGCCGGGGACGGCGTGCAGTGTCACATGTACATGTTCATGTACACATTGCATGTGCATGTACAGATATGTATATGCCGGCAGTGACAGTGATAAATCCAATCAATCAAAGAAACGAGATCGAATAAAGTAAACGAAATGAAAGCAAAACAAAAGAGTACTTAACGAAGGTGAGTGTAAACAGAACGTAAAGGCGTGCGTTTCATCGTCCCACAGCAGGGTAAGGCTTCTTAGTGGCAAGACGTGCGGTCTGCTTTGTACGAGCCATCTTGTCTGTATGAAGAAATCTGTCTCTGTTTCATGTTAGGCCTAGGCCCGGCTTGGTCATATCAAAAGACTATAGTAAATGCTTTTACTTGAATTTAACAATATGATTTGACCAAGATGACAGCTAACATCAGCATGACACAAGGACTTCGAAGAGATGCAAGTCACATCGACACTTAAGGCCTGAACCCACTGTCCCGTTTTCCCGCCGCGGTTTCATCACCGAAATTCTTTGTTATATTCTCGGTCTGCTGCCTTTTAAAGCATTTTCTGCCGCTGCGTTTTCCCGCTGCGTGAAAACGCATCAGTGGGTTCGACCCTTTATAGCGGCACCGCGGGATTATCGGAAGAGAACATTAGGGATTTTTAGGGAAAATTGGCTAAATTGGCTTGAAATTAGGGATTTTTAGGGAGAGTAAAAAAAATTAGGGATTTTTAGGATTTTTAGGGCCGCTGGAAAGCCTGTTTTTGGTTAGTCAGTAGCTTAAAATGGGCTTTAAGCTCTCTCTCCACGGATTCGGCGAGCAAGTTGGATATCCTTCGGCATGATGGTCACACGCTTGGCATGGATGGCGCACAGGTTGGTATCCTCGAAGAGTCCGACGAGGTAGGCCTCGCTAGCTTCTTGCTGAGCCATGACAGCCGAACTTTGAAAGCGAAGATCGGTCTTGAAATCCTGGGCGATCTCACGAACCAACCGCTGGAACGGCAATTTCCTGATGAGAAGCTCCGTGCTCTTCTGGTAACGACGGATCTCACGAAGGGCTACAGTTCCAGGCCTGTAGCGATGAGGCTTCTTCACTCCACCTGTGGCCGGGGCACTCTTCCTGGCAGCCTTGGTGGCCAGTTGTTTTCTTGGGGCCTTCCCTCCGGTTGACTTACGTGCGGTCTTTTTTTTTATTATTTTATTTCAACATACTATATAATATACATAAGAATGAATTAACAAAAAGAAGAACATAAGAAACGTGATGGAGCTAACTGAGTCACAGAATCTGACTTGCTGCCATCTGCAATAACGTAAACGAAGCTAAAAAACAAACTAAATCACTATTTGGCTTAAATGTTGCCGATAAAACGAAAAAACACAAAAGGCTACTCTCTGCAGCAACTTAAATGGGGCTAAATACATTAAAGTAAACCATGCAATCAATTAAGAAAATAGTAAACATTGAAACTAAAACATTTTTTTGTAACTTTAAGAGCGATACTGAAAATACAACATTGAAACTAAAACATTGTGAATATAAAACACCTGAACGAAAGCACTAAATTAAAACATTGAACTAAGATCTAAACATGCCTATAGTGCTAAAAGTGACCTCACCTCAAAGACGTGTCGGCCGACCTACAGCCGGCTTTGGGTTCTGTATAAAAAGTCAGTGTTGATATCTGGCTGTTTGCCTTCCCAGGTGAGAGCCCGGGCTGTCCAAACAGTGTGTATGAACAGGCCCAGGGCTGCCACCTGCTTGTTGGACCGTGAACTGGGCTTTAATTCTGGTAACAGTATGTTGTTGATTGATGGAACTTTCCAGTTCTTTATCTGACACAGTGCTGCAAGAGAACCCAAAGCCGACTGTACTCTCCTGCAAAAAAAGAATAAATGTTCAATTGTTTCCTTGACTTTGTCACCGCAAAGAGTACAGTGTGTCTGTGCCAGTGGAAACCCTTTGAACAGGGCTTTCACTGGCACAGCACGGTGAACGACCTTGAAATATAATTCTTTTTCCTTGTTGGTTAGCACCTTGTTACACCATATGTTTTTCCAAATATTGGTAAAATTGGTATTAACAACCTTGGTACAAATGGTGTGTGGGGTTTTGGTCACTTGCTTTACTAGTTTTTCATAAATTTTTGCTGAAGTTGCGCTCTCCCAGAATTTTCTCTCAAACTTAATCTCATTTACCCGACAAAGTCTCAAGATTTCCGGCCACACACCATCTGTACCAAAGATGTTATGGACAAAGGTGTTGCTAGCAATGAGGGGACAGGGATGACGGAGCGAGAGGCCCGCTCGGTAAATGCCATACCCTATCCATGGCTGGGTCGCTTTTCGAGCTGTCACTGAAATCAGGATCTTCAATCTTTCCATAAACAGGGCACGGCATTTACTGAGGACATGCGGCATCCCTATCCCCCCATCGTCCAAACTTCTAAACAAACTCGTTCTCTTGATCGTTTCGATCTTATTGTTCCAAAGAAACTTGAAAATTAAACGCTCTATGATTTTTGCTGCCTTGAGGGTAAGTAAAATAATTCTAGCACCATACCATAATTTAGACAGTAAAATCGTGTTGATAACTAAAAGCTTCCCGATGAAGGACAGGCGCCTGCCCTCCCATTGCTTTATTGCGTTTTCAATTTTCTNGAGAGACGAGATTTGAGGATCTTCGTAATTACTTTGTAATCGATGGTCAGGAGAGAGACTGGTCGATAGTTTTTCACTTCCCTTGGATCCCCCTTTTTGTAAAGGATAGAAATCACGGCGGTTTTCATTGTTTCACCCAAATCCCCCATAAGAAATATATTGTTGATTGTCTCTGTGAGATCTTCCCCAATTAAATCCCAGAATTTCAAATAAAACTCTTTCCCCAGACCATCGATTCCAGGTGATTTACCTTCTTTCATGTCTTTTAAGGCCTTGAACACATCCTCTCTTTCAATCACACCTTCTAAACTATCTTTTTGCTCTTCCTTTAATTTTCTCTCCACCTTGTCTAAAAAACATTTTCGATAATTAGCATCGGATTCTTTCCTTTTATAAAGATGTTCATAAAAGTTGCGCACTTCACTGACCATTGCATTGCTATCAGATGTTTCCTCCCCACTGCTAGTTAAAACACTATTAATTACAGTTTTCCTTCTTGCTTCCATTTTAAAAAAGTCCGAAGTTGGCGCTTCGCCGGGTTCTATGAAAGCACCCCCTGCCCTAATTTTAGCCCCTTCCATTGTGTATTTCTCAATTTCTTTAATTTCCCTTTCTGTTTCGCCAATTTCCTCCCCCTTATCCAACCCATTTGCCCTGTCCTTGTATAAACCTTCCAAACGCTTTTCTAATTCGTTAAGTCTGCCCTCCCTTTCCTTTTTCAATCTGGAACCATTCTTAATGAAAACCTGCTTAATTTTAGCCTTTCCTTTCTCCCACCATTCTATGGGGGATACAAAGTTACGCTTTCTGTCTTGCCACACCTTCCAGAAATCTACAATATCCTTACAAGTATTGTCATCTTTCAATAGGGACACATTAAGCTTCCAGACTCCTTTGCCTCTAGCAGGTTTCTCCAGTATGGTAGCTTTCATGTAGACCGCTTGATGGTCGGAGCAAACCACAGGTACATGATTCACATGTTTGATATCAAGCGGAAAGTTCGCATAGATTTTGTCGAGTCTGGAGCCTGATGTACCCCTATTGAAAGTGAAACTTTTCACCGTAGGGTTGACCAAACGAAAACAATCTCTCAATCCCATAATTTCAACAATCTCGTTTACTAGTCTTCCATACAATATATCGCCAGGGAACCGGGCCCCCGTGTTTCTGTCTAAGTTTGTATCGGCAAAGTTAAAATCACCAGCTAATATCACCTTGTTGTTACGATAGTGAATCAAATATCTCTTAAGAGACTCAAGAAACACGGTGGCCCGGCTATGGTCGGATGAATTTTGAGGAGGCACATAAATTGAAAATAAGTGCACACCCGAGGCTAGAGTGACATGTGTCACCCTGCCCCTGAGTGTCTCAGGAACCACGTGGTCCAACTCTACCTTCGTTTTTACTAAAATCGCCGTTCCTGCGAACTTTTCGTTAGTGTAGTAGAGATGGAACCCGTAGTTCCTAAGTAGATGGTCTTTGCACTCATCCTCAATTTCATGTGTCTCCTGCAGACATGCAATCTCACATCCTAGTCTTTTGAGTTTACTCAAAACTTGAAGCCGCTTGCTACCAAACCCATTGGTGTTCCATGATACCAAGGCTGTGGGATTGCCTGTCAGCGCCATTTAGAGTATATTGCATGGAAGACTTACTTACCATTTACACCTGTACATGTCTTGCTGCTGTCTTCCGCCCAGCCGGAGTTTGAGGGGCGTCGCGGTCCAAGCATGGACGCGATGAGGACTGTTTCTCCGAGGGCGATATCTCGCTACCCGGCAGCTCATCCCGTCCACGCTTGGCCCCCGGCGCTGGGACCGAGCCCCCTTGCACAGCTCGACCACGCCTGTCAGCGTGCCTCCCAGGCTTGGGTGTCAGACTTCGACGTTCGGCACTCATACTCAAGGATTCCTCGATTACTGATTTCTCATTACCCACTAAACTCAAGTCACATCTGTCCATGTCTATTACCAGCTTACTGCTTGCCGAGTCATCACTGTCTGCCTTCTCCTCATTGTTGCCTATATTGTCCTCCTCACTGCTTACTTCTCCTTCCTCTTTACTGTCCTCATTGCCCTTCTCAGATGCAACTACTGTAACATTCCCATCACTGTTTTCTTTCACCGTTTCCATATCACTTTCCTCGTCATCATCCTCTTGTTCACTTCCCGTATCACCGTTCTCCTCCTTTTCGCTTTCCGTGTCACCTTCGGCTTCGCTTTCATTTTCGCTTAATATCACTTTCTCCGGTTCCCGTTCCTCCTGAATTCCTGCACCTGGTACCGAGTCGAGCCACGACCACGCATCCACTTTGAAATGCTCCCAGCCTGAAGCCATACAGTCTGAGGCAAAGTGTCCCATCTTGTGACACTTCCTACACTTTGTGGTGCTCTTGATATGGTCATCTTGACCCGTGTAACTTGTTCGAAACCGATGCCCCTTTAGCCATATCGCTTTTGGTATCGGCCTCATGTCTTTGTGCATAATTACAGTTCTGACACCGTTTTCGATATTAGGGAACTCTTTAAATTTCCCCCTCGTTACTCTGATAACTTTCCCATACTTCATGAATTCCTCAAACACTTGCTCATCCGGCATTTCCGCCGGGAGGTTAAAGATGGCGACATATTTGTTCAGGGTAAACTTTCTAACTTCAAATGGCTCCACTTGCGTGACCGTGAAGTTGCTATCGCATATTTCAAGGGCGATAGGCACCTTGTTGAAATCTATCCCTTTCTTGAAAGTAATCTGATACTCTCTCTTTGACAACTTTTGGACACATTGGATAGATTGAATTGACATGCCCTGACCATTCATGGCCCTTATTACATCCGGCGCAGAGCATACAGGAATCACTGCATCACTGCACTTTACTGAGTATGAGAATGGCCTTTTTATGATATTTGTCACTATTGGTTCATAATCGTCATTCATGGGCTCATCTACCACTTCTTGAGTGGCCCCGGCATACGTCGCCATACTTTGTTTGGCGAAGCACTATCAATGTGTGTATAGTGTATAATATGCGTGCATACGGGCGACGCCCAGTGTGCACTGGGCGTAAACACAAAGAAACTCAAAAGAAAGTACTTTTTCCTCTTCAAAATCAATAAAATCCAAACGAATCCAGAACTAAAAGCTCACTCTGATGGTGCTGACAACTTAAATGTGCAAAATAAAGTCACATAACGTAAAGTATTGGTGAAGAATCAACGGCAAAATCCTGGGAGAACATCCTTCCTGATCAATGTTGACTCCTGTGCCACTTACGTGCGGTCTGCTTTGTACGAGCCATCTTGTCTGTATGATATGAATCCTGCACAGGTCGAAAATGTTTTATACAAATCCATTCATGAATTCAATAACGCTGGTTGGTCAATTTCGACACCGCTGCCGAATGTGGAGTACGTGATTGGTCAATTTCGCAGGTAGACATGAAATTAGCATACAAACCAAAACAACGGCGGACGCCGTCTGATTTCGTATGGAAATTGTGTTTGGTTCGATTCCATGCACAAATGCACTGTTGTACACATCATTTAGAACGCACTGGTGTATCATATCAATTTGGTCCATTGTCAAACTCACTTTTAACCCACTACTACGTTACATCCGAATGATGAAATAGCGTTAGAATATGAATTCAATTTACAGTTTCTGCACATTGGCTGAAAGTTGATCAAACTTTATTTTAAGGCTTACTTTATTCAGTTCAGTAAGGTTTAATATAATGATGTCCCATCAGGCCTAGAATGTGTGTGTCTGTTTGCGACATAATAATGTGGTCATGCACAACAGTTAGGCTTAAAACCGTGACTACAGTGTGGGGCAGGAACACCTTGTATGCTAGGCCCCTTTAGGCCTAGGCCTGCATGTTCACAGCTAGCAACATTTCAATCGAACTTTATTCATTTTGTCCTACATTTGTAGCACAATTCGGCCTACGAGGGGATTCATTGTGGCATTTGTTTCATATGAACAAAATATTGCATTTGTTAATTAACTGCTTAGTACTTGCCTTACGCCTTGTCGTGGGGGGGGGGGCAATGTTTTGGCCTGGCTGGCACGGCAGCAAGTGGGCCTGAGGGGAAACAGCAGTGAACATCACATGTGCAAGGAGTGTCTCTCTTAAACATTTTGTGGCCCTAATAAGGGCCGTGGGTGCCTTCGAAGCCGCCTTCTTGGAACCTTTACTTGCTGATAATTTGGGTGCCATCTTGATCTTGTGTATAATACAGAGAATGATGATGCACACCGTTTTCGTTTTCGTTTTCTTGTTAACTGTTCCACCTATACAGGTGCTTCAGTGTCAGTAGCCGTGATGTCTAATTCATGGTAGAGCTAGGGCTGCTCCTATTGGAGTCCTTGACATTGGAGATTTGTCCGGGAGCGGGAGTTTGGCTCTAACTTCAGTGATGGCTTGGGACACAAGGGCTGTTCGGCGTGGGGATGATATATACTTTTTTGCCAGGGCTTGGACTCGGGTTCTTGGTGGCAGAGGTGGGAGCGTTTCGTCAGCGAATCTTTTGGGGATGTAATTTGGTAGGTGGAGGGCGATCTTCCTGGCTCTGGTGTCTAGGGCGTCTAAGTCCTTCCAGTGCTTCTCCTGCAGCATGATCATGGCGGATGGGGCGTACTCCATGATGGGTTTGATCATGGTCTTGTAAATGGAGTGGACGACTTCTGTTGGTGCTCTGGGTTTAAAGTAGCTGCCTGCGATTGGTTTCAGCATGGCTATTCTTTTGGCGACTTTGGACCTGACCTTCTTGAAGTGAGCATCCAGTTTCAGTTTTTGGTCAATGGTGACACCCAGGAAGTCTGCAGTCTTGCTTGCGGGGATCTTTTGGCCTTTCACTCGGATATAGGCAGAGTGGGGGTTTTGTAGACTCTTCTTGCGGATGAGGAGGACTTGTGTCTTTGCTGGGTTCATGCCAGATCTCCATTGGTTTGCCCAATTCTCAATCTTGTCATTGTAGTCTTGGAGGTTGTCCCTGGCTGTCACGTGGCAGTGGCGGTGGATTACCCAGATTCCTGTGTCATCTGCGTATTGTGAAAGGTCAGCACCCTTGGACTTGACTGGCTTTGGGAGGTCGTTTATCCAGATTAGGAACAGGGTAGGACTGAGGACGCTTCCTTGGGGAGTGCCGGCTGGAATCTGTAGGGGGTCGCTGAGGGCTTGGCCGACCCTAAACCTTGTGGACCTGTCCGTGAGGAAGCTCTGTAGTAGTTTGGTGAGTCCTGGCGATAGTTTGGTTTGGTGTCGGATCTTATATAGCAGGCCTTCATGCCACACCTTGTCGAAGGCTTTCTCAAGGTCGTAGAATGCTGCCATGGTGACGCCTCCGGAGTTGAAGCTCTTGGATGCTGCTTGGAGGATCCTGGTGATCGGGTCTGCCGTGCTCCTGTTCTTTCTGAAGCCCGCTTGGTGTTCTGACAGCTTGTTTTCTGATTCCAGATGGTTCATTAAGCGGGTGTTTATCAAACGCTCAAAGGTCTTGCCCATAGCTGGTAGGAGGGTGATCGGTCTGTAGTTCTTTGGGTCTTTGTGATCTTTTCCAGGCTTTGGTAGCAGAATGGTGATACCTTTTTTCCACCTGTCTGGGAAGTACGCCATCTGTAGGGAGATCCGCAGGATGTCGGCTAAGTACTGAAGGCCGTCTGGGGGGAGATGCTTGATGTGGCTGTAGTAGAGACCATCGGCCCCTGGTGCAGTGTTGCGGGTCTTCTTGATTGCATCCAGGATATCTGCTGGGGTCACTCCTGTGCCAAATTCGGTGATCTCCCTGTTCTTGGTCTTTTGGAGGCTCTTGGTGAAGGCAGTGACCTTTGCGGTGGTAGCTTCTGTGCCAGGTCTTGGGTCGGGGATGCTGTGGATTGACTTGTAAAGATCGTTAAAACAGCTGGCTTGTTCCTCAGGAGTTCTGTGGATCTTGTCTTTGTAGTTTAGTGGTTGAGGGGAGCTTGAAGCGTTCGTTCTCATGAATCTCTTGACTGTAGACCAGAAGTTCTTGGGGTCTTTCCTGGTTGTCTGTTGCCAGGTGTTGGCCATCTGTCTTTCCTTGTAGGTAATCATGGCAGTTTGGATCTCTTTGGCTAGTTTGTTGACTTGGCGTTTAGTGTTTCTATCTCGCTGACGTAGGTATGCGCGCCTGAGACGTCTTTTTTCCTTGATGAGTTGGACGATCTCTGGAGGCAGCGGGGGCCGGCAAGCGGGTTGGGACATTGGGATGGCCTCTTTGGCTGCATGTTGCATGGCTTCAGTAAGGGCGGCGACAGCTTGGTCTACAGAGTCTTTGTTCTTGGTGACCTGAGGTAGAGACTGGACTCTAGTCTTGATGATGTCTCTGTACTTCTGCCAGTCTGCTTTGTCGAACAGTGGTCTTGGGGTGAAGGTGGCTCTGGTGAAGGCGTCGGTGTTGAAGGTTGCCATGATTGGTAGGTGGTCGCTTTCAACTGGGTCGAGGACTCGGAAGTTGGAAAGGTTTGTGATGGTTTCTTGGGTTCCCATGATGTAATCGAGTGTTGAAGGGGTGTGGTCAGCATTATCTGGGATTCTAGTTGGCTGGCCTGGGTTGATGCTGTACAGATGCCCGTCGGTGAAGAGTGTGTGAAGCTTGCGACCATTGCAGTTCGTAGAATTACCACCAAAGTCTGGGTGTCTGGCGTTGAGGTCACCGACCAGGATGGAGTTGGGGTGGAGTTGCGATTGATCTTGAAGGAAGTCTGTTGGTAGCTGTTGGTCTGGGACATACAGGCTGATGACTTGGAGCGGCGGGCCCTTAGGGAGGTTTAGATTTGTCATGATGCAGCAGGATGGGATGTTGGCAGGCTTGTTTTCAACTTCTGAAGATGGGATGTCGTTCTTGATCAGGAGGGTGCAGCCGGGGGAGACTCCAGTCTGGTGGTGGACATGGTAGGCCGTGTAGCCAGCTTTCTTGATTGGCTTGATTTCTGGGCGTCGGGTGTCTTGTAGGTTGATGACATCTGGCTGTTCTTCCTGGATGAGCAATTCCAGGTCATCTTGGGCAGTGTTGTATCCTTGACAGTTGAGGTGGAGGATCTTGATGCAACTGGCATTAGTCATCGTTAGTTCTTTTTGGGCTTGACGGGCTTGGGCTTGACGGATGGGATTTGGATGGTGCTGGCTGAGAGCTGGTTCAGGACTTGGAGGAGGGACGTCTCAAGGGATGACATCTTGGCGTCCATGGCTGAATTCATTTTGTCGAGTTTCTGGTCAAGGGATGCGATCTGTTGGACTTTGGCATCAAGGGCTTGGACATGCTTGGCCGAAGTCTGCTGGATGGAGTTGAGGTGGGCAAATTTGGCTTGGTTGCTGGCTTGGCATTTTTCCATGGCGTCGAACTTGGCCTTGACTTCAGCTGTGAGTTTTTCGATTTTTTCGTTGATGGTGGCGATGGCTCCTTGAGGAAGTGCTGGAGGTTCGGGTGTGTAGGCTGAGGGAGGCGCAGTCTTGGTGAGAGGCATATGTCGGCGGTGATAAGCAATTTTTTCGTTCTTGTGGGCGATCCACGCGGGGCAGTCTCGGCTGTTGGCTGGGTGGCTCCCTCGGCAGTTGGCGCATTTCGGCGTGAGTTGGATGCATTTGTGGTCCTTCGAATACTCCTCACTGCAAGTCTTGCACGTAGCCTTGTTCCTGCAGTCGATCGCCAGGTGGTCGAATTGTTGGCACTTGAAGCAGCGGAAGGTGGGTATTCTCTCCCTCGGTTCTTCAGCCTCCAGGCAGACCGGGCCTAGCTTGACGCCGTGAGTTAGGAGGACCTGGGCTGCTTCATCAGATTCGGTCTCAACTCTTACAAAGCTTGACGGTTTTCCAGTAGCCCTGGATGTAATGCGGCTGGCAGACTTGGCCGATGAGTATCTATCTTGGATGGTCCTGAGGAACTCTTCATCTGTGATGCCCTGGGGCACATTCTTGACGATAACTACGTTGTGTCTGGGTTCCAGTCGTCTCGTCTGGGAGGGAGCTGGTTTGATGGAGGCCCCAGGGAGGAATTCGTCTCTCCAGCGTTTATATACTCTGTTTCCGTCCGAGATGGTGGCAGGGATGGCCTTAAAGGTGGTGTTCTTGTTGTCGCATTCTTTGATCGACTTGAATGATGTATCACGGATCTTGCTCAGGGCTTCGTAAATCTTGATGATGGGAGTAGGTTGCTGGCATTCGATGATAATGGATACAATGCGCCGGGAGGGAGCTGGAGCTGGGGAGTCTCGGCTTGAGGTCGATTCCGAATCACTGAGGTCCTGGTCGGGGATGCTCTCTTGGCGAGGTTGGGTGAGCTTGGGTGGGACTGCATCGTCGTCAGAGGTGGGAGATCTTGGTCTCTTGGTACTGTGAACTTGAAAATCCATGGTAGGTAGCATGTAGGGGAGGGCAAGCTTGGCTTTGTGTGTCGAGTTGGGCTGTATGGGTTGCTTGCACTGACAGTGCACGGACGAGGAGTTCTAAGAAGAACTGTGCAGGTAGGGGGTGCAGGTAGGGGGTGTCAGGCAGAACTTGAAGCGTCGAGGAGGGGGAGAGGCACGAGCTTGACTTGAAGAGGCTTGGTTTGTGTTCGTTGGCCGCTTGCACTGACGATGCACGGGCAAGGAGTTCTAAAAAGAACTGTGCGGAGAGCGTATGTCAGGCAGAAGCTTGGAGCGGGGCTTGAGGTCTGTGCTTGGGCTTGCGTCGGCGACCGGGCGGCACTCCAGAGTAGGCCTTGGGCTTGTGGCTCGTCGGAGCTTCTTCTGAGCACGTCTGTTCCACTCAAAGGCGGGCATCCTGATGATGATATGATGATGATGATGATGATGATGATGCACACCTAGCTCGCCAATGGTTTTATATGAAAAGGCAGGATCCAAATGTCGATTTTTTTGCGGACACAAATTTGAATATACGATTTGCATACTGAACGGATCACAACGACGTTTTGGCCTGGTTTCACGGACCCCACATTTCAAACGGTTTCAAGCGCACCCGTCAAACGCACCAATCGGATTGCACACATTCAACGCCGTTGTATGCAAATTAAGCGACACTGGGATCAATAAGTCTCTGCGTATAATTGTTCAGGTGGAGTGCTTGAAACCGTGAAATGTGGGATCCGTGAAACCTGGCAAAAACGTCGCTGTGATCCGACTCGGAGAATAAATAGTTTGACACCGATTTTCCATGTTATTATCATTGCTACTGCAAACACTGTGCATTGCATTTTGGTCGCGCTAACCTTATCATCTGTTAGTGTTCACCATGTCTGGCCGAGGAAAGGGAGGAAAGACGAAGGGAAAGGCGAAGAGTAGGAGTTCAAGGGCAGGACTGCAGTTCCCAGTCGGCAGAATTCACCGTCTTCTGAGAAAGGGAAACTATGCTGAGCGTATTGGAGCTGGTGCCCCAGTGTAGGCCTATCTTGGAACCTTTTTTTTTTCTCTGGCTCAGAAGGCGAGCCCAACCCCATAAGCATTCCGCATAAGCGGTTGCGGGGAGGAGTCGCAATCATCATAGCCGTTTTTGCCCGTGACAACAAGAAGTCAAGGATCATCCCAAGACATCTCCAGCTTGCCATCCGCAACGACGAAGAGTTGAACAAGCTTCTCTCCGGTGCCGCCATTGCCCAGGGTGGTGTCTTGCCAAACATCCAAGCCGTTCTTCTGCCCAAGAAGTCTGGAGCCGCCAAGAAGTAAACACTGTCTCCAGTTTGTCAAAATCACAACGGCCTTTCTAAAGGCCACAGATTTTTTAACAAGAGACCAACCTAACAGCTGAATAATTTAGCTTGCTCACCCTCGGTCCAGTTTACACTTATAATCCCCTAATGATGCCTAGGCCAAAACCAAATATGAAATTATTACCCAAAAATGACATAAAAATAGATAATATCGAATAAATAGGACCTAGGCCCAGTTACCTATAACTAGGGCCAGCCTAAAATGCGTATTTCCAAATTCAAACAGCCGAGGGCGTATCGGCCCAGGCCTAGTATGGACACCCCGGCTTCAAATCAGTTGGGGCCATAAAATAATGTGCAGGTCTACCGGTATAGGCCTAGTGGCGAAATAATCCGCCAGAAGAAATAAAATGCAACACGCCAGGCAGGGACCCGGGGGGGTGGGGGGGGGGGGGGGGGGGGGGGGGGGGGGGCATGACGTATTGTGTCCGACGGCCTCCATTTAGGTAGTTCTAGGCCTAGGCCTACGTTAAGCATGATAATATGAAAACACAATAAAATGAATTGAGTGGTGCATGAGGGAAGCATGGTGCGAAGAAGTCTGTCTCTCCCTGTTTCATGTTAGGCCCGAGTCGGTCATATCAATAAAGACTATAGTAAATGCTTTTACGTGAATTTAGCAATACCAATGCACTAGGCTATGCTGTACAAACCTGAAGGTAAAGCATTTGATTGCCTTTATGTCATATGAGCCTATGTAGGCCCAATACATTTTCCAACAGGCTAGGCCTAGGCCTAGTGTGCCTCGATCATGATAACGGTACCGGTACTGTACATTGTTATTTCAAGTGACAGCTATGCATGTGTTACAAGTTGGTCTCTCTTACATATTGTTGGCCCTAAGAAGGGCCCTTTTGGTTAGTCAGTAGCTTAAAATGGGCTTTAAGCTCTCTCTCCACGGATTCGGCGAGCAAGTTGGATATCCTTCGGCATGATGGTCACACGCTTGGCATGGATGGCGCACAGGTTGGTATCCTCGAAGAGTCCGACGAGGTAGGCCTCGCTAGCTTCTTGCAGAGCCATGACAGCCGAACTTTGAAAGCGAAGATCGGTCTTGAAATCCTGGGCGATCTCACGAACCAACCGCTGGAACGGCAATTTCCTGATGAGAAGCTCCGTGCTCTTCTGGTAACGACGGATCTCACGAAGGGCTACAGTTCCAGGCCTGTAGCGATGAGGCTTCTTCACTCCACCTGTGGCCGGGGCACTCTTCCTGGCAGCCTTGGTGGCCAGTTGTTTTCTTGGGGCCTTCCCTCCGGTTGACTTACGTGCGGTCTGCTTTGTACGAGCCATCTTGTCTGTATGATATGAATCCTGGGGGGGGGGGGGGAGTTAACTGCTCCAGCTTGTGCTGCTTCAGTTAGACTGTGTTGACTTACTCGTCCATGAGGGTCTTCCCGATGGGGGTGTTGCTCAGCGGGTGTTTTCTGCGGAGTGGGAGCTTGGCTCTGACGTCTTCAGTCATTGTTTGGATGTCTGCTGCACGGTTGCCTGCTGTGATGTACTTCTTTGCCAGTGCGAATATTCTGTCTCTGGGCGTAGGTGACTTGCATTGCTCATCGAGGAAGTCGGGGCTGGCGTAGTTCGGTAGGTGGTGGGCAATCTTCATGGCCTTGAGTTGTAGTTGTTCTAATTGCTGGAAGTGGCTGTCTGAGAGCATTGTGAGGGCTGGTGCGGCGTACTCGAAGATGGGGCGAATCATGGACTTGTAAACTCTGATGGTGACTTCTGGTGGAGCTCTGGGTCGGTTGAAGGTGCCGGCGACTATCTTTAGAAGGGGGATTCTTGACTTGGCTCGGAGGAAGATGTGTTTGAAGTGGTCGTTGAAAGTCATCTTCTCGTCGAGGTGCATGCCGAGGAAGACGGTGACTTTGGATGATTCAATTCTGGTGTCATTAACACGGAGGTGGACGGTGTTGGGGTGCTTCAGCGGCTTTTTTCTGAAGGTGCTGAGCTGTGTCTTCTTGGCGTTGAGGCCAGACCTCCACTTTCTTGTCCATTTGATGATGCTGTCTGTATATTCCTGGCAGTTGTCTCTAGCTCGTACGTGGCAGGTGTTCCTTGACCATAGGGCTGTATCATCGGCATACTGTGAGAGGCTCGTCTTCGCTGTGGGGCTTGGGACGTCGTTGACCCATAGAAGAAAGAGTGTGGGGCTCAGGACGCTACCCTGGGGAGTGCCGGCTTTCAGTGTGAGTGGGTCGCTGAGTGTCTTGCCGATGCGGAATCTTGTAGTTCTCGAATCAAGGAAGCTGTGTATCAACTTGATGAGACCTCTGGAGAGTGCGGAGTGTACGTGCAGCTTGTACAGGAGACCCTTGTGCCAGACTTTATCGAATGCCTTCTCGAAATCGAAGAAGGCGGCGACTGTGGTGGACTGGTTGTTCAGGCATGTCGTGGCTGATTGGAGGAGACGGATGATCTGATCTGTGGTGCATCTGGCTTTCCTGAATCCTGATTGGTTGTTGGTGAGCTTGCCATGGTCTTCGAGGAATCGCATCAGGCGGCTGTTGAGGATACGTTCGTAGGTTTTCCCTAGGGCGGGCAGGAGCGTGATGGGACGGTAGTTTCGTGGGTCTTTGTGGTCCTTGTTAGGCTTGGGCAGCAGTATCGTGGTGCCTTCTTTCCATGCAGTGGGGAAGTACTGGATTTCAGTGGCCGCTTCGTAGATGGAGGATAGGAGTCTGAGACTTTCTATGGGCAAGTTCTTTATATGTGAGTAGTAGAGCCCGTCTGCACCTGGAGCTGTATTTTTGGTCTTGCCTATTGCCTTGAGGATGTCTGCTGGGGTGACCTTGGTGTCAAATTCCGTGATCTTGGCAGGGCCTGCGTTGGGTCTGGTGAGGCTCAGTGTGAACTCTTCAACTTTTTGGTTGAGTTCTTCGTGGTCTGGGTTGGGCTTGGGCTCACTGTGTATGTCACTGTATAGATCATGGAATGCCGTTGCTTGTTCCTCTGGTGTGCTGAGTATCTTCCCTTTGTAGCTGAGGGGCTGCATGGTTGTTGAGACTGGTTGCTTCATGAATTTTCGGATGGTCGGCCAGAAGTCTTGGGGCGTCTTGCTTGTCAGCTTGTGCCAGGTGTTGGATGCTTGATCTTGACCAAATTTCTTGATTTCTTTCTTGATTGTTGCGTTCAGGGTGTTTATTTCTGCTTTGGTGGTGGATTTTCGGTCTTTGTGGAACTGTCTCCTGAGGCGTCTTTTTTTCTTTATGAGTGTGACAATGTATTGCGGTAGGGGTGATCGTTGTTGTAGCTTGGTCTTGGGGATGAATTTTTGGTCAGCTTCTTGTATTGCTTTGGTGAGGGCTGCGATGGCTTGGTCGATGGAGGCCTTGGTTCGTTGCACTGGCGGGGTGGATTCTAACTTTGCGGTGATGTAATTCTTGTATTCTGCCCAGTTGGCCTTGTCAAACATTGGCTTTGGCTGGTAGCTGTTCGCTGTTGGGATGTGGTCTGTCTGGATCTTAGCTGAGATGGGTAGGTGATCACTCTCCACTGGGTCAAGGACTTGGAAGCCTGTGATCCGGGGGAAGGTATCAGCGGTGCCCATGATGTAGTCGAGGATGGATGGTTCATGATGACGATCATCTTGTGGGTATCGTGTCGGGAGGCCAGGGTTGGGGTTGAATAGGATGCCGTCTGTGTGGAGCTTCTCAAGGTGTTGGCCGTTGCTGTTGGCTTTGGTGTCGCCAAATATCTGGTGTCTTGCGTTCAGGTCGCCTACCAGTATTGAGTTGGGGTGCTGGGTCATTTCTGTACGCAGAAAGGCTGTGGGGAGCTTTTCGTCCTTGGCGTAGAGGCAGATGATTCTTAGAGGTGATTTCTTTTGCTGGACTTCTATCGATAGGCAGTCCTGTGGGTAGTTGGCAGGGCGGTTTGCGACTACTTTGGCTGATAAGTCGTTCCTGACCAGGATGGAGACACCTGACGAAACGCCGATGCTGGCTGGGTGGTGGAAGCCTTGGAAACCTTGCACTTTGATTGGCTGGTTCACTCGTCTGCGTGTGTCTTGGAGGCTGACGATGTCTGGCTCTGTCTCGTGGATTAACTGGGTCACTTCTGCGCTGGTGGTATTGTAGCCTTGGCAGTTGAGGTGTAGGATTTTCAGCTTCTCAGACTTGTCCATAATCGGTTTTGGGTGGTTCTGGGCTGGAGTATTGACTTGGTTGTGGCTTAGCGGGTTTTCTTCTTTGGACTGCGGGAGTGCTGTTGGGATCGGTTTTCAGGAGTCGGCGCTTTCTGTCCTTGTACTGTAGCTCTCAGGCCCTGTATGGCTGTGAGGAGGTTCTCATATTGTGCTGAGAACTGTGTCTGCAGTGGGCCAACGCTGTTCTTGACGCTGTCCTTGACGTCTTCCTTGGTGGCCAAAGACTGTATAGTGTTCTTTACCTCTTCAAGTTCTTCTCTCGTGGCTAGTATCATGGTTGAATAGCGGGCCATGTCCTTCTTCATTTGGGCAACTTCGATCTTGAGCTGTTCAGTTTCTTGGCATTTGAGTTGCTGTGGCTGGCTCTTGGCTTGCGGTGGCTGGCTCTTGACTGGTGGTTGACTTGGATTGGTCTTTATGGTCTGCACCTCTCTGGCTTCCTTTAGCAGGGTTTGCCAAGCAGGGCATTCTTTGCTGTAGGCGGGGTGAGGACCATCGCAGTTGGCACACTTTGTGTCTTTGTCACAGTTGGTGTCTCTGTCGTGGGTGCAGGCACAGTCTGGACATCTTCTTTTGTTGGTGCAGTCCGCCTGGACGTGTCCAAATGTCTGGCAGTGGAAGCATCGTGGAGGGCGAAGTTTCTGTTTTGGCGGCTCTGTGGGGAAGTACATGGAGCCCATGTACATGCCTTGGCTGAGGAGGGTGTCGGCAGTCTCTTGGTCTCTGGTGGTGACTCTGAATAGCATGGTAGGTTCGCCGGAGGCTCTGGCTATGATCCTGTGAGCTGAGGTGACGGTGGGGATGTCTACTTTGATGTAGTCGAGGAATTCTTGGTCAGTTACTGTTGTGGGGACTTTCTTGACTATCACACTGTGCTGGCGGTGAGGGTCGTGTCTCGGTGTTCTTTCGGCTGACAGGGTGGATCCGGGGAGTATCTCATCGTTCCAGCGTTTCTTGAGTCTGTTGAAATCGTCCGGGGCTGTGCAGGTGACTTTGAAGGACTTTGGGCTGGTCTGCTTCAGCTCTTTGAATTGGACATCCCTGATTGTACGGAGGGCCTTGTCCACTTTGATTATCGACGTTGGCTGCTCTGTGGTGATGCATATGGGGTGGATTCTGTACTCTGTGGCTGTGTTGGATCTCTTAGATGAGGTCTGTTCTTCTTCTTTGTCTGAGTCGCTGTTGTTTCTTGATCGTTTCAGATTGCTGGGGGAGTGCGAGGACAAGTTGACGGCCCTCGGATGATCTCTGCCCACTGGGCGGCTCTTAGAAGAGCCGAGATCGCTCTGTGTCTCCATCGGCTGGTCTTTGGGGTTCATCCTGGTGGTGGTAAATCTGAGATGGAGCTCTAGGGAGAGGACTTCTCTACTTGTTGAGTTCCCGGTGTGGAATCGATGGATGATATGATATGAATCCTGCACAGGTCGAAAATGTTTTATACAAATCCATTCATGAATTCAATAACGCTGGTTGGTCAATTTCGTCACCGCTGCTTTTGGGGGAATCTCTGGCACAAATCGAATCGTGGTATAACGAATGTAAGACGAACCTGAAATGCTGGGAGAAGAAGGCGGGATTCCGTGCCCTCGCGTGTGTTGGTAAATGTATCAAGGCTGAGGAGACGAGGGTTGCGACAACAGGTGAGTATGACGAGTTGCATCGTCTAAATCCCATTGGATTTCCATAAAAAAGGCATTTCTCATTATTCACTTCAAAATCACTTCAAAACGCTCTTGCTCGTATCATTTCAGCCGACGTTGGTAATAATTTCCTTGAATGCATGGCCAACTGCCTAATGCAGGATGTCGCAGAGATTTTACACTGGTTTGAGAAATGTCACCTTGATGTTGGATGTTGGCTCAAGGAGGCCGGACTCGAGGCATCTAAATGCGCTAAGAAGTGCCTCGCCGTGAGAGAGGAACCAATACATTTAGAGACAAGTAAGTTAAAGATAATATATCACGACTTTATTGTTTACATTTAATGTTTGTAAACATGGATGTTTACATCATGTTATTTGGACTTTTTGGGACATGCCAACCCACCCAATTGAATCGTTTTGGTGTCAACAGAATTTGTAGAGGGGCAGACCACCAACAAATTACCCATAAGACAATAAAACACTGGACATAAACAAACAAAATGTAAATAAACAATGATTTTCGTGGCCCGCAAAAATACCCGTGATATATTATCTTTAAATACACTGTAATGTCTTCTCGAATTCTTTTGTTGAACTCTGTTTACAACCTATTCTTGCTAACCAATCCAAGATGGAGTAATAGCAGGAATATATAAACAGGTTTAGATGAGTTGAGTTTCCAAGGGTCGTACTATGCACAACTTAAAAAAAACATTTTAAACAATTTAAACTGAAAAAAACTTATGACTGTAAAAAGAATGTGTTGATTTTCCAGCTGTATACATGTATACCGAAGTGGCCAGTGATGTGCCCGAGTTTCTGAAGTGTATGGCCAAATGTTTGGGGAGATCTCTGGCACAAATCGAATCGTGGTATAAGGAATGTAAGAAGAACGCCAAGTGCTGGGCGAAGAAGGCGGGATTCCGTGCCATCAAATGCGTTGGTAAATGTATCAAGGTTGAGGAGACGAGGGTTGCAACAACAGGTGAGTATGACGAGTTGCATCGGCTAAATCCCATTGGATTTCCATTAAAAAAGACATTTCTCATTATTCACTTCAAAATCACTTCAAAACGCTCTTGCTCGTATCATTTCAGCCAACGTTGGTAATAATTTCCTTGAATGCATGGCCCACTGCCTGGGGCGGGATGTCGCAGAGATTTTACACTGGTTTCAGAAATGTCACACTAATGTTGGATGTTGGCTCAGGGAGGCCGGACTCGAGGCATTTAAGTGCGCTGGGAAGTGCCTCGCCGTGAGAGAGGAACCAATACATTTAGAGACAAGTAAGTTAAATAATGTCTTCTCGAATTCATTTTTTGAACTCTGTTTATCCTTGCTAACCAATCCAAGATGGAGTAATAGGAAATGTCCAAGCCTTTCGGGTCATACTAGTGTTGAGTTTCCATGGGCCGTACTATGCACAATCTTTAAAAAAACATTTTAAACTGAAAAAAACTTATGACTGTAACAAGAATGTGTTGATTTTCCAGCTGTATATACCGAAGTGGCCAGTGACGTGCCTGCGTTTCTGAAGTGTATGGCCAAATGTTTGGGGAAATCTCTGGCACAAATCGAATCGTGGTATAAGGAATGTAAGAAGAACGCCAAGTGCTGGGCGAAGAAGGCGGGATTCCGTGCCCTCGCGTGTGTTGGTAAATGTATCACGGCTGAGGAGACGAGAGTTGCAACAACAGGTGAGTATGACGAGTTGCATCGGCTAAATCCCATTGGATTTCCATAAAAAAGGCATTTCTCATAATACATGTATTCACTTCAAAATCACTTCAAAACGCTCTTGCTCGTATCATTTCAGCCAACGTTGGTAATAATTTCCTTGAATGCATGGCCCACTGCCTGGGGCGGGATGTCGCAGAGATTTTACACTGGTTTCAGAAATGTCACACTAATGTTGGATGTTGGCTCAGGGAGGCTGGACTCGAGGCGTTTAAGTGCGCTGGGCAGTGCCTCGCCGTGAGAGAGGAACCAATAAATTTAGAGAAACGTAAGTTAAATAATGTCTTCGAGTTGGGCAATGCATTGCACCATTGTGTTCCTTCATTCTAATGACGGGAAGACCAATGACAAAAACGACTGTCCATATTTTTCTTTGTCTGAGAAGAAACGTCCGCGAGAAACTCTCAACTCTTGCCGGTTGTGAAGACCCTGGGTGCGAGGATGTGAGGTAGCAATGACGTCATCCTGGCGGCCATGCTGGAGGGCACAGGACGCAGAGGTGGGAGCTGACCGTGACGTGACTTGCGTGGAGTGCCCATCTGGTTCCCACCAGTCTATCTGGCCTGACGGCCATCTAGCCTGGTTCGAATCCACCACATTTCCCGTTTCTGAGGGGTGAGAGCCTCAGCCAATCATCGGGGCGCGAAGGAAAATCGACGTGCCAATCAAAATCCGTGTTACAGATGCGAGCGTGAAGAGCAAAGAAAGTGTCCAACGGTGATTTGTTTCGCGAGTTCTGATTGGCTCGGAGGCGGGGTCAAGTAGGGGTCAGGTTCATTAATAATTTATGCATTAACGGAAAAGATGACATGATTCGGACAAGGCTAAAGACGGAGTTGATACGGAGTCGATAGCCTTGTTTGGACAAGATGGGAGTGCCCCACGCCATCGTTTGACGTAACGTCATTCGGACATGCACGGCTCATTTCGCTGCGCCTCTGCCAGCATGTGCCCCCAGCATGGCGGCTTGTGACGTCATTTGCAAGGCCTACACTATACACTTGTATAGTAGGCCATGATGATGATGTTTTCATTCCTGTCATCATTTTTTTCAGTCGGTAATCACCTTATAGAGTGCATGGCCCACTGTATGAAGACAGATACCTCGCAGATCATAAAATGGTATCATAAGTGTAACACGGATGTAGACTGTTGGCTCAGGGAGGCTGGGATCGATGCTATAAAGTGCGCTGTGGAATGCCTCAAGACGACGGAACCAGATCAACAGATAGGTGAGTTCAAATTACGTATTTTCTGAGGGGTCCTCCATAGTTTTTCCCCGGAGAGAGGTTTCCCTCTTCAGAAAGTGTGATAAACTCTGATCAAGAAGTGATCAACGACTATGCTGATAGGTTTTTTTGCGACTTGTGGCTTGTGACGTCATTTGCAAGGCCTACACTACAGTAGGCCATGATGATGTTTTCATTCCTGTCATCATTTTTTCAGTCGGTAATGGCATTATAGAGTGCATGGCCCACTGTATGAAGACAGATACCTCGCAGATCATAAAATGGTTTTTAAAGTGTCACGCGGATGTAGACTGTTGGATCAGGGAGGCTGGGAAGGATGTTTTAAAGTGCGCTGCGAAATGCCACTTCAAGACGACGGAACCAGATCAACAGATAGGTGAGTTCAAATTACGTATTTTCTGAGGGGTCCTCCATAGTTTTTCCCCGGAGAGAGGTTTCCCTCTTCAGAAAGTGTGATAAACTCTGATCAAGAAGTGATCAACGACTATGCTGATAGGTTTTTTTGCGACTTGTGGCTTGTGACGTCATTTGCAAGGCCTACACTACAGTAGGCCATGATGATGTTTTCATTCCTGTCATCATTTTTTCAGTCGGTAATGGCATTATAGAGTGCATGGCCCACTGTATGAAGACAGATACCTCGCAGATCATAAAATGGTTTTTAAAGTGTCACGCGGATGTAGACTGTTGGATCAGGGAGGCTGGGAAGGATGTTTTAAAGTGCGCTGCGAAATGCCACTTCAAGACGACGGAACCAGATCAACAGATAGGTGAGTTCAAATTACGTATTTTCTGAGGGGTCCTCCATAGTTTTTCCCCGGAGAGAGGTTTCCCTCTTCAGAAAGTGTGATAAACTCTGATCAAGAAGTGATCAACGACTATGCTGATAGGTTTTTTTGTGACTGTCACTGATTGATAATCATGAATTTGTGTGGGTGACTTAAATTTGTGCCCGATTTCAGCTGATGTCCAAAGTTCCAAACCGGAGCCACTGAAGTTTACCAGTTACGAGAAAGTGATTGAACTTGTTGACAATACCAAGGTGAGAGTGAAGCAACTAGAGCCAAACGAATATGACTCGTCTCTTTTGTCTGTGGTAGGAGAGCGAACAGTCTTCAAGAATCTATTCAGTGAGGGTTCGCCTACCAAATCGAATTTCGGTATGATTGCTTTGGGTGCGACCATTTCACACCATGCAACTTCCACAGCAAGGTCACGCTAACTCCCAAAACTTTCTTTCGCAGGATACCTCCAGACAGCTGTAAATTCTAACTGGTATTGATGAGAAATTCGCCAAACTGGGGTGACGCCTTCAGATATTCCAGTTGCGTCTCAGCAAATCGTCTGTGATCAATTTGTCATCCAGAAATAGCACAAAGGCGACACACAGAATATGATATAAGCAGAGGTCCTCCTCCAGAATGTTTGCAAACGACCTCCGCTTTTATATCATGATCAGTTTGTCAAATAGGACGACCTCCGCTTTTATATCATGCAGTTTGTCAAATACATGTACAGGAAAATTCGATTCAAATGCAAATTAGTGAATTGTAAATTACTACCGCCGCGTGTCATTCCGTCTCCACTTTCAGAAATTCAGATGTTAATGTCAACCGTAGTGACGCCTTCAGATATTCCAGTTGCGTCTCAGCAAATCGTCTGTGATCAATTTGTCATCCAGAAATAGCACAAAGGCGACACACAGAATACAGAGGTCCTCCTCCAGAATTTTTGCAAAAATTCTGGAGGACGACCTCCGCTTTTATATCATGATCAGTTTGTCAAATACATGTAGGCCTACAGGAAAATTCGATTCAAATGCAAATTAGTGAATTGTAAATTACTACCGTCGCGTGTCGTTCCGTCTCCACTTTCAGAAATTCAGACTCTGCACGTATTGTAAATAGTAAATCACCTTTGCACGACTGTACAATTTATAGTACGAAATAAACGAATAATAATAATAATCTCAACCGTGGTGAGTGATGATTTTTCAAACACTGTGAAAGTTTGAACTACATGCAGAACCATTTTACGGATGGACAATGGATTATGATAATAAAACTTATGGAATCATGAAAATGTGTTGTTGATTTTGTGATAAGTAAAATCCAGAACATGATTTTGAAACAAAGCACATAGGCTACGTTATGGGTGTTGTAGTAGGTACTGTGTAAATCCCCCGCTTAATTGCCGTTTGAACTTGGTCCGGAACTTGGTTCGACCCGGCGCCAAGCTACTAGGCCCTACTAGAATCCCCACTTCCCAAATGACTTAACAAAAAATGTAAAAGAAACAAGCGTCCGTGAACTCGAACTTTCCCGATTGCACGCCGAAGATTTCCGAATCAGCCACATTTTGGTTTCAGAAGCCACCGCTAGGTGGCTGCGGTGGCTTCGCTTCGTGAACCAACAACCAAAATGCCATGCTGACGGTATTCGTATTCATACTAATAATTTGCCCAGTAAACCGAATGTCATTGAAAAATAATGTGCGCTTCCCCTCGTCAGTGTTAATCAGGTTTGGTAAGTATTTTGATGAAACTCTTATGCGCAGAAAAGTGCAGGATGAGGCGGATTTTATTCAGATTTGTTGAATCACCTGCTGGCAGCCTCTGCTGCGATCACATGACCTGGCTGGCTCTCGAATCCGCGTTGTGCATGTCGTCGTGGGGCGTGGCCGACCCCGGGTGGCCGACTGACCATGCTGACTGTTTTCATGGTTTATTATGGGCCGTATTCAAGAAGCTTCCTTAAGTGTGAGGTCGACCTTTAGCTATTGTTTGCAGGGTAGAATACAAAAGATTAAAGGGACTAGGAAAATTTTTTCAAGCTTCGGTACAAAATGCTAGTCTTTCATGATAAATTCCCACCGACCGTCAATTCACTTTTTCAACTTGTTAATTCATGAATTAGGCCTACTGGCAAGCACGCAGACAAATCAGTCATCACCACACCATGGAGAATTCACCACGTCACTGGGAACCTCTCGCTGTATGTTTTGTATGGAGCGAGCCTGTAGGCCTACTCTATTATGTTGATTAGGTTCCCAGTGACGTGGTGAATGCTCCATGGTGTGGTGATAACTGATTTGTCTGGGTGCCAGTAATTAACAGTTAATTGAAAAAGTGAATTGACGGTGGGAATTTATCATGAAAGACTAGCATTTTGTAATAACCGAAGCTTGAAAAAATTTTCCTAGCCCCTTTAAGGTCGACCGTACACAAGGAACCTTCTTGAATACGAACCTTAGGCCTAGTAGGCCTAGTGAAGTGTTGTCCACTGCTATTGACCAGTAGAGTGGTGATTGTGATTAATTGTGATGTGAGTAGGCCTAGGCTAAGTGTGATTACCGGTTCATGTAATTTCCATTTTGTCCTATTTCTAAAATGGCAGGCTGTGGTGGAGTGGAGTTAACCAAGAAGATGGGCAAATATTTCCATCAAGTTAGTAGTAGTGCTGTTATCCATCTGCATCTGGCCTGTGTTGCCTTGATAATGATCCTGGGTGTAAGAGGCCTAGTAGGCCTAGGCCTAGCTTCTGATGCATGGATGATGAAGGAGATGAACAGACCTGCTGGACGACCAAGTGGGAAAAAAAGTGATGTCATGTTGTTCATCAATGGTAGTCAGGAAGTTCAATCAGTCGATTTGTCATGGAGAAGCACTGGACTGTGGTAAGTTTGAGGGAGCAGCCTGTGATTTCTTGACAGTGTCTGTGTTGGATATCATCACTGGAGAGGATTCCCTGAAATCATTCCATGAAATCGTTCTTCTTGTCCATTTGTCATATTGGCAAGTTGATACCAGTATTAGCTCTAACATTGGTTGTCACCTTTTCAGTCCTCCACGTCCCCATCAAGAGGCAGACAAATTCCTCCTGTCAGAGGATATGGCTCAGAACTTGGCATACATTGGTGCTATACCTCAGAGAGGTATTGAACAGGTCCGCATACATTGGTTGCTAGACCTGGTCACAGTTTCAAGGCAGGTGCTCATACTGCTAGTCCCAAGTGGCCTAGTATGCTTTTTACGACTTGTCCAACGGATTCTTAATTTCAAACATGGTCCTTACTAATCCATTATATTTTGGGCATCATTCTGCTATCATCATTTTTCCGGACAGTGAACTAAGATGTAACAAGTTGAATTTCTTTATATTCTTGCAGGTTTGTAAACGGGAAACCATTATATGACTTTACCCACTTGGACAGCTCAGTCAAGCTACTTTGGATAAACGAACTGCGACCAGGATTTGAACTGATGGGCAACCCTTCCAATATTTTCACAGACTTTGAGAATAAAACTCAAGTGTACATGTGGAAGGATCTGGTGGAGACAATGGCGAAGAATTATATTGGTGAGATGTGATCCGATTTTATTGAATACCAGAGAATATTCAACAACTTTTATTTTCAGAGCACTTCCTTGGGCATAGTTAAGTAAATTTGAGGGTGGTCAGTATTTGGATGGGTGAGGTGACTGACACAATTAACAGATGCTTTCATTGCCAATGCCTGAGGAAAGAACCTGTGCGGGCGTGTGTCCTAGGTTGGACATGGACTTGCCTATGAAAAATTTTCCTCCCATTTTCAGATCAGTATGGATTGAGTTATGTATCAACATGGAACTTTGAGACATGGAATGAGCCTGATCATGGCGATTTTGATGTTATAAATATGACTGTACAAGGTGAGTGTTCTTTGTCAGAAACCATTTGCCTGTTGGTGTTGGTCCATTTAATTATTTGTACTCCTAATTCAGGAGACATTTGTTGCAACCCAAAGAATTAAGTAGGAAATATTCTTCCAGGTTTTTTGAACTACTATACGATGCTTGTTCAGAAGGTCTCCGTCGAGCAAGCCCAAAGTTGAGATTTGGTGGACCTGGTGCCTCTTGCCGGAAAGAATCCTTTTCAAAATGTTGTTGGGCCCTTTTTAGACATGTTTCAAATGGAACCAACTACTTCACTGGTGAAAAAGGTGTCCGAATTGATTTCATTTCATTCCACAAAAAGGTAATATATGACAGCAGAGAAATTTATCTGAAGATGTCAAGTACATGAAGTCAGAAACAGGACTGTTTCATGAGCACGTGTGCTCCACTTGAGAAGCTGAGGCATCTGCATTTCACATTGATTGTAAAGACCTATCGGTGTAATTTTTTGATTAGTTTGTCCTGAAATTACTAAAGTTTTCATTCAGGGTGGAAAAATCAGCCCAAATACATCAAGCATTGAACGACAAGAAGGTGAAACTATGTTAAAGATCTATAATGAATTCCCATCTTTGAGAAAAGTACCAATTGTTAACGAGTGAGTAGTTAGCGGAGGATCGATGTACCCACAAACTAGTTACAAAACAGGCCACAAGAGCATGCGTCTTTAAATTAGCATAAACATGCACTGTGAGAGTGGATCCAGCATAGATCAGTGAGGTTGCTTCATCCCACATTCTGTGTAAACAGGTCTCGAGAGGTTCTCCGGAATTTATTTTCTGATTCATTATTTAACTTTCAGTGAGGCCGACCCACTTGTTGGTTGGAGTAAACCAAGGACATGGAGAGCAGATTACGATGCTTGTTCAGAAGGTCTCCGTCGAGCAAGCCCAAAGTTGAGATTTGGTGGACCTGGTGCCTCTTGCCGGAAAGAATCCTTTTCAAAACGTTGTTGGGCCCTTTTTAGACATGTTTCAAATGGAAGCAACTACTTCACTGGTGAAAAAGGTGTCCGAATTGATTTCATTTCATTCCACAAAAAGGTAATATATGACAGCAGAGAAATTTATCTGAAGATGTCAAGTACATGAAGTCAGAAACAGGACTGTTTCATGAGCATGTGTGCTCCACTTGAGAAGCTGAGGCATCTGCATTTCACATTGATTGTAAAGACCTAACTGTGTAATTTTTTGAGTAGTTTGTCATGAAATTACTGAAGTTTTCTTTTCATTCAGGGTGGAAAAATCAGCCCAAATACATCAAGCATTGAACGACAAGAAGGTGAAACTATGTTAAAGATCTATAATGAATTCCCATCTTTGAGAAAAGTACCAATTGTTAACGAGTGAGTACCGGTAGTTAGCGGAGGATCGATGTACCCACAAACTAGTTACAAAACAGGCCACAAGAGCATGCGTCTTTAAATTAGCATAAACATGCACTGTGAGAGTGGATCCAGCATAGATCAGTGAGGTTGCTTCATCCCACATTCTGTGTAAACAGGTCTCGAGAGGTTCTCTGGAATTTATTTTCTGATTCATTATTTAATTTTCAGTGAGGCCGACCCACTTGTTGGTTGGAGTAAACCAAGGACATGGAGAGCAGATGCGCAGTATGCAGCTATGGCAGTCAAGGTACCATTATTAGACCAAGCATTCCATAATTTCAATATAGGGCTTCACCTGATGCTATGCTTTTTTATCTCAAAGTGCTAAAAGAACCTCAATGAAGTCCAGAACCCACTGAGTGCTGTCATTTCCCACTTTTTCTATCCAGTTTCATTCGATATTGCTGGTACATGTTCTTATAGACATTGACAGTTTGTATCAGTGCCTGTGATAACTTGGGTAAGGTTAACCTAAAATAATTGTCTCTTTGTTGTCTGAGTTGCTGTCGAAGTATCCTTGTGTGCTGCTCGTATTTTCCATCATTCGATAACCTGGTAAATACTGATTTGATGGAAATTTTCTTTACAGGTTATTTTGCAACACAAAAAAAATCTCAAGTTCCCGATGATCTACTCCCTGTTGAGCAATGACAATGGATTTTTGTCCTACAACCCCGCATTCTTTACGCAGCGCACCCTTTTGGCGAGGTTTCAAATGAACAATACTAAGCCACATCACGTTCAATTTATCAGGAAACCAATCCACAGTGTCATGGCATTGTTGAGTCTTATCGGAGAGTCAACGCTTTCGCAGCATAGTGCCGGATCAAATGTTCCTGGATTGCTCGCTCATGGATCACTTCACATACCTGAAGAAAAGTCACCATCAGAGAGTGTTGATCTGTCAGTGCTGGTTGTACATTCTTTGGATGCTGAGGAAAAATTAGACAACGTTTCCATCAAAGTGACAATCATTGAGCCTCCTATAATGAGGAAACAAGGCAAGTGTAATATCATAAAGGAATCAACCATAAAGGTTCAACTTACAAATTTAGCATTTTATGAATGTGGACAGTATCCCTTTAAATCTCAACAGATTTGCATTCTGACTCTTCCATATGATAGGAGAGACCCTTCTGCACGTTTGCTGCATATTTTGTTGAATTCCGACTAGTTGATCTTATGATACAAAAGGACTGAACTAATGAGAACCCCACGAACGATGTGAGCGCAGGGTCATCTGTGTACATTTGAATAGGCTGACGTACATTTGCACATGGAGCACTAATTGTGCTGAAAATAGCTCTGTTATCCTTAGAAATGGAATTCAAAGCATCAAGTTGACAGGTTCATGTACCCCTTCAGCACACAAAAAGTTGAAGCTCCTGCCTATTGCGTAAAGCCAAAATTCAGGCAGTGAGAGACATCTGGTGGCAAAACATGAAGTGTATCCCTCAGTAAGTTCATCGTTCGCAGTTAAACCTTTATGGTTGATTCCTTTATGGTAATATTAAACAGGGAATTGTGATCTTGGACACTCGGCTCATCATTGGTTCTAGATAGAACTCAGCTTATGGCAGTATCGAATGTCGTATTTGTCTGACAGTAGTGTCCATAGTAGGCAAGTAATATTGTCTTTTAACTTACTTGTCTGCTTCAGCCTAGCCATGTTTTTGCATGCAGTTTTTTGTGACTACTTCACACCCTCAACTGATCAAGGAGGGACTGTCTTGATGATGTCAATCATGTTATCCTTGAGACTGTAAGTGAGAAATGCATATTGATGTGTGCTCTAATTGCAGATGTCAACATGAATAAATGTGTGGCGGACTAGGAAAACCCGTTGGAAATCGCTGAGTGATCAACAAGGGTTGTTAGATTGCCTGTGCATTGATATCCTACTGTTTACCTGTTATGTAGTACATTTCAGTATTGAAATGTGTGGGTTCACCAAGGCCATTAACACTTTCCTCAAACGTGACATCTGACGAGTTTTCCTTGACCGCCTCACAAATATGGCCAGTTTTGGACTGGAATGTGTCCTTCTGGCAGAGGTTTCCCCTAAAGGAGTTTCTACGTTTGCTCTATTTTCCAGGTGTGTCCTTACCTATGAAGTAGAATATTCAAAATCAAGACAAGGAACATTCCACAGGATTAATACCAAGGATGATATATTCACTGTATTTCTTTACTCTCCTCATCCAGCCGCATCACAAGGTGAGAAGTTAACAGAGACAGGGTCATTCAATGTACATGTACCAAACTGATTTGACTTGCCTATGGAAATCCAAAGTATGGCTACTTTTAACTGGGCTGCTTTATTATACCCCCCGCCAACGAGTTGGTGGGGGTATACTTTTTCCACTCGTCCGTGTGTGCATTTGTGTGTGCGTTCGTGTATGCGTTTGCCTTTCGGTTTCCGCTCATTTAAGGGAAAACGACTGCAGGGATTGCTTTCGTTTCAACGTGGTAGATTCCTATTGACTATAGGAAGGTTCCTTTCGAAAATCGGACTCGTAGCGCATCCAATATGGCCGCCATGGCTGCCGTCTTGATTTCGGTTTCCGCTCATTTAAGGGAGAACGACTTCACGGATTGCTTTCGTTTTAATGTGGTAGATTCCTATTGACCATAGGAAGGTTCCTTTCGAAAATCGGACTCGTAGCGCATCCAATATGGCCACCATGGCACTCCCTGCACCGCAATCTCTTGCCCATTCCAATATCATCTGGCCTCAACAACAAGTTTTCACCTTAGCGACGAAGACCATTAGGTGCCAGAGCGGGGGGTAGATTTAGTGATTGCTCGCAATCACTGTATGTATAGTTTTTAAATGTTCCATAAGGCTCCATTTTTCGTTGTGTGCTGAATCGAGGAACGAAAGGAAAACGTGAAGCGTGGCGCGTGAAAAGTGTCAACGTGAACTCTATGGAAATGGAGCCTTACACACCACCTAGTTTGTAATGTGTCCCTTGTCGCATCATTTCTGTATCATGTGTTCTTTGTTTACTTTCTAGCTGAGAAAATGGTACAAGGGTTTTACCGTGTTCGAGCGACAGACTACTGGAGACGTCCTGGAGAGTATTCACCAGTTGTTGCGTATGGGCGAAGATGATAAACCTATTGGGCCGTATGCACCAAGCAAAGATAATCTTGAACTCAGGTTTAGCCACAACTTTTCCATTGTCAGATCATACCCCAGTAAACCTGAACAATTGAAAAGCTGTGGCTCAACTTGAGTTGAAGATTATCTTCGTTTGGTGCATACGGCCCATTGTGTAGCAGGAATGCAAAGAGTGACTGAGGTCCACTGATTATCAAAAGGTGCTATAGCTGTTTTTTCCTCTGCCACAAAATTTGGTTTTGTTCTACACAAGTGTACATCATCTAAGGTGTAATCTCCTGTAACCATAACTGTATTCTGCGCTCATTAACTTACTTGTATGTCATGCTTCCATGCATCTTTATATTACCTGGCCCAGCTTACCTCTTTGGGGGGGGGGAGTTGAGTGGATTGGGCCACATGAAAATCGCAATGTGTCGAGCTTGCTACACCCATTTCCACTTAATATTTTTATGCCGAGCATGGTTGCACAGCGGCAGTGGAAGAGTGCATTTGTGTGATCTGGCCAAGCAACTGACAGACAATGATGATAAAAGTTGGTGAGAGGCTAATGATTATTTATTTGGTGCTACCTGAATAAAAGATGTACTCATGACCTGAGTCCATATCCATTATCACTGATCTGTATGTTGACTTGTTTCATCTTCTATGGTGGTGGTTGACAACTTAGTTCAAATTTACGGATTTGAATGATCTGTCTTGTCGAGCAGTCATGATCGGTGTGTACACTCGCGAGCACTCTGGTACATGGTTACAACGATCGTGTGTGCAACAGCAGATGCTTGTCGCATGAGATAGTCATTGGTTGCCAGTTTCCACCAATGTTGAAAATCCACAGAGGTTCATTTCAGCTATGTGTCATAAAGCCGTTAACTCTTTCCAATACCGCGACAAGTGAAGTGTCAGCTTTTGCTGGAGTGGGTCACAAATGGTTTCTTGCTGGCACAACATTATCATACTTCAAGTCATTTTATTTATTTGTGCAAAAATTTCTCTTGAAGATGTANGCTCGTGTACGAGGTATGAAGTGGAGCGAGACCAAGACCCCGCGATGGGAAGATGTGATTTTCGGCTATAAAAGCTTTGCCTGGGATTCCATAGTTGCACTTTGCAACGTCACCTCAAAGACCAGTCAATCTGGTATTAAACTCCTCAAGTTGTTTTAGCCAAAGCAACGGCCTGCATTTCACCAGTTTTTTTAGTTGGCCGGCCTTAGAGGTAAAGTTCGGGATGGCATCGTTTGCTAAAATACTGTTGCTGGTGTTCGTTTGCGTTGCTGTTTCGTC
The DNA here is from genome assembly GCA_002633025.1 of Notospermus geniculatus. Taxonomy (NCBI): domain Eukaryota; kingdom Metazoa; phylum Nemertea; class Pilidiophora; order Heteronemertea; family Lineidae; genus Notospermus; species Notospermus geniculatus. Next base: position 59,506 of record NMRB01000296.1, read on the forward strand.
AGCAGGTATTAAAGTTCGTTTTTGAAAACTTTGTCGTATTTATCGGGACCCTCGAGTTAAAGCCCCACAGTATTGAATTTTACGATATTTTCAAAACGTTAGGAGAGTGCACATCCCATAGCCTCGTGAAGGTCCCCAAAATGCCATTCTGCTAGTGGGGACAATCAAATTTTCTGTAAAGCAAATTTCAAAATTCTAGTTATTCACTTCAAAATCACTTCAAACCACTTCAAAACGCTCTTGCTCGTATCATTTCAGCCGACGTTGGTAATAATTTCCTTGAATGCATGGCCAAGTGCCTGGGGCGGGATGTCGCAGAGATTTTACCCTGGTTTGAGAAATGTCACTATGATGTTGGATGTTGGCTCGGGGAGGCTGGAATCGAGGCGTTTAAGTGCGCTGGGAAATGCCTCTCCGTGACGACAGAGGAACCAATACTTATAAGTAAGTTAATAAATAATGTCTTCTCGAATTCATTTGTTGAACTCTGTTTATCCTTGCTAACCAATCCAAGATGGAGTAATAGGAAATGTCCAAGCCTTTCTGATCAGGAAGTGATGAACGATTATGCCGATAGGTTTTTTTGTGACTGTGACTGATTGATAATCATGAATTCGTGTGGGTGACTTAAACTTGTGCCCGATTTCAGCTGTGACCGAAGTTCCAAACCGGGGCCACTGAAGTTACCAGTTACGAGAAAGTGATTACAATAGGCCTACCAAGGTGAGAATGAAGCAACTAGCCAAACGAATATGACTCGTCTCTTTTGTCTGTGGTAGGAGAGCGAACAGTCTTCAAGAATCTATTCAGTGAGGGTTTGCCTACCAAATCGAATTTCAGCATGATTGCTTTGGGTGCGACCATTTCACACCATGCAACTTCCACAGCAAGGTCACGCTAATTCCCAACTTTCTTTCGCAGGATACCTCCAGACAGCTGTAAATTCTAACTGGTAATTGATGAGAAATTCGCCAAACTGGAGTGACGCCTTCAGATATTCCAGTTGCGTCTCAGCAAATCGTCTGTGATCAATTTGTCATCCAGAAATAGCACAAAGGCGACACACAGAATATGATATAAGCAGAGGTCCTCCTCCAGAATTTTTGCAAAAATTCTGGAGGACGACCTCCGCTTTTATATCATGATCAGTTTGTCAAATACAGGAAAATTCGATTCAAATGCAAATTAGTGAATTGTAAATTACTACCGCNGGCGACACACAGAATATGATATAAGCAGAGGTCCTCCTCCAGAATTTTTGCAAAAATTCTGGAGGACGACCTCCGCTTTTATATCATGATCAGTTTGTCAAATACAGGAAAATTCGATTCAAATGCAAATTAGTGAATTGTAAATTACTACCGCGTGTCATTCCGTCTCCACTTCCAAAAATTCAAATGTTAATGTCAACCGATAAAGAATTTGATGATTTTTCAAACACTGTGAAAGTTTGAACTGTCCACAACCATTTTACGGATGAAATAGAAATAGAAATAGAAATATTTATTGAAATCACATGGACAGTGTAATGATTAGGATTAATAATAAAGCTTATGGAATCATGAAAATGTGTTGTTGATTTAATCCATAAAAATCTTGCTTTTGAAGATGCTCCCGCTACTTGCGCGCTGTATACATGGAAATTCTTTGCTAAAAATGAAAAACTTGACACTGATTTTTTGCGGAAATAACCGCCCATAGAAGAGTGCATTTGTGTGATGTAGCCAAGTAACTGACAGACAATGATAAAAGTTGGTGAGAGGCTAATGATTATTTATTTGGTGCTACCTGAATAAAAGATGTACTCATGACCTGAGTCCATATCCATTATCACTGATCTGTATGTTGACTTGTTTCATCTTCTATGGTGGTGGTTGACAACTTACCCGGTAGTTCAAATTTACGGATTTGAATGATCTGTCTTGTCGAGCAGTCATGATCGGTGTGTACACTTGCGAGCACTCTGGTACATGGTTACAACAATCGTGTGTGCAACAGCAGATGCTTGTCGCATGAGAGAGTCTTTGGTTGTCAGTTTCCACCAATGTTGAAAATCCACAGAGGTTCATTTCAGCTATGTGTCATAAAGCCGTTAACTCTTTCCAATACTGCGACAAGTGTCAGCTTTTGCTGGAGTGGGTGACAAATGGTTTCTTGCTGGCACAACATTATCATACATCAAGTCATTTTTATTATTTGTGCAAAAATTTCTGTTGAAGATGTAACAGCGAAACCAACGAACAAAAGTTAAATTTTCAGAATGAGTTCATCCACCCCTAACTGCTCTTTTTTCTCTTCAAGGCTTGGTATTCTCCTTCTTGCGTGGCTAACATCTGATGGATTCTGTTCACTTTTCTCTTCCTCTCAGCATCCCTGCAAATCAATTGAATAATGCACTGATTAATGTACCAAAACGAGAGCATCAAGTGTTAAAACCTTATCTCTTTCAAGCCAGAGCAATTTTCGAAGTACTGTCAGTCCCTGCACCCAGGAAATTTCTTGCCAAAGGGGAATATTATCAAAGAAGAATATCCGACTACAAATTTCACAAACGTACAGTTCCATTTGTTCTTTGAGTTCCTGTCTGGCCAGGAATTGGTTATCTTTCCTTATCTCCCGCATGGCTCCCTTCATCTCCTTTTTGTATTTGTGGAGTAGCTGCTGTTTCTCCTTAAAGTCACGAGATCCACCTCTCTTTTTCTTCCCATCAAACCTGAAAACAAGAAAGACTGGACCATGAAGACAAAGAACCGCGGAACTAGAGACAAGCCTGGTGAGTCGACTCAGGCTACTGAAAACACAATGAGGAGTCTGGTGGAAACGTGGAAAAGCACCAGAGTCTTGTCAAAACTTACACTTCTTCAAACTTGGGCTCCAACATTCTGATCGATGATGGCTTCCTTTTTGCAAATGCCAGGGACTGCCTTGGGTTGCCAGGACCAGAGAGGGATTCCACGAGTAACGAATGATCAGCTTGGAGTTCCTTCGGGTACCTTTTGATTGGCAGTTTTTGAAGCATGTGAGAGATAGGCAAGAAGAGCTCCTTCCAAGCTGGGAGATGCGAATACAGTGTGCTGTAGGATTCTATTAGTCTCAGTATCTGAGACGTTACAGTTACTCTGAAAATATACCGTAAGAAGATGCTCACTATAAGTATGGTACATAGAGACACACTGGTCGAGCAGTAGGACATATCTTTACAGTGGAAGAGCAAAAGGACTTGTCTCACGGTCATACAGCCGAAGGACACCCCACAGCAGTAGGATGTCTCAGTGGCGGAGCATTTGGCTACAAAACTGGATATCCTCAGTTTATTTCTTCAAGTATCTGTACAATAATCCAACTCACCGGAATTCTTTGGTGTCCAAAGTCCTTACATCTGTGCAGCATATGGTCTCACTCATCTTAAATGGTGCCACTTCAACTTTTGGAGCTTTTTCTTTTAGGAGGAGAAGATCAAGATTTTTCCCCACAGGTTTAAATGGAGGGAAGACCTTTTCAACTGAAAATAGATAGAAATTCAGACTTTCCTGAATGGGGCTTACCCTCCCTGGCGGTGGACTGAAGTCAAAATTGCTCTCTTCCAATCGCCCAACATCATTGCAGAGTGCACACAACACACTAGCAATGGATGGATAAAGATGAAACTAAACTGTCATGCATGTTGGACAAAATCAGCCACCTCACTAAACTGACTTACTTTGTTTTGGGTCCTTCTCCACAGCCAGGAACACCAGTCCATGCAGGTGGGTGATCACTTCTGGGATTAATCGTTTGGAAAGACCAACATACTGAAATCAAAAACAACAGACAACCTCAGAAAATGAGCTCAGGTCTGTTTCATTAGCCATGCATAGGAAGGTCTAAACTCATGTCGGTACAGGTAAATGGTCTTCATGTGTAACAGTCCTTGGCCCTGTGACATTTGCCATGTCACATCCCTGCTTCGGGGCACAGGTAGCCAATGGGGAACCTCATGCTACATGTACTTGCATACAGAGGTATAGTGACTCGGAATGATTCTGGTAAAAGCTGCTGACTACCACATACTCCTCCCCTTCATCACTCAAAGTTCGCAACAACCAAATCACGTAGCACTGTTCCTTAACACAAGCTGTGGTCAAGGCCATAGGACAAAACCTCACTGGAAACTCCACCTCACCTCAAGGAATAAATTAATTATGAAGAGACTTGTGGACACATCCTTCAAATTACACACGGGTGACTGTGACAATATCTGTGCCATGAACATCATCGTGGGTGTGACAACATGATGATGGAGGTCAGATGTAGGGAAGATCACCGAGATCAACTTAAAATAGACAAGCTGAAAAAAAGATTTGATAACTATCATTGGCTCCAAATTTTTTAGGCACGTGAGGCACCAAATTTCACCTGATGGTCTGTGATATGGATATTACTTTTCAAAGAAGTGCATTATTATTTTTTCCTTACCGTATCTAGAGTGGGAAATGCCCCCCTTCCACCACGTCTCTCCGCCATTTCTTTAAAAGCCTCCCGCCGTGTCGTCAAGTAATCATTCAATACTTCTGCAGCTTTGATTGGAAACTGTTGACACATTTCATAAATTGGCACAGTTAATTTATCGATAAGTTCAAACTGGGGCGGACGATGTGAAGCTAAATCGCCAACGTATTCCAGAAGTAATTCAAGCAACTGTTCCAATTTGTCCTTATTGCCTTCTGCCAAACTGGGGTGGGTGCATTTCCTGAGACGTGTTATGATAGTGAGTTGGTCTCGGACTGTGTGATCCCCCAACATCATGACAAGATCTTCGTAAGATTTCGGTGCTTCAAACGTGTATGGTAACTCTTTTCTTGCAGTCTCCATCACTGCCTTCCTTTTCTGCAAGTGGAAAGGTAATTTCTTGTACTATGACACTAGGCTTGAAATATTCCTTTGGTGATCACTGGCTACACATGCCTCCATTTCATGATCATTGGTAACATACCGTAGATCTCCATTTAATAGTGATCACTGGCTAGACAGAATGAAGGGTAGGTAAAAATCCCCAAGTACCGGTAAAAATTAAGAAATGTGCCACATCTGTTCACAACGATGGCAACACACTATCAGAGAAGCTCACAAAAAAGTGAAAATATTCAAATATCTCACCTTCAGATCTGCCAGCATTTCTTTTGGATCTTTCTTTAATATACCTCTAACCTTTGACTCCTGCACTTTGGACACCTCTTCTTCAGGTCCTATCTCCTCATTGCTCTCATCTTCGCTCTCAATATCAGAATACTGATCATCATCACCATCATCTTTAAAGATAAAGAGAAGATATTGAATATACATGTAATTTTTCTTTTCAGCCAGCTATGATCTGAATAACGACCATCAGCATTGATACCATCATTTAAATCATCATGACCAGTGATAGAAATAGAAAGAGTTCAGAAATTTTAATCCATATTCATACTCTCAGTCCACTGTTATCTCCTTTCTGATCACCATCAGCCGATCATTGTGCACTCACCGTCTTCACATGCATCCTCATCATCTGACCCTCCTTCCTCAGACCCTCCACTCTCAGCTCCTTCCTCTTCAGACTCTCCAACCTCAGCACCTCCATCCTCAGAACCTTCCCCATCACTGGACTCTTCTCTGTCAGATGTCAGAATTTTTCCATCCTTGTAACTCAAGTGGAACTGCACACTCTTTTTTCCTGTCTGTTTCTTACCAGGAACGAAGTATTGCCTGCAGTTGACAAATCATGAAATTAAAACAATTTTTGAAACAAAAGTGTTTATCGTAGGTAGCATTGTTGGATATGTTCACCCTCTTTATGTTGTATTGTTTTGTATACCTACTCATCATCCAGGTCATCAGCTGACCGATGCTGTGTCTTCCGCTGATCCTCCTCCTCTCCCAGGAATCCCTTCATCCTCTGCAGACGATTAGCTTCCAGTTTCTCCAGTCGTTCCTTCTCCTCCTGAGCCAGCTCTTCCTCAGTCTTCAGACGATCTGTCGCTTGACCTTTGGCCTCAAACCCAAGTTCTCTCACTGTCTGATCAAACTCATCCAGGCTTTTCTCCACTTCTTTTTCTTCTTTGGTTTTCTGGTAGAAACAAAAATCAAACCTCTGGAAAGGCAAATTCTCTACGAATTTTTTATTTCAAACTTTGGCAGCATCTAGCTGTAGAGTATGGTGGTAACATTTCAGGTGTGGCAGACACTTCTTACCTTTGATGCTGCCATGAGCATATGAAGCTCTTTCCACTCATTGTCCACTTGTGCTGTCATCTCTTGTGCCTTCTCCTTTTCTGTCTGACGTTCGTACTGCAAATCAACAGAAGTATACATGTACTTGTCAACAATTCGTCAGACGTTCCATGCCAAGAGTTTTGGGCACAATTTGAGGTACCTCCAAAGAGTGTTGGTACATTGAGTCATTGGTCATAAAAGATCTCTCAAAACAAAGATTCTAATACATTTCCAGTGAGATTATTGAAACTAATACAGAATATAAAATTATTCATCACAACAGTTTTGACCAACCTTAGCTTTCTTTGATTTTGCAATCATCTCCTCCATTCTCTCCTTCCATGATTTATTTGCCTCTGACCTCTCGCTTCCTTTATCGACCCTCATGAAACCACCAAAATGCTGCTCTCCCGTCATAGCAGCTGAAATATGTTCATAACAAGAGATTAAGCAGAGTGAATAAACCAGCTTCATACAAGACAGGTCCATTTATCTATGTACACTGAGAACTGAATAGATAATCTCTCGGTAGTTCCCCTCAAAAAGGTGAAGAACGCGACAAGGTCAGAAGAGGTGTGATGTTGGAAAAGCTTCTGAATGACCCGGTAGTGTGCTGTCAGATCTAGCCTTATTGACACCCTTATTGCACGCCTGTTTCCTTAGGAGTATGATTTGCGACCGTACCTGTGATTCGTCCCTCCTCTTCCTCATCGTCCTCATCACTCACAGGGTCATTGAACTTCTCAATCTCTGACAGCGACTGGCCGTAATGGAATGTTGTATTGTTTTGTATACCTACTCATCATCCAGGTCATCAGCTGACCGATGTTGTGTCTTCCGCTGATCCTCCTCCTCTACCAGGAATCCCTTCATCCTCTGCAGACGATTAGCTTCCAAGTTCTCCAGTCGTTCCTTCTCCTCCTGAGCCAGCTCTTCCTCGGTCTTTAGACGATCTGTCGCTTGACCTTTGGCCTCAAACCCAAGTTCTCTCACTGTCTGATCAAACTCATCCAGGCTTTTCTCCACTTCTTTTTCTTCTTTGGTTTTCTGGTAGAAACAAAAATCAAACCTCTGGAAAGGCAAATTCTCTACGAATTTTTTATTACAAACTTTTGGCAGCATCTAGCTGTAGAGTATGGTGGTAACATTTCAGGAGTGGCAGACACTTCTTACCTTTGATGCTGCCATGAGCATATGAAGCTCTTTCCACTCATTGTCAACTTGTGCTGTCATCTCTTGTGCCTTCTCCTTTTCAGTCTGACGTTCGTACTGCAAATGAACAGAAGAAGTATACATGTACTTGTGCAACGATTCGTCACACGTTCCATGCCGAGGGTTTTGGGCACAATTTGAGGTACCTCCAAAGAGTGTTGGTACATTGACTCATTGGTCATAAAAGATCTCTCAAAACAAAGATTCTAACACATTTCCAGTGAGATTATTGAAACTAATACAGAATATAAAATTATTCATCACAACAGTTTTGACCAACCTTAGCTTTCTTTGATTTTGCAATCATCTCCTCCATTCTCTCCTTCCATGATTTATTTGCCTCCGACCTCTCGCTTCCTTTATCAACCCTCATGAAACCACCAAAATGCTGCTCTCCCGTCATAGCAGCTGAAATATGTTCATAACAAGAGATTAAGCAGAGTGAATAAACCAGCTTCATACAAGACAGGTCCATTTATCTATGTACACTGAGAACTGAATAGATAATCTCTCGGTAGTTCCCCTCAAAAAGGTGAAGAACGTGACAGGGTCAGAAGAGGGGTGATGTAGAAAAGGCTTCTGAATGACCCGGTAGTGTGCTGTCAGATCTAGCCTTATTGACACCCTTAGATGCACGCCTGTTTCCTTAGGAGTATGATTTGCGACCATACCTGTGATTCGTCCCTCCTCTTCCTCATCGTCCTCATCACTCACAGGGTCATTGAACTTCTCAATCTCTGACAGCGACTGGCCGTAATGGGTCAACTCTTCTTCTTCATTCAAGTTGAACATTCCAGACTTTTCATGACTTTTCTGTAAAATACAAGAATAATGTGCCAGAATATTAAACCAAAGAGCCAGGAGCAATGCACTCGGCAACAGTTGTACTGTATAATTGGTTACCGCAGTCTGTCAAAACACTAAAAACTGTATGTGTGCAACTTACATAGTTGAAGCTATCACTCATGTTTAAAATTTTTTCTCACCTGTTTTTCTAATGCAAATCTTGCTAACATCTTATCTTCAACAGACATGTTCGGGTCATCTTCTCCAAATCGCTTATCGATGAACTTGTTTGCTTTGCCTCTTTTCTTGTATTCAACGAGGAGTGTGGCCTGACGCTGAAGAAAACAAATTTATCTTGCAAAATACATAGTGAAAAATGACAAAAACTATCTTCAGTAAAAGCACAATCATTTCTAAGGTGTTGGTAATTCCCATTGTATTGAACATTCATTGAAGCATACCTTCTTTAAAGCCTTTGATCTTGAGACTCCTGGCATTCCTTTGTCGTGTTTCATCTTCCGTCCCAGAATGTTGTGTTTCTGGCGGTTGACCTTCACTTCAAATGGATTGACCTTCTTCACCGTTTCCTCCTTTTTCTTCTGCACTCTGTCAGCCATGGCACTCTTCCTTTTCTTCTTTCCTGCCATCTTAAAGATATTTCTGCAAAGTGCCTGTAAGCAGGTAAGAAAATCTTATTTGACTACGATGATTTTCAATGTTCAATTATACGAATGAAATAGAGGTGCCAGTTGCATTTGACCGCCTGTCAAATTTTTGGCATGCTGCAAAGTATTGTGATATTATAAATAACGGCAAAGTCCCAACCGGGACATGACGCTATGATGATGATGACGATGATGATACCACACACATTCTGAACCTCAAACCTTGGAGGAATTATACTGACAGTATACCCGGGTAATTCCTCCAACCTCAAACGGTAGGCCTACCCTAGTGACCTAGGCAGGCCTTCAAGCTTCTTACAGCAACAGCAGCAGAGCTAGAGCAGGCAGACAGAGGAGGCTGGAAAATTGATATTTTTTGGCCTGCCTGCGGCCGCCTGCCCCTGCCCTGGCCCTGCTGATGTGCACACACTCATTCAGTAGGCCTAGCTACAGTAAGTAGGCTAGCTAGGCCTAGGCCTTACCTGTTACTGCTTACACATGTTACACAATCTGATAACACACTAGACCGAAAACTCCTGTCTCCGAACATAGGCCTAACGTAGTTATGATTCTACGACCGGATACATCAATACAAACTCCTATGGGGACTAGGCCTAGTGTAAAACGAAAATTTGCATATCAATAGGGCGAACACGCTACACTTTTATTGCGAATATCTCGAAAACCTACAGCGAAAATTGCTTTTAATACCAAATATTTTTAATGTTCATATAAAACAGTAGGTGACTGGACCATTTTGATTGTAATCTGACCAGAACACATAGGTTTAATTGCTGTTTTTCGATGCGATCTATTGCGGCCCTCTAGTGGCTAACGAGGGGTTGCCGCTGCCCCCATGCCCCCCATTAGCCTCTAGAGGCCCACCGATGCTTGCTGTCTGGGTAGTTGATCATGAAAAAGGTGTTATCAAATTTCTTCATTATTATTCAATTACGCAGGAATTTAACAAAATTGGCGTGTACTCTTAGACAAGATCCTTATAATATGGTCCTACTTAATAACTATCGGAAAGCTAAGAAAAAGTACAAAAGTCTAGTTAAAGCTAGGAAGTTATCCTTTCAAAATAACCTGGTTGATAAACTATCCACCCTCCAGTCTGAAAAACCTGAGGTCTTCTGGAAACTTTTTGACGACCTCACTTCTTTTCATAAAGAAGCAAAAGCAAACCCTATTCCAGCGAATGAGTGGGCCAGGCACTTTCGCGATCTCATGAATAAGGGCGGCACCGATAGCCAGGAATCACACAATGTTGATTTCAATCAGGCCCGTGCCGACTCCATTTTTAATGAACTTAACTTCAGGATAACTTCTGATGAAATCTCCAAAGCGATTTCAAAACTGAAGAACGGTAAGGCCAGTGGAAATGATTCGATATTGAATGAGATGATAAAATGTGCAGGTCCAGTAGTCATCCCGGTTTTGACGAAACTTTTCAATTTGATCCTAACCAATTCCATTTTTCCAGATCTATGGCGTGTCAATTTCATTACGCCTCTACATAAAAAAGGACCTTTAGATGTACCTGACAACTACAGGGGCATTGCCCTGTCCAGCAACTTAAGTAAGCTGTTTTGTAGTATTCTACATAACAGGCTTTCGACTTTTTTGTCGAAAAAGAATGCAATTCCTGCCAACCAAATTGGTTACAAATCAAAGTCAAGAACATCTGACCATATTTACACCCTCAAATGTATTATTGATAAATACACTAGAGCTCTTTCTAAACAGAATCTCTATTGCTGCTTTATTGATTTTAAATCTGCATTTGATTCTGTTTGGAGGGAAGCTCTAATTTTCAAACTCTTCAAACTTCAGGTCGTTGGGAACTTTCTGAAAGTGCTTCAACATATGTCCGATGATGTATCATATACCCGGTACCGTCAAACGGGGTGAAGTTGGCCGCTGTGATGGAGTTGGCCACTTGATGGCACTCTTTTTCCAATAACTGCGGTTGCCACATTCCATATTTTAGTTACAATCTTTGACATTGTGGAAATGGGGTGGCGCTATCACAGTCTGTTTGTGGAGTTACAGACCTGGGTAACCTTTAAGTATGGTCATGATGGTTAAATGTTCGATTTCATAAAAAACGTGCTGAAAATGCCTTTTCAAAACAATCATGTGTGCAGAAGTGCACAAAGGTGCCTCAGACATGGATTTTTTTGAAAGTTTTAGAAGCATACTCCTCAGTCAGGAACTTCACTGTACTGTAGCTGTGGATTATGTGTATATTGGGCAATCTGAGACTCTGTATGCGCGCTATGTAAAAGTCAGTTTGTAAAAGCAAAAGCGGAGCATACAGAGTCCCAGTTACTGAGACTAGCTAGCTACATACAGTAGGCCTAGTAGTAAGTCTGAAGTAGGCTAGCTAGGCCTAGGCCTTACTGCTTACACATGTTACACAATAACACACTCATCACACAGTTCACAGATCACTCTACAGCACCTTTGGTCAATATCATCACACTCGACTAGGTCTAAACACGACAAATGCAGGATGCATGTGGGTGCATGGGCGCAGCCATGTTTGTTTGTTTGTTTGCTTGTTTCACAGGCAGAGCGGTGGATCCGTATCCAACTCCGCCACTTTGCCCTTCCTCCAGCCAGCTTTCATTTTGGTTCCCACAGCCGCCGCTAGGGTTAAAAGTAGCGCTGATGATGCAGCTTCATGTTTTCACGCACGTCCGCACACTTCATCTGATTACATGACACAGATTCAGAACCTGTCAGTAAACTAGGTTGTAGGCCAGGCAGGCCAGAGACGAGACAGACCAGCAGTCAGGTGCCTGGACCAACCAAGTAGTCATTTTCTGATTCGATTTTTCTCTTTTGGCTCTCGGCCTGTGTGATCCCAATTAAAATACAAACATGAGCATGCCCCATCAAAATTGGAGGGACTGTAAAGTAAGTACTGTACCCTACCTGGGCTGGCTGTAGGTCCTGAGGACAAGCTAGAGTAGCCAAGTTTGTGTGTAGGGGCTTAGGCGTAGCCCACTTTTCACTTTCATGGAAAACTGATCATTATTTTTACCTGCTGTGTGAACACCCGCAACTTGTTGATCTTTTTTACTTTTATTACAGGCATGGGTTGATGCAGGACTTCCGCTTTCAACCACCAGCAATGAGGCAGCCAAGATGTATGATGCATGCATCACCCAGGTATGATCTCGAGCTTGTGCAGACAGCCCCAGAATGCCAGTGACCTACCAGTGGCTGGTAAGCAGATACACAGTAAGACTCATACGAGCCTATACCATTAATCTGGGTCATCTTGGCATTATGAGGCTGATTGTGTGTACTACTTCGATGATTTTTATGTTTGGCCAGGCAACAAGCACATGGGGCCCAGGGTGATCCCATGGGCCCCACACAGGATTCTGCACCACCGAACCCGGGACCACCGAAGAACCATATGGTTCCCATATTTTTTGCCCAGATACATGTGGGGCCCATATGGTAATATGGCGAGGATAATTCCCCAGATGGGACCCATACCATATGTATCAGGGCAAAAAAATATGGGACCCATATTGTCTTGGGTGCATGCCCACATGGGGCCCATATCTTCAACGATGGGGCCAAGGTGTGGCCCAAATGGGCTTGCTCATGTTCGATTCATGATATACCAAGATAGTGTCCTCCCGGGGGGGTCACTCCCCACACTGGCCATACACCATGTGTGTTCCTTGCTTTTTGAAAATGCCCCCTCTGGCGGGGTCATTGAATTCATGAAATTGAGAAAAGGCGAGATATGGAATGGCAAAATGAGAAAAGGCAAAATGAGATAAGGCGAATTGAGATAAGGCGAATAGAGCAGACACCCATTATTTTTACCTGCTGTGTGAACACCCGCAACTTGTTGTTGATCTTTTTTGACTTTTATTACAGGCATGGGTTGATGCAGGACTTCCGCTTTCAACCACCAGCAATGAGGCAGCCAAGATGTATGATGCATGCATCACCCAGGTATGATCTCGAGCTTGTGTACTACTTCGATGATTTTTAATTTTATGTTTGGCCAGGCAACAAGCACATGGGGCCCAGGGTGATACCATATGGGCCCCACAGGATTCTGCACCACCGAACCCGGGACCACTGAAGAACCATATGGATCCGATATTTTTTGCCCAGATACATGTGGGGTCCATATGGTAATATGGCGAGGATAATTCCCCAGATGGGACCCATACCATATGTATCAGGGCAAAAAAATATGGGACCCATATTGTCTTGGGTGCATGCCCACATGGGGCCCATATCTTTAACGATGGGGCCAAGGTGTGGCCCAAATGGGCTTGCTCATGTTCGATTCATGATATACCAAGATAGTGTCCTGTCAATTATTTTTCACAATTCCAGTATTTTGGACTCTTCCAAACTGAAGGTGGCCTGACTGAGTGTGTCAAAAAGATGATTGCGGCTGATCCTGATTTTGGTAAGGTAGGACCATTTATTAGCGCAAGGGAGAATCCATGAATTTGATTGGCTGATAGCAAAAATAGATAAAGACCACATTTTCAGATCTTACATGTCACAATGTTTTCCCTGAATAACATTTTGATGTCATTTCAGGGCACCATTTTCTCAGCTGGTTTCATTACAGTTGATGGCATAATAAGCTGAAATAATTATCTAATGAGCAGGATAATTATCTCATGAGCAAGTGGGAATTAGGCCTATTTCGTGAGGTAATTGTCTCATAAGCAGTGTATTTAGTAAGAATAGGAAAATGGATAGCAATAAGCTCCCAAATAGGCCTATGGTACCATGCAATGTTTCTTGTTTGTTTCAGTGATGGGACGTGTTGTAGGCATAGGTCTTGAATTGTGCTGCAGCGGACAGGCCTATTCTAATCCTGGTCTTCTGAAGGATGTTGCCATAATGTCAGAATTAGCAAAGAAAAGCCACTTGTCTGACAGAGAGAGGAAGCACGTGGAAGCTATAGAGTTATGGGCTGATGGGTAAGGTAGAATACCGGTACCCGGTATATTGATGGTTCAGTAGTCCACGTGCATTCATTTGATTAAAGAACTCTAAACATCAATTATCGATCTACCTAACTCACCAAGGCATGAAATTTTGTCCCAAAAGCTACCAGCCTACAGTACTAAATGTCAGGAGGTACCTACAGTAAGTGCACAGCTCTTACAATTGTCGTCCTGAGTAAATGATTGAATGTTTCTTCTGCTGCCCACTACTTGAACTGCTATAGCAAAAGCGTTATCCATCTGTGAAAGAACATATGATATGTCTGATGCTTTGATGGTCTTGATTTTCTAGGCATGTGTCTGACGCTGCTGGAGTATGGCAAGACATTCTTCTCAGTCATCCAGTAGATGCTCTTGCCATCAGGTTTGGCCATGACACCTTATTTTTCTTGGGCGAGGCAATGCCGAGGAGGGACATGATTGCTAGGGTGGTGCCATTCTGGAATAAATCCGATCCTTTATATGGGTGAGTAAAAATGCTGGATTGAGAGCTGAGTGCTGATTGTTATATTACTGGTATTGGTTGGGTCTCTGGGAATAGAAGAAATGATGGTGACTGACCATCACCTTAAAACGAGGTTAATCCAAACCACGTAAATCCAAAAGCCCAAGAGAAAACCTACAGAGTCAAAGGTAGCTGATATCTCTAGTCTGAATATTACACAACAAGATTTTGAACCGAAACCTCAACAAAACATGTTTTTATCATTCTTTTTCAGGTACCTCATTGGGTTACATTCATTTGGTCTTGAAGAGTTTAACTATTACACAGAAGCTGAAGCTTTGGCTAGGGAGGTTGGTAACAATTACTTTGACTTCATTTTTCTGAAAGGAGGATCTGTGATAAGCAAATTTCCGGAATGGGAGAGTGGCATATCAGTTGCTCGAATACCAAAGGCTCTGTGGGCCTATCCCAGAAATTTGAGAATGAGATGTTATTTGCTGGTATCGAGAACTCAAATGGTGCATGCATATTGTGTGTCACATGTGTGTGCATATAACGAAGGGAGATTGGAAGTTGACCCACTGCACTGGGGTGACCAGGACCACCATGGAAACCATAACCTTTCCTCACAAAGTCCACATCTTCTTTACTTAGCACTAATGACTGACATCACTAACTCCTGATAGAGACTCGGACATAACACGGGACCATTAACCCCCAACAACCACGGGATGTAACGGTGCACTATACAGCCATCAAAACTGAATGCTGGCCGGTTGAGTTCATAACAGTAGCAACCCATCTCTCCCCACAGCTTTTCAAAGTATCTTTTTCTTCAGGGCCTATCGATTAATAAGAATGATGCATGGTCAACTCATACTCTTGCCCACGTGTATGAAATGACAGACAAACCCAGTGAAGGGATTAAGTTCATGAGCTCGACAGAAGACAACTGGTCTGTAAGTTTTTACTCATAATGAAACACTGAGCCTGAAGTCCTTCGATGCCAAAAATGTGATTTTTGTCCCGATCTGGGAAAAACAGGGCGAGTTTTTCAGGGTGCAAGTTTTTCAGGGCGCAAGTTTTTCAGTGGAGGAGTTAATGATTACATAACCACAAAGGCTGAAATCAATTACAGTATCTAAAAGAAGCCATTCTATTGTGAGGAGTTAATGAGTGAACATGGTAGTCAAGCATATTGTCACACTTGATATCTTGCATGGTTTTCCTAGACTGTGCTTTTGTTCCTGTTTGAGACGCATATCAATCGAACTAATAAAAGGTATTGTAACCATTTTCTGTAATTCCAGCGAGCAGAAATGTTTGCGAGTCATAATTATTGGCATTGGGCTCTCTACCATATTGAGAAAGGGGAATTCGAAGAAGCACTGGGCGTTTACGATGCAAATGTAAGTTCGTTATTAGAAGCATGTTAAATAAGTTGCAGCATAGACAAGTCATCACTGTGAGGAGCATGCTGAACTAACCAACTTGTTTTCCCGTTACAATGTCATGATGTCACTTGTCATATGAACCTTCAGCACTGTGCATCTTGACGTACCATCCTGGTCCGGGAATCTGCACTGGATGGTTAAGATTTCAGTGGAGACTTCTACGAGGAGGACACCTCTCTGTTGAGGACTGGGTGGTCTGTTCAGTCATTGTGACCTGGCCTCTGCTATCAGGACACTTCTTTCAGTTCAAAAAGTCTCTATTAAAAGGATTTGACTGGACGTGTCAGAATTCTTATTTCATGTATATTCTTTGAGACAAATTCTCTTGTTTCCTCTTCTCCAGGTCGTGAAACATGTAAAGAATGGTTCACTCTTGGCCGTTACTGATGCAAGCTCTGCACTCACTAGGTTAGAGTTGGAAGGTGAGACACCCACTGATTGGATAATCTTTAAGAAAATGTGTTTTGTTTTAAACCTTTCCTGTCTGGTGCGGCCTGATCACCCCATTGCCATCTATTGTTGTATGAAACAATGAACGAAAAATGGCAATATGCTAGGTCATTCTGGCATGTGAATTTCTTTCAGGTGTCAAAGTGGGGCATGAAAGATGGGATGACATATATGAGGCCACTCGGCCACACTTAGAAGACCATGCTTTGCTTTGGAACGATGTTCACTACATGTTGACCTGTGTTGGTGCAAAGGAAAAGAATGCCGCAAAGGATTTTGTGAAGTCTTTGAAAGAATATGTTGGGTAAGTATTGAATCAGTTGTATTGAAGTATTGAATTCAATACCAGTACCGGTACTCCCTTTTGCATGGATATTCTTTGGAAAGCACAAAGTGAGTGCTTTCCAATGAAAACCTCTTTAGTCTTTGTCCTCATTTCCAGATTTGACAAAATCTGCCTTGATAGTTGAAGTTAATAACCAACCAATTAGTGTGTAGCCTACTGTGTATATACTCTAGATTCGTTCTTCTAAGGTTACTTCACTGAACACCCATATGACCGCCCACTATTTGAATATGCATGGCAAAATAAAGAGCTGTTCAATGTGACTGACAGGCGAGGAGGGAAAGGGCTATTGAAGACTGATTTATCCGTATTGACATCGTTATATTCATAAGGGAATAGTGATTGTAACAGACACTCTTTTAATAGTGCCTGCCAACAAAGCAGTCTTCGCGGCCCAGTGCAAGTAACGCAAGACTCACTCATTGGTCAGTTATGTTGAATAGAATCAATAAATTCTTTGTGTGGTCTATATTGTGGGCTAGGCCTAAACCTACAGTATGAATATATGAAGTAACTTTAGAAGAACGAATCTAGAGTATATATGTTTATTTCGTACTTTACATGTACAGTAACGGGTGCGGTGGTGCGGAAAAGTTTTGTGCTAGGTGCATAATATTGACAAACTTATCCGTTAATACTCATTATTAGGCTACAGCTCACATTGTACACAAATGGTCTAAAACAGTTTTGAGCTCTTTGTTTGTGAGGAGTGTGTGGCCTTCCTCTCTCACTGTCATCAATTCTCTTATCTGAGATGCAACCCTATACCCATGTTGCCCATCCATATACATGTATTTCTGCCTATTTAACTCTGCATACATCGCAAGGTAAGTGATGCACCATCATGTATTGGATGATGTTCACTTGTGATCCTTCATTTCATACTCTGCTGGTAAACAAGACCAGTTACCGGTACAGTAACTGAGGGGATTGCGTGAACTGTACACTTCTGCACTCATCTTTTTGACAGGGATTTAAAACAGGACAACCAGAAGGCATCACAGCAGTTGTTGAATAGAATCAATAAATTCTTTGTGTGGTCTATATTGTGGGCTAGGCCTAAACCTACAGCATGAATATATGAAGTAACCTTAGAAGAATGAATCTAGAGTATATATGTTTATTTCGTACTTTACATGTACAGTAACGGGTGCGGTGGTGTGGAAAAGTTTTGTGCTAGGTGCATAATATTGACAAACTTATCCGTTAATACTCATTATTAGGCTACAGCTCACATTGTACACAAATGGTCTAAAAGAGAGCTCTTTGTTTGTGAGGAGTGTGTGGCCTTCCTCTCTCACTGTCATCAATTCTCTTATCTGAGATGCAACCCTATACCCATGTTGCCCATCCATATACATGTATTTCTGCCTATTTAACTCTGCAAACATCGCAAGGTAAGTGATGCACCATCATGTATTGGATGATGTTCACTTGTGATCCTTCATTTCATACTCTGCTGGTAAACAAGACCAGTTACAGTAACTGAGGGGATTGCGTGAACTGTACACTTCTGCACTCATCTTTTTGACAGGGATTTAAAACAGGACAACCAGAAGGCATCACAGCAATTCGGTATCACATTGATGGAGGCCCTCATTGCTTATGATGATGAAGATTATGCCAAAGCTGTTGAATTGGCCAGCTCTGTGCGGTATCTGCTGCCACAGATGGGAGGCAGTCATGCCCAGGTAGAATATTTGGATTCAGACCATTTGTGATATGGGATGATTTTCCCTTTTTATATCCATACCCCCATGTACAGTGGAACCTCTCTGTCAAGGACACTTTGGGACTGAGTGGTGTTGTCCTTAATTGTGAGGTCTCCTAATAACAGAAGTGAACGTGAATAGAATGACCAATTCAGTCTCCTGGCAGAGATGTCCGGTATGGGAGGTTCACTGTATTCATTGGAAATTACTGAGAGAGATGTATTTTGTCGTATTTTTGCTTTTGAAGTATGGAAGACTAAAAAAGTCCCTATCAGGAATATTCTCAAATATGAAAAACAGGTCCACATTAGCCATATATTTTAGCATGTTTTTTTCATTTCATCAGCGGGATGTCTTCCATCTGTTCCTCACCCATGCAGCCATGAAGTCACCAGAGAAGAAACACCAGAATCTGTGCAGGTGAGGATATTGTTGTGGGTGAATCAACATCTCTAATGCGTCACAAGTTGTTGAATATCAGCAGGTTTTGTGCCAGTTGTGAACTTTTTAGGGTCGTTGGAATACTTGAGTAAGGCGTACTTCTCATGGTCACCAATCCTCAAATGATTTCTTGTTCTTCAAGAATCTCTGCCCCAAGTTGCAGTGGAATATTTATCATCATTTGGAATGTTTTTGTGCTGCTGCATTCGATCAATCATTGATAAAAGTATCCCCAAACCATGTGAATTTTCATATTGCTTTCTTTTCGCTATTTCAGGAGCCTTATTATTGAGAGACAGATCATACATCCCAAGTCACAAGTCAATGATCGCCTGATGGCCAAATATCTTGCTGCACATGGGCAATAAAGTGAAGTTCATTTTGTTGAGAAGCAGTGACAAGATTGTGTGTCTTGTATGAGAATGGATGAGTGCATTTAATGTACTTTGACTTCTGGCCCAGTTTTGCCTTTTAGCTGCTTACAATGTAGAATGCTTCTGATATCTGATATCAGAGATTCATATTCATGCTTCGAAATGATATGATATAATACGATAAAGGAATAGGGCCTACATTTATAACCATCTTGGCTATGTTTTTGACTCCTGTTGAAACTTGTACAGCATTCAGATTAAAAACTGATGTGATTAGTGCAGTTTACACTTTTTTTCAATGATATATGATACTGTAGGCCTAGCGTGTATTCATTCTGTATAGAGCTTTGGATGTTTGTAAACCATTACAAAGTGACCATAATAAGATTACCGGTACCAGTACTTGATTAATATTGCGAGTGTCATTTCTTTTTTTCTCATTATGTTTTAATAGACAATGGACAAAATGTCACTAAAATTGTTTGTCAGGTCAAGATAATGAAAAATATATTTTCTTGTTGTTTTTCTTTGCAAAGATATACTTTCCAAGTTTGATTTGATTTGTAACTGCTGATCTACAAAAGATCAACTGGCAGTTCATGATATTTGGAAATAAAAGAATTTGGAGGTATTCCTTTTCTTGTTGGTGTGTATATTTGTTTCTAAGAACTGTAGGCCTACTGTGCTTTTAGAGACTGCTGTTCCACAATGGAATCACCAGACTATTGAACGCGGCATTTGCCGACACACTCAATCTTGTGACCTGGCTTAGCTTTTAGCCCAAACCCGCGTAGCATTCCCGCATGCGGTTTATCGTTTCCCACCATGTTCCACGTGGACAGTCTAAAAATAGTTCGACTTTGAGGCCGCTGCAGGGCATCTGAGCCAACCGGAACAACCAGGCCTAATCCTGGGAGACTTGGGCTTGGGATCTAGACAAACCGATCAACCACGTCCCCAGGTAAATGTCTGAGGCTTGTGCCCTGTTGTTCAGGTTGGGTGTGCTGAGCGTGTCTTGCCCCATTTAGCGAGATGTAAACAAAAGCACGTGGCACCCATACTCCAAAACGGAAATCAGCTGTACGCGGCATTTCCCACAATACTTCTGTGCGCATGCGTCACATTCGCTTTCACGCGGGTCGCCATCGCATGATCGTAGTGCTTTGTACATGTTGTACAGTGCTGCGATATTTGTCATTAATTCGGGCGTTTATTCTTTTTTTTAGCGCGATACAATTAAAATCTTTATTTCAGATGGCTGGATGTGAACGAGAGCAAAAGACTCTGTTAGTATATCGAGTTTCATGGCGCACTTCTACTGTTTTATATCCCCGATCTGTTGNGCCATTGTTCGCCTGCGTGTTCGTGTCGCGTGTCATCCGATGTGAAGTCAGCCTTACCTCCCATGCCTTTCCATCCCGATTCCAACATGTTCGCAGAATCCTGAACTCATCCTGAATGTTGTCACACTGCGTAAGTCAAGTTCAAGGAAAAGTTGCCCCTTTCTAAGCCTAGGCTTACTACTACTACGCCTATTTGTCTATGTTTAGTCTAATTTGTTGGTATGGACATGGGGCTTGGAACTGGATGGGGCCTGGATTAATTAATTGCCATTAATTTGTGTGTTACATTTCCAGGTACGTGGGCAATCTCTCCGAAGATGTGTCAGAAGACCTTTTACTGTCAATATTCGGGAAGGTTGCTTCTTGTACAAGTTGTAAAATAAAAAGAGAGGTGAGTTTAACCCTGGTATTTCAAAATTTGACCCATGATGGAGTAGAGTTAATGTTTTTTTACATTTTTATTTTGTGTATGTGTGGTAAACAATCCTTAGAGAAATGTGTACTTTGTGTAAAAGGTGTCTTACATGAGGAATATCTACCTCGAAGATAACAACATGTGCTGGTTGTTTCTTTGAAAATGAGACTTTGCATTCCATCATGGGTCATATCACATGCTTCGCTTACGAGTTTGTCCGAGTGAAGGATCATTTGAATGTGGCTGCAGTAGACTAAGTGTCCATGTATGTCTGCTTTGTCATGTTTGTCCCCTTTCCTTCTGCTCTGGGGGTCTCGCCTCCCATCTTGTTCTAAAGGCCAGAGGATATGGATACCTGGGAATCACTATCTGTAGCTGAGAGCAGAATTTTACCGTAGTCTCATTTTATTCCCTCATGTGGCACTTTATGACCTGTCCTCAACTGCCTACTACTACATGTAGGCTTTAGCCTACTTAGTGTTTTTGTTGCCCATGAGTTTCTTGGCTTACATGGTCAGCTTCACCATTAGGTACCTGTTCATTTAACTGGAAAGATAAATGATCCTGGGCCAGTTTTGACCTCAGTCACTTTCACCTATCAAGTCCAATTTCACTTCCTACAGTGTAGTGTAGAAGCTTCTATTGAAGAACCAGGACTTGTGATTTTAAGGGTCATTGAAGCCTGTCATCTGCCTACACCTGGCCAGTGTTGATTGGGAGCTGATGGTTTTAGTATTGATTAAGTTTGGTTGATCAATACTCGGTGAGAGACATACAAATAAGCGCCAGCTATACATCAGAATGAAGTTGCTATCTGTGACTCGCACCATGGTCCATTCCAGAGCCAATGGCAACAGTACCAACTGAATATCTGATTCTGAAGTATTTGGACTTCATCGTATTCAGAGCACTGATCAAAGATGCCTTCATTGTACCTGAGGAGTGCTGTTTTTGAATCCCATTAATAACAACATGAAAAAAAACCCGATGTGAATGACCTGGTTGGTCAAGTATGTGAAAGGGACAGCGCTCCAGAATGGTGTCCCTAAGTATTCGCTTGTAGTCATTTCATGTGAGAGGCTTTGCAAATTGCTGATGTATTGTCTTTTGTCTGCTAATCTAATGTCTGCTTTGTCATGTTTGTCCCCTTTCCTTCTGCTCTGGGGGTCTCGCCTCCCATCTTGTTCTAAAGGCCAGAGGATATGGATACCTGGAAATTATTATCTGTAGCTGAGAGCAGAATTTTACCGTAGTCTCATTTTATTCCCTCATGTGGCACTTTATGACCTGTCCTCAACTGCCTACTACTACATGTAGGCTTTAGCCTACTTAGTGTTTTTGTTGCCCATGAGTTTCTTGGCTTACATGGTCAGCTTCACCTGTTCATTTAACTGGAAAGATAAATGATCCTGGGCCAGTTCAGTGCTCGAAAAGTTCAGTTGTTCAAAGGTAGCCATTTGGCTAAATGTCTACAAAGTTTCATAGCCAAATATCTATGATTGAGATACTGCCAATGGAAATATAAAGGACTTATGGCGATTAAAATGGTAAAAATCAAGGAATTCTTGAAGCCAATTGGCGAAATTGGCAAAATCCTTTATAGCCAAATGGGAAAATCCTGTAGCCAATGGCGATGAAAACAGCTACTTTTCGAGCACTGCAGTTTTGACCTCAGTCACTTTCACCTATCAAGTCCAATTTCACTTCCTACAGTGTAGTGTAGAAGCTTCTATTGAAGAACCAGGACTTGTGATTTTAAGGGTCATTGAAGCCTGTCATCTGCCGACACCTGGCCAGTGTTGATTGGGAGCTGATGGTTTTAGTATTGATTAAGTTTGGTTGATCAATACTCGGTGAGAGATACAAATAAGCGCCAGCTATACATCAGAATGAAGTTGCTATCTGTGACTCGTACCATGGTCCATTCCAGAGCCAATGGCAACAGTACCAACTGAATATCTGATTCTGAAGTATTTGGACTTCATCGTATTCAGAGCACTGATCAAAGATGCCTTCATTGTACCTGAGGAGTGCTGTTTTTGAATCCCATTAATAACAACATGAAAAAAACCCCGATGTGAATGACCTGGTTGGTCAAGTATGTGAAAGGGACAGCGCTCCAGAATGGTGTCCCTATGTATTCGCTTGTAGTCATTTCATGTGAGAGGCTTTGCAAATTGCTGATGTATTGTCTTTTGTCTGCTAATCTGATTGCCCCAAAATCTCTGGAGCAATGCTGCTGCTTGCATAAGCCATTCTTTTGCCAGTGTTCTCCACAGCCTAGTTTTGTGCAGGAAATCACCATCCCATTAGCTTCTGTTTGATGACTTGAGTCTCAAAAGACAAGCCAAAATCACAGAAAACCGACCCTCCCAGATTTTCTTCCAGTGGTGCAACTGCAAGAGCAGTTTGATTTTGTCTTTTTTGGATGGGGTCAGCTTTGGCCTTTGTGAAAAGCATACAAGCCCATTCCCCGTAAACCATTCTGTTGGAGAACACTGATCTCGTATTTTTTTCATGTCTTTCAGGAGCCGACGGAGTATGTAGTCACAGAAAATCGAAAACGAAAAATTGTAAGCAATGTGTTACACACGTCGTTGGTCAGTGTCTAGTTACTGCTGTCTGACTATTCATCAATGGAGTCTCACACAAGTTCATTTCTTTACATTGTAGATCCTCTAAATTCTCTCTCTTTAAAGCATGGCGCACACCTGCGACCAAAATCATGCAACCACCGACGAGACTGGCGACCACGACATCGCAGGCAACCATCAGGTGCGAGGTTGCTCGCCGACCACACTTGCGACCATTTCAGTGAACCATCTGCAAACGACTGACGACCTCCGGAAGCGACTGAAGTCACCGACTATTGTGGCGTTGCATCGGAATTGTTTGCGGATGAAAGTTTCATCATTTTTGTATCGGTCGACTAGTCGCAAAGTAAGTCGGCCTTTGCGACCGAACATAAACATGTTGAATTTTTGGTCTCTCGATGCGATCGAAATTCGTTGGTCTCCATTGGCCATTGAAATGAAACCGATCATTCAGATCGCCCAGTGCAACAATCATCCGCAAACAATGTAACGACCACTCTTGCAAAGCGATCAGATATGAGACGAGATCTGATTAAGTGACTGGTCGCTTAGTGCAACGATCTGCCGCAGGTGACGCGACAAATCCCGCAAATCTCCAGTAGCTCTAGCAGTCTCCTAAAAAATCACAGGTGTGCGCCATGCCACATTGGTTTTCAAATCTGGCATCGGTGACTTTGTATGGATGTCACTACAATGTTCCATTTGTAATGTGAAGTCAGTTTTGTTGATAGTGACAAAGCCTTATAGTTCATCTTGTGTGGGATTTCTTGGATGCCCAGGCAACCTAGATGCAGACCAAACAAAAACAAAATAAGTTTGAAATAATCACCAATCACCAGGGGAGCTGTTGTGGTCATAGAATATCTGTTGTCCATCGTTGTTGTCATCTGTCTATGGCACATAACTGCTGCTGCCCAGGCCATTGTTGCCAAACTTGGTTCTCATCTAACCAGCATGTCATCAATAAAAGACCCAAGTTTTAGTCCAGTCAGCAGTCAAATTGTTTGCTTGAATTTCAGCCTGATCAGGCTCCTAAGTTTCTGTGTATCATCTGAGAAACAAATCGGTGTCTAATGAATCAAGAAAAATTATCCATGAAACAAAATGCATGTGACCTGTAGTGCTTATACATGTAATATACACCATTTTGACAATAAAACAACTTTGAGCAGAGCACGACTGTACTACATGTATTGTACTACTACATGTAGCACCACGTGCCCAATTTCAGTGTCATTGGGATTCAATGCAAGGAGCCAGGGGTATGAAATCTGTATTCAGGTCATGTGCATAATAATTTTAATCAACATCCCCACTGACCCCAGGTGAGCATATGGTCCATGGACCCTTTCTCATGTTTTATTTTACCCCATATTTCTTTTTTGTGAGAGTTTTACCTTTATATAATGTATTCCTTCCTCACTAATCCTCATTCCTTCCTTCCTTTACTCAACGCTTTGCATTCTAATCCTAATAGAAATTCTATGTGTGATTGCTTCAGCCTCCATAACCATGGACAGTGGCAAAGATGCCTCAATAAATCTAGTATTTTGATGTTCATATGTTCATACTTGATTGTGTCGCATATTGATGTCGTATGAGACTGAGTCTGTATTTTGTTAGGGAGCAGCTCTGCATGGCTACAGCAGATAAATACTGGTACGCCTAATATGTGTACATGTAGTACAATATTCCTTGGGCCATCCTGCATGTCACTTAGGTGGTACTGTTTGCGTAACTTATTGGCTCGTCTCTGCTGCTGAAGTAAAGTTGAGCAAACATAATACTTTATATTAAGAAGGACTTACATTTGCCCTACATGTAGTTTGTGGATCAGACGTGATTGGTGGAGAAATGGTAGCCGAGTCATTTTGGTGGGATGGGTAACGCTTTCACCTCTCCCTGTTATAGCACCCGTAAAATTTAATACACCTTCCCATTTTTAGTACCCATCCATTTTCTAAAATCCCTTTTTTGTGTGGACCAGCAGTGAACTACACATACCTGTAATTTCCTGAAGCCATATGCAATCTTATTATCTTGTGATCAAGAAAGACTAGATAAAAAATATTCGCTTGACATGTTTGGCAAGATTTCTTTCTTGATCTGTTGAGTTATATCAGCTTGTTCCAAACAGCTGTACGCTGGCAATATTTTACAAGACCCATTCATCTTCTGTCAATTAAATTATCTGTTTTCTGACTTTATCATGAAAACCAATCTGATGATAGATCAGTCTTGCTTTTATTGAATCATGATATTGGCTTCCACGGTGACAGGTTGAGATCTGGCGAGTTGGACTGTAGAAACCGTAAACCAGTTGTGGTCATGGAAGGACACATACATGTAAGATCGCAGAAAAAGTGAAGTTCAAAGTGTTGTGTTTGTATGTGTTCTGTTGTGCAGCTTGTTGGTAATTAATTTTGCCTTCTAAAATGGATTTTGGTTCTTCAAAAAACTGCATGATTGTGATGTTTTTATTTGAATTTGAGGCTAAAAAGAAACAGAGTAACCTAACATCTTGATTTTACCCGGTTGCCTGAAAAATTTTACTATCTTGGCAATCCATTGCTAGGGGTATTTTGATCAGTATTCACAGATGTTTCATAATCATTTCTCTCTCTCTTCAGGTTACAAAAGAAGGAGGGGTAAGTAATTTTCATCTCAGATCTTTTTCTTACACGGTAGTTATGTTCAGACCCTTTTGGTGGTGGCTACATTCCTCACCCCTTTTATGTATGTAGATGAGAGTGAGGGAGAGATTGAGAGTCTGAATCTGAGTGATTGTTCAGTTGGCAGTGATTTGGAGTCTGATGTCACGATGAGTTCTGGAATGACTACAT
The DNA here is from genome assembly GCA_002633025.1 of Notospermus geniculatus. NCBI lineage: Eukaryota > Metazoa > Nemertea > Pilidiophora > Heteronemertea > Lineidae > Notospermus > Notospermus geniculatus. Next base: position 85,826 of record NMRB01000296.1, read on the forward strand.
GTACATTTATAAGTGATTCTGATTCAGACAGTGAATTTGATGGTTTGTAATTTGTATCAAGTCATGTGTGTCATGTGTCACATATTCTAATCCCTCCCTGAACAATAAGACCGGACTTAGATTCCAGGGGGACTAGGATTCCTTCAAAATGTCAGGCACCAAAAGGGGCTGTTCGTTTTTGTCAATTGAGGTATCCGAGTTGTGATCCTTGAGAAAATGGAGAAAGGTATGAAGCTGCAAATTGCAGGGATTATTATGTACAGTACAACAAATAATCCCTGCAATTTGCAAGTGCATAGCTTTTTCCATTTTCCCAAGGATCACAACTCAGATTTCTCAAGTGATGAAAATGAACAGCCCCTTTTGGTGCCTGACATTTTGGCAGGCACCACTGAAAAAGTTATTTTCAGGCTTGTTTTAACCACTAGTGACACCTATTCAGGCAGTGGGCTAGAGTCCCCATTTCAATGTTTTCACAACAGTCTGCCATAGCCTATTTGTCACTTCTGGCATCATTGCTTTTATTTTCCGAAAAATCGCAAGTTAATCATAGAATGAGGGATGGCATAGTAGGCTGGTCTATTGGACTAATGCAAAAATAAAGATAGCGGAAAGAATACAGACAGAAATGTGATGGAATTTGTGAAGTTTATTTTGAAATTGGTTGAGTAATGACAGAGCAAGAGATCAAAAACCTGCCGCAGTAGAGATTTAGAACAAATAGTGAGTTGCATCTGATCCGTGCATAGCAAAGTTAACCTGGTAATCTCCTGAACTACTTTCATATCATCTCAACTATGGCAGATGTCTTTGATGCGTCTTGTATCATACAGTTATACTAGACAATCAATATCTTTGAAGCTCACACACATGTTCTGTGTATGAAGATTCTTTGCAATAAGATACACAGGCGATCACTGAACGTTCATGATGTTGCCCGTGTCGGATTGCATGCTTTTGCTCGACCTAGGGCCCTGTTATAGCTCATCAAACACTCGCTTTACGATCTGCAGACGTAAGATCTGGAGGCGGTGTTCAAAAAAGCAGTGTCTGGCAAGGTTCTGCCTGTTTTTTCCATGATAATCGTTGTCTGAGGAGAGCGTCTTTTTTACTGCTGGACTCCTAAGAAGATTGCTGTAACACTCATGCACTCGCCGAGAGGCTAATTCTCTTTCTGTTCAGAAGGGTATGGTGCTGATGGAACGGATTACAGGAATAGCCTCAAGAACATGGGTCATCACAATCCAGGGTACCTAGTGAACCTTGTCTGGTTAATTCTCAATGATTAGAGAAGGTGGCAGCACTGTGTCTTCATTAGGGTTTCAGTTTGCTCCAACATTAGACACGAGCTGTCTTTGAGCCAATGTTAGAGTCAATAATGCACGCTCAGTAAAAGGAAAAAATATGATGCAACATTGACGAGTTAATGATAACTCAACTTTTTAGTTCAGCTGAAAGGTCGACTGGCTCTCTCTATGAACACATGTAAAATCCACCCACTGGTATGGCTCACTGCTGAAGTTGGGGGTCCAACCATAATGTGAAAGAGTATGTCGTTGGTTGGAAGTGGAGGGTGTGTGCAGAATCATGTAATTTTTTCACCCCAGAAAGCCCCTTTTCCGTTTTGTCATTGTCAAACAGGTCATATGGCAGGGGGTCATGCCATTTCAGGATCATAAGGGACATAAAATTCACAGTATATCATTCTGTGTGCCATTAATAAGATAGGAATTATATGAAATTCCACTCCGTCTTGAATGCCATCCGCCATAAAAAAATTCCAATTTTCTCCAAAGTCTCCTGGGAATTGAGTTATGAAAGCAAAATTCATCTCAATCAAGTTGATCAAAACAGTTCCAGACATGCATCCAATATCGACGTCTTTGCATCGTTGGCTTGAGTAAAGCATTGTCTCTGAACACCCTGTCACCATATGTTACTTGTTAATTGTGAAATCATTATTTGATTCACAGTGATTAATTGGGAAAGTCAAGTTTTTGTGGAAAGAGTGCCATAGTTCAAAGAGTTGTTCTCAGAGGGCAGCAGCAGTCTAGCTATCAATCTCTGCAGAATATTTGCTGCCTTGGTGGCGTGGCATCCTCAGATGATCAAGACACACTCAGCACAAGCCCATAACTCAGCCTAATCCTTTACCATTAGCTCCTTTGTTTGTTGTGCATGACTTCCGGATCATCCACTTCCCAGGCTGACGATGGCCAATGGCAGGAGGCACACCTAACCATAACAAACAAGGGCCGAAACCTGCATCCTGCATCGATGGGTGAATTTTGCAGGTCCCTGGGTAAAATAAAAACGTTCCAAGATCAACATGCCCTTAGAAAATTAGTATTGACTTGTTCCCATCAGGAATGTAATATTAGTAAGCAGTGCTGCACTGAGAAGGCTGAGCAGAGATCTGAGGTAATATACCAAGTGCATCTGGCAGTACCCTCTCAGCCACACAGTATGAAGAGGTTAGCGCAACCCATATGAATAGGGAACACCCCAGCTGGATTACTCTGAAGACCGGAAGATATACAAGAATGCAAGAGGCTGTGCATTGTCCACTGGGTACAAAGAAGTGGAAGGAAGCTGAGACAGGAATGAATGTCTACTAAGCTGTTTCAATTTCATTGCACCCCAAGTCCCTGTTAAACCATTTATATTCCACAGCATTGGCCTGGCAAAAGCTCGTACTCATAGCTCACAGAGTTGTGACCAAAATCCAGCCTCCTTACGAGTTACTGTGTCACAGGGAGGCATGTTCTTCCCCCATTTAAGGATTAAGTATGCTCGGGTGGTGATCAGCATTACCCCTAATAATACTACGATGTGACAGGTTATGATGGGAATCATATCGGGCCGACTGCATCGTATTTGTCATGTTTTCATCAGTGTAATCTTTTCTACCCTTCATAATGTCGTGACATTGAACTGGAAGTCACAATTTATATGCATGAATGGCTGTATCATTATGTATGTTATTTTGTTGTATCCTCAGGGTGGTTTTGACCCTCCCTCTTTTATCCTTGGCATCTTCGTCATTCAGCTAGTTCTTGCTGTCTGATGCACAGGGACTTGAGGCATGCATGGCAGGGGTGGTGGGTGTTTCCGAGGTCCAAAAGCACCCCATGGACAGTGCCCTGACCCCTGGGGTAAAATACCCCAGAAATATGTATATATATACATATTTCTGGGGTATTTTACCCCAGGGGTCAGGGCACTGTCCGTGGGGTGCTTTTGGACTTCGGAAACACCCACCACCCCTGCCATGCATGCCTCAAGTCCCGGTGGTCTGATGGTTGCTAATGACTACTAAATGAATGTATCAATATAAATAATTATGTACCTGTACCATTTGATGTAGTGTTTTTGAGAGAATTTGTTGAATCCTCACAAAAAGATATTAAAGAGGCGCAGAAGATGAAGGGCCTGATGTTTTCAACTGCAGACAACCTCCAGAACTAAGAGTTGACATTTTCAATATGTTATAGGATACGTCTGGCAGGATATTGATGTCTGGCTATAGGTAGACATCATTGATACGCTTCAAACCACCGTCCAGAAATCTCACAGGTGTTATTGGCGCTTATCTTGTTTAACATTTTGTGACCTGTCGGTTGGGTTGTTGAACGGGAGAGTTCATTGGGAATTCTATTGCATGCTGAAGCATGCACTGTACTTGTACAATCAGATCCTACTATTATCGTGGTGGGTGTGGTTACGCTGCTTCACCTCACTGCCCATTTATTGTTTTCCCTCATGCCATCAACATATGAGTAGCACTGTCCCACGGTGATGATCGATTTGAGTTCATCAACATGATTGATCGATTAACTTAGCATCACATCTGATAAGTATGTTTCAGAGTAAAAACTGTCCTCTCTCTCAGGTAACTTGCAAGAGAATGCTTTCCGCTGCTTTCAGGTGTAGGAATCTAAAAACCATGTATTGCTATCCAGACAAATTCTTGATAAGTAACTTTGTTTTTCTGGCAAAGTTGCTAATGTCACATATGTGACATACATGGAGAAAAAACTTGAAATTGTTTTTTAGCTAAGAAGAGAGAATTCAAGCTTTCAACAGAGCCATAAGAAACTCGTGCAGAGGGGAAAAGTGGACATGATGCAGAAATGAGACCAATCAATAAGATTCATCTGAATTCAAACTCTCATATGGTGCCTGACCTTCCCATCTTGTGATTCATTCCATGTAACAGCCAAATGATACACAAGAATGGTTATCTATGTAATGGTGTGTTTTTACAGCGATCATTTGGAGCAAGGGCAGGTGTTTCAGAAGCCCAATAATGGCAGGTTTAGAATCGGGAGACACCTGCAGCCTCACAGCTAGAATACTAGTGTAGTTGCTGATGGTTCTGGAGCAAGGATGGCCCAATAGGTCCTTTTGTTTCCTTGTCAGGCATTAACGAAATGTGAATGCTGATCTGGTGAAAATGAGATGGTAGAAAGCTTGGCCCTGGTTAGTGACAGAGAATTTATTAATTAACTAAACTAAAATAATCATACAAAATAAACATGGTCCAAGGCTGAGCATTAGTGGCCCATATATGGTTAGTATACTTAATACGTAACAGGGTACATACCAAAATGATGAGAAGTTCAGTTTTGCCCACAACACCCCCTCCCCCCTCCAGGAGCCAAATGCCCCAAGACAAAAAAACTTAGCTTCAACCATGAAAATGCCATGTCGGATCTGTGTTGTGGAACTAGGCTTTGGCACAAAACAATATGGACTTTTGGCACGGATCCGTATTGTTACTCCGTATCACGTATGACTTTGATAGAAAATGCATTAGCTTGATATATCATACGTGACACGGATCGACGATAAGGAGCCTTGCCAAATGCCCAAAAGTCCCCAATTATCTATCACTTATATTACTTGCCCTGTTCAAAAACTTAGAGAATAAGAATAGCTCAATTTACCTATTCCTTCCAAATGACACGTTGAGTGAGAAATGTCTTGGTGACACTTGCTGACGATCGAGACGTCTGCTTGAAGGAAGAGGTAATATTGAAAAGATGAAAGAGAGGCGAGGCAAAAGGTCCATAAAAAGTAAAAGATACGATTGAAACATCCTTAGTTAAAGGTTATCGTTTTTAATCATGATGTTCAGAAGTCATCTTTGTTGTGTTTTTCTGCCGAGATTACACGGTGTTGTGCGTAAATGAAGTCCAAATGGATCAAGGAAAGGAAGGAATAAGAGTGACTCATCTATCTTAGATATGATGATGGCTAAACCTTATCGGATAGTTTTATTTGCTCGAGGAAATATCATTTAATTACTGCAACCAAAGAGGATGATATCTTTGAAAATCACTTATAAGACATCTTGATAGTAGTGGTGGCGATCTTGGTTGTGGCAAGTTGCCCACGATCTGTGCGTTCTCTGTCTTTAGATCCACATTTAAGAGGTATCCATTTGTTTTCTTCTTAACATTTTATTGAATAAGTTAAAATAGTATGAATAGGGTAGATGTACTTTGTCATACTGATGTGGTTGTCCTTGATGTACCATTTTATCATCAGTGTTGGCCCGTTCTTCAAAGGGCTGCCTCTTATTGAATTTTTGCGAGAAATAAATTGCATTGGATCTCATCTATATTGCTTTTGATGGAGCTAAAAATGACTGCCAGTGCCAGTTCCAAATGTGATGTGCTGTGATACGTTCCTGATGGCAGGTAAACAAGTAAGTGTCTTTTTTGTGGGGCGAGGCAGCTTGGAGACGATTGCTCCAGCTCTTGCGTGTCAAGGCACCTTCGTGAAATAAGAGAGGATTGCTCATAGCTCTCTGAAGAAGTGCCGACACACTTGCATGTAAGGGCACCTCGGAATAAGAGAGGACTGGCTTTGAATAACGGAGGACTGCTCATAGCCAATGTAGTCATATCCCTTGGTAGAGGTGGCTTGAACCACAATTGCTGTCTCAATGGGGAACTTTCCTTCCGTCAGAGGCCACTACGAGTTAGCGGTCCAAGAACGTCATGAAATTTGACGTCACAGGGCAGAAATGCATGCCACAACGTCGTCCATAATGACGTGGACGTCGTGGTTCACACATTTTGACGTCAGATTTCATGAATTTTGTGACGTTCTTGGACCGCTAGCAGGCGGCCTCTAACGGCAGGAAAGTCCCCCATTAGAACCAAGTGGTGCACAATCCTTTCTCCCATCAGATGAATGTAACTTGAAAGTGGGCTGAAGACTTCTGTCTCATTCCACCATGTATACAACTTGTAAATGTAATTCTGTGAATGAGGTCCTTCAATTTGGCTGTATTGCTTGCTGCGTGTACCTTATATTGATTTGTGAAATCAGTTTGGAAGACCTTGAATGAGTGATTGCTCGATGGAGTGCGGTGTTTCCTTTCGGGATAACAATGCTCGTGGAAGTGGAAGCTGGGATGGAATGTCCTTGCGTGCCACCAATGACCAGAACCAAAGCAAGAACGCAACTTAGACACGAGAGGAATTTTCCGCGGTGTTGATCTTAGACATACCATCTGAAGTTTCCAGGGATGCAAGTTGTCCTTGCCACTGTGAACCCTTCGATGGGAAGCAAAGGTGTGGGCTCAGATGTGGACAAGGCTGAAGTTGGTGATATTCCCAGACGTGGACTGATCACCTCGTTACCCTGGAAGGAGACTCAGCAATGTTTGATTGAAGAAACTGTTGACCAACTATATTCATCACTGGCATTTGATTGCTTCGGTCAATTTCTCTCCACCTAAATGTTACAGCGCTTGACCTCCTATCCTGGTCCCTGAAGTATTGTCACTTCACTTGATGGCCTGTAGTGTAATCAATCAGTGACGTTCATCACACTTACAGCTCGCTTCATTTCTGAGCTGCATATCTTTGCCAGGTTGGCGACTGATTTCATGGCAGAAGACTCGGCTTCGGAGGAACATGGCTGTTGTTTCTTATTCTGAAGATATTTTTTCGGGAGCAAGTTTGCGCCTTGTGAATGATGATGTCAAGAACTCCTATGACTGTCCCGTGTGGCCTCGGACAGGCAAGGACGTAGAACCAGTCCACTGTATGACGATATGGACCATTGATAGGCCACAAGAAACTGGTAATGCAATGAGCCAATAGGATTGATTACACTTACATTAATCATGCAGTTCATTGAGAGTTCATCTTGTTGGTTTTCTGGGCTTTGTCAATGATTTGGCAAATCATCATTGGCCATTGGGGATGAGTTCCTGCGCTGATGCACGAGTGCAGCTCCAGAAGCAGTTGTTGGTTCTGATGTTCACGGAAGGCAAAGACAAATCCCTGACCAGATTCCTGTCTTCATTATTGCTGCTGAAAGGAAGGATTGAACCAAGCCAAAGTCCTCAGTCCATTTTCACTGTTCATCCCGTCAATGCCTGGACAAAGGACTGCTTTGGATACTAAGAAAACATCACAGTTACATTCTTGCCAAGAAAACAGCATTGCTTCTCTTCATTGAACTCTGTTAATTGCGAATGAATTGCTCCTAATTTCCCTTCCCGGTATCGACTCTTTTCAAGCAAGAAAATACCTGTTGCTACCTCCAAAAGAAACGTGAAGACGTCATTTCCCAGCTTCACCTGGGGACTATTTCTTCATGATTTCTCCATCTTCACGCCTCGATGTTATTGATGTTTATCCAATAATGTGTCAACAAGGCAAAATCTGACAATCACCGTTGGTGATTATTGGTTATTTTTCCTTCCTTCTCGAGGCTTGCGTCAGAGGACAATGATGTGGCTTAGAAGTTTAGCAGGGGATCTTTGTCTTCTTTATGCTTTCTTTCTGCCTGTTACTAATTTTCTGCAGCTGCAGCAGAACCTGAAAACTCTGTATGATCCATTGTTTTCATTTCTGCGATGTCCTTATGCTCTGGGGCCTCATTTGGCTGGTTCAGAAAGGTAGTGGGCAATTCCTCCAAGGCGTCTTCTCCAATCAGAAAGGTTATCAAGGTTTGTCCGAATTCCCCATTGACATATCAGGAGCTAACAAGATGGTGAAAATCTTGTAAGGTTCTGGGACCCAACAGACAGATTACTCATGATGTCTGCCTGTGTCGGATCCAATAAACTGTGGTCTGCTGAAGTCTTGGATGTGATGGCAGGTTTGGCATCTGATAAAGGGTCAGCGGTGACTGAAGTCATTTGTTTTTGACTCCACATGTTGTCGATATCTGACTCTACATGGTGAAGTCCACCTCAAAATCTTGCTTTGGGTGGAAGAATTTCTCCTCATTCATGTCTTGCTTTGCATGATTGAATCTTAAGGGCTGTAGCACTCGCCACACCTTGCTGTGCTCCAATGACCCTTCCCCTTGCCGGGGTAAAGTCGGAGTGGGCTGTAGTCATGGCAATGTCACATCAATGTCTCAGTCTCCATGGTCTGGCTGTGGGCGGAAATGTTGCAGTGGTCAGTACTGACAAGATGGACTTGATTCATCCTGACTATCTGCTGTTCCAGCAATGACAGCTCATTGCATTTGGGTGGCTTGCGTACTCTTCAGCAATTCGCACATTGGAGTAAATTTTGTGTCCCTGGCTTTATGTACGTAACTGTAATGGTGATTGCCTTGAAGACCCACCCTGGCCTTGCTTCTTGTGGTATGAAAGATGTCTTCCAGTCATTTGTGGTACTGATGAGTTAAACTCGTCTTGCACTTGCAGGGCTGAAGAGATCAATCGCTTTAGAATTTGAAACCATTTATCAGGGGTAGCACCTGTTGTTGACACAGAGGGACCATTAGGGTAAGAAAGACCTCTAATGGCTGCGCAATAAGTGTACAAAGAATGAGCAATGGGCAATCATGCCCTCATTCCTCTGAACGATTTTTCACCCTAACGATGGTAGGGAAAGAACAGATGAAGTGATATACAAGTTAATAGATCAGGGATGTAAATGTTACATTTGTTGCATGCAGACAACATCATCACTTCCTAATTTGTTGGAATTCAAAATTGCCTCATTGGACACTGTTCAGTGATTTGTTGATTGAAAAGGCTAAGCATTTGATTTATCCTATCAGGACCTTTCCTCTGACAAGTCATGTCATTGAGTCATTTCATTCATTTCCAAGGAGCATTGATGCGAACCCTTCAGCCTACCTGGTGAGGCCTGGAGGGTATAGGGACCTAATTCACACAATCTGAAGGACTTGCAGCTGCATAACATGACTCAGTCTCATTGCATCTCTCCCTGCCTTAGCACAATAAGAGGATTTGGAACCAGCCATGCAGGGATCCACAAGCACGGGGGCGGAGAAGAAGCTGAGCAAAAATCTTTGCATGTTGTACCACCATCCATCCATGACTGCGCTCACCAGGACCCAGATGCCAGAAGAAACGTTCCATCAAATCAGCATTTTTCACCAACAAACCTGTGGCAAGCCCATGGATTTCAACCTAATATGACATCTGCATGAGACTTCACGTGCTGGTTCATAAGAATGGTAAAAAATGTCTTTGAACGTGTCATTTTTCACTCAAATCAATCAATCAGATGATCAATATGCCAAGAGAGCAATCGGACGCTCGATTGGCCACCATTCCAAATAATCAATCATGAAAATTTCTGCTTTATTGAATAGGCTGCGGCAGCAATGACGTGTGAATTACGCGCAATATTCTGTATTATTATTTTGTATTATGCATGTCGAATGTTGATGATGGCTATTTGCCCCATGATTTTTCGAGATATGAAATTTATAGCTCGTTCTGTCCGTGGTGGCTATTGACCTGTGGTGGTTGGTCATTGCCAACTGATTCCAGCTTCAGCTTTTGCACAAAATCAGGAGTCCCACAACTTTGGTTGCTTTTACCCATTCATCGCTTGTTCAGTCCAGTGGTAGATTGATCTGTGGCTGCCTGTCACTGTCAACTAATCCCAGCCTTGGCTCAAGTGCAACATCAGGAGTCCTCCTACGAGGGCTGCCCCCGCTTGGCCCCCAAATGTTCAGCGCACACCTTTTGACTCGAAAAAATCACGGCATCAAGATGAACGGTGACTGGTTGTGGCAGCCACCGCCGCCCACTTTGTATCCGACCTAAATCATTCATATTCTGTTGAGGTCTCTTGAGGGAAACAATTTAAAATGTGCTGGCTCAAGATATTTATCGAGGATAATTTTCGTAGAATCCCCCAGTTCATACTGCCAGGTTTATCTCGGATTCAGCGTACTATTTACCGAATGGTTTTTGTTGATAACATTTTTGAAATGAATTGAATGTGATTGATGATTGGTTGATGTTTGTCCATAAGGGAGTGATACGCGATATGTTCGTATGGAGTGGGATCAGGTTCGCAAGCTTTAAATAAGGAATGAATGAAGCCTGGATGGCAACTTTGTAAAGGGTTTCTGTATTGGTATTGCTCTTTTCATACGCAGTTCTTTCACTTGGTTTTGATATGATCAGTGTGCACTGAAGTTGTTTGGTTTGACGATGCAAGCCGACCGATGCATTTAGTTGCATCGTAATAAATACTAGGTCACCTACCATTGAGAACATGTCAGCAATAACCGCTGTGAGTCCAAAGGACCATTTCCACTCAACATTTTCCTGCATTAATAACCTGTACATGTAGCTTTCACAGGCATCGTGTTCATTCTTTCTTGCAATACAAGTCAAGAGCCAACAGCTGTCAAGATTTGAGTTACCATCAAGTTCTTTGAGATGAAATTAATAGCGAAAAGGTCAACAGAGCTGAGGATCTGCAACCGAAAATTGGAAGGAAAGTGGAAAATTGAGCCAATTTGAGGCCCCTCTTGGTTGATTTGCTTGAGAAGAAAATGGCGTCCCTCCAACCAAGAGTGGTGTCTGGACAACTGTGGATCCGACATGAAATTGCATTCACTGGATGGTCTTACAGTTGGTCAGAATGCATGCTGAAGGTAACACATGCAAGCGATGCACACAAGAAAAAATGCTATCCAGGGCACATCTCAATGAGATATGATGGAATTTACTATCATGGTGCTAATATCTCAGCAGACATGCAATACAAAAGATGAAAAAAAATGGCGCAGGGAGGATGATCACGCAGTAATGTTTCCGTAGATTGTGCAGATGCGGCTTGAGATGATCAATTAGTGCAAAAAAAACCTATGTAGTATTGGGAGGTTTTTCTCATAACGCAACATGTTCAGTTGTTGACGAGAAGCAAGTTCGAAAGGAGCCCACGCCAAGCTGTCCTTCTGAAGTTTGGTTTGAATTGGATTGACTTCATTTCATCATCTTTTTGACTGTGCGGCCTCTGCTGAGCTTGCTACGTCTTTTTGCATCAAAATGACAGTTGAAAAAATCGATTGATTTTATGCAAGTTGAACAGGAGATAGCCATTGCAACCTCATCGACTACCTCCAGCATATGTCATAAAAAGTGAAATTTTCTGATCTGGGTTGATAGCGTCACAATAGTTGCGGGCACTGTCATCGATATCCGATGCGGGACGCACCGGGGCATGCAAGCAGATAATGAAATGTGCCGAATGGCGTCATATCGGGAGAAGTTCACAGTGGCATTGGTAGACATGCCACGAACATGTGACCAAAATGAAATTCCAAGATCAGTTGGTTATGGTCGAATCAATTTTGTCTGAGCAATGGCAAGTGTAATTTGTCTTGTGTGATTAGCATTGACGTTATTCTTGTAGTTCAGCCACGTGAGTGAAGTTAAAGCTTGCTCTCCTCCACGGCATTTTAACCCATGCAGATCTTTCCTTCAAACTGTTGGTGGTGTTGGACCGTGCGTGGTCAACCTTCCCACCCCGAACCCTGTACTGGCATTCAAACTGAAGCTGCTCCGAGGCGTTCGTCACCCAGCAAAATGTCGTGCCAACGGACCCAGAGATTCGCTCTGCATGCTTTTTCATGCTGTTATCAAACAAAGTGGCAGCTGTTTCCAGGGCACCAATACCAACCTCCTAATTGGTTCCATCGACATTATTCCAATGACGACATATTGTCAATTTCAATGTTGGCTCAAAATCAACTTGGTTTGGCGAGACTTGTTTATCGTAATTTGTCTCATCCCATAGATAGGTCATTTAGTCGGCCATTTATTGCCATACAAACTGTTTAAACTGGACATACAAATGACATCGTTATGTGTAATTGTCATTTTATTGCCACTGATGGGCTGTTGGGTAAATAACCTATTGTTCTAATGGTTCGTCTTTGCTACCTTATTAGGCCCAGCCATGACAAGTGTTTGACTTGTGCCTGAAAGATTTGCGATTCTTGTGTTTGTCACTGAGAGTGTTCGATAAGGAGCTGTCAATGTCAGTATTTGATGTATTTGATCATGTCCTTGGAATGGCGCTGCAGATAGGGTTGATGATAATAACAAGATAATCTCATGCAGATGAGTTAATGATGTACACGTTAGCATTCCTTACTGTCAGCTTGTCCACCCCCTTTCTTCAGCCATGATTTTCTTCTGACTTGGCGAATGCAACTTCCAACTTGGTTCTTCTTGTCATGTTTATTGGGTGGTGTCAACGTTTGTCCGGCGTCATAACAGAGGCAACTCACTGCTAAACCACTTGGATCCATGGGAAAGGACTTGGCCTAGTCCTTGTAGGTCGCCAACTGAAGAGTTGGAATGGTCATTCTGCTTAATTGCCCTTGGCTATTTCATACCTACCTGACACAAGAAATCCTTACTCCTGCCGCACACACCGAATTCGTTCCCTCGTTTTGCCTTCCATAGCATATGAAGTGAATCAAATGATACTATTTGTCTAACTCGTAGTCCGGTTTGGTTGGTGGGAACTCACTCTGCCCCTGATGATTTATGTGGACCTGAACTTGAATTTTCCTAATGGGACACAATAAAAACTGCAAGATGTGAACTCTCATTTTGGACTTGGTGCACGGTTTATGGATTCAGGGCCAATTGCTGAATGACAAAATTAACTCTCACCTAACTACTTTGGATAATAAGCAAGCGTTCATCATCAGTTTCCACCCATCCCTTATTTCTAAACGACTGATTTCACAGACTGCATTCAGTGCAGAGGATAGCATTGACATCATTGTGAACGTGAACAAAGAGATATAATCAACCATCCTGCATCGATTTCAGTTTTGAACTTGCTGAATGCAAATCTTTTTCTTCGAGGCAAAAGTTTCTGTATCACTCGCTTCGAAATTCTAGTCAGGCTTGCTACGTATTTGACAGGAATACTTCGACCGAGAAAATTTCGTGACTCTGTTTGGGAATATTTTTCAAGTTGCTGTGCATTTACCAGTCGATTTCCCACTCATTTTAAGTGTTGTTTATAATGGATCTTATACTTCTTGAAAATGACGAACAGTTTGTTCCTGACTACTGGATAAGGCCAGGGCATCCATATTATTCATCTCCTCCTCTGCCTAACACTGCGGTTAGTAATTCAATAAACTTTAAAGCTTGTGCCGATTCCTTCACAAAATGTTTTCATCGTGCATCATTCTTAAAATCTTATGGTGAAAGTATCTTGCTCAAGACTATCTGATTCTGAATGCTATCTTTGATATTCTTTCACAAATATTGTCCCCATGCTTCTGTCTTGGAAAGAAATCTTATCATGAAAAAGATATCATGCTTGCAACTGTTTGAATGCTATCTGCTACAGTATGCAACCCACGTTGCCCTGTCGTGCAAATTTCATTAACTCTGCCTAGTCAACTAACTGATGAACTCTGAACCATTACCTGTAATTCAAAATGTGAATCAGCCAAGAAGGAATTTGATGAAAGATTTGAACATCCAGTTTCATTGTCTTCATTCATGAAGTTTTAATTTTCCAATTCCCTGGTTCGTGGAGGTGAACTAATGGTAAACTGGAGACCAATTGCACTGGAGTTAATTTGTAAAATTTGTAAATTCTGATTAACTTAACAGCTGTAATCTTTTAAGTGTCCCTTTGGGCTTATTCTCCATGGTCAGAAATGAGTGAATATTATGGAAATGATAGATGCTTCTTCTTTAGTGTTTCTTTGCATGGTGAGAGTGAAGATAGCTGAGCCATGGGAGACGAAAGTTGGGAGGGCATAGTAGGGCACTTGTTCAGCTTGAAAGCTTCTTTTTGTTGCCATTATGTGAGGAATATAGTGGTATGTCACGAAGTAAGTGGCTGAACTTAGCTGATGTGATGCAAAGAATCTTTTTTCGGCCAAAAAATGCTTTGTTTCCCCCCGACCTATAAATCTTAGGAAAAAGGTTCAAATGGTAGTTGGTAAGTCTGTCGAAGATCCTCTCAAGAACTCTGAATGAGTATTGTCTTCAATAGCCAGTTACATTTCATAGGTGCTGCAAGTAGGCTATCTTTGAATGAAGGGAGGCATAGATGTCTGTGTTTCTCCTGATGAGACCACTGAGAGTTCCAGAGACCGTGCTTTTTTGGTGGCAGATGTTGGTTGATTGGAAACGATGGTAATTGGAGGGAAAAAAATCACTTTCCAGTGAGAAGTACATTTGGGCACTGTTCCATTTGATTGGTCGCCTGACTGTCAGCAGTTGTTTCTTACTTCCGAATCAGGAGTACGTAATTTTGTCTCCAACGTGTAATTTGGGTCTGAGCCATAAATTGCCGTCGTCGCTGTGTTTTACGCGTCTCAAAGTCAAAGACTCCAGAAATAACACAGCGTCTATTCTTGATCGATAGATGAAATCATATCGCAAAGTGTAATCCACTCCCGCAACCGAATCCACCAATTATATTCAAGTCGTATATAATGCCGCGGGTAATCAAAACACACTCGAGCGCCATCAGTAAGCCATATGTAACTCGTGTCAAAGAACAGCCGTGACCACGGAAAATATCAAAGATGTAAATTATGTGTACTTGATAACGGTACCCTCAGGGTGGTGCGATAAATTCTAATATATAGCAAGACGATATCAAAGAATGATGAGGGATTGCTACTTGACGACAGATTGTTTCGCGGTTTGATGATTATATTTAGAATTTCCTGTGATTGGGGTCATGAAGGAAGCCCGCTCGTGGGCTGACGTTTGTACAGTCTCGGAGATGGTGTCTTGATGTCTTGGACTTGATGCCGACACCGGCTGCTTCACCAGTTTCGTCCATGATTGGACTCAGCTGACCAAGACGCCCACCATTCTAATCATCTTCTGGCGTCTGTGTTCATACCAGATCTATGCGGTTGTGGGGAGGAAAGCATCCGTTGGTAATCAGTCTTTTCAGCCGTTGCACATGCAGTGCTCTTCATAACTGCACACTCAGCACTCACATCCCTCACCATCACAGCACTCTACTGCGCAGACAGCTCCAGTATTTCACTCTTCACACGAGTGAGTGCTGTGAACCCCGTATAACCTCAGGATGAAGAAAAAGTGACTCGTCTCCTCACTTAGATTACATCCTGCTCTTCCTAAGGAGCCACAGGCTCACTCTGTTGCACCTCACTCTGTTGCTTCACGCAAAGTAACAAACCACAAGGCCATGCTTTCACTGATTCTTTGAGTCTTGTCTATCAGATTCTCTGCAAATAGACATTTGGTTCAATTCCGGTGCGAGAGCTCATTGCACCAGTCATGAGATTTTAGATATTCTCAATATTGATCCTTTAGCAATTCCTTCTCTAAGATTGAAAATCTATTTTGGTAGAAGTGCACGATCTTCAATGTGTCTCTCAACCTTTCAGCTGATGGCACACTCAGAATTAAGCAAATGTTGACATTGTGACTGGAGTCCTCAGCAGCCGGCCACAATTCCTTATCTAAACAGCAAGTTATTCTTTTCTTTCCCAACCTATTGATTATCACCCTGTCTGATTCCTTGCAATCGAACACTTGGTCATGTTGATCAGGTCTACGGCACCGCTCGTCTTAAAATATCCCCAATATGGGGATAAGATATTGATTTCAGCCAATCGTCTTTCATCAATCTACTTCCAAGATCGAAAATCCATTCAGCGGAAATGCCAGAGTTTCATGTTGTTGTTCCTCATTCGAATGGAAGGGGAATGCACCTGACGACTCCGTAATCGAGGGTGATTCTGCTGTGACAGTTTACCAGACAGCTAGGGGTGGCGGATCATTGCAGTCATCATGGTCATAGCCTTCAACTCTAGAACTGCTCATCAAAGTGTTGTGAAACCAAGCTCTGTCTATACATCATAGCTGGGTGAACCCTGGCTTTTCGAAAGTCTGCCTACACCACCAAAATTGTCCTTCAGAATGAACCCTGTTTTTGTAAAAGATAAAGTCTGCCTACAGCATTGTGAAAGGTGAAGTCTGCCTAACACCCCCAGAACTGCCTGTTAGAACTAGCTTTGCAACGGGTAAAGTCGGCAAGACATTTTCTCAAAAAAGTGGATCAAAGAAGTATATCCGAGATTGTCGAACTTGAACTTTGAAATTTCTCTTGCATACCTTTTCTCAATTATTCTGGCTTCTTCCAATTTCAGGATGTCACAGAGTGGATAAACTCAAAAATGCTTTTCCCCCAAGATGTATGGGGTATCGATCTTTTGCTATCTACCTCAAAGATTGAAAATCCACTAAAATGGCGTGGCCAGAATATCAATTTGCCATCTGTATGAACTGTCTTTCTTGCTCTGCGACGATTCTCCAGACATTTCTATTTGGAAGAGTTAATGCTCTTACCATATAGTATCGATTCTTGCGATACGATTCTATCAATTTTCGTTCGGAGAATTCGTAAGATGAAATTGTGAACGCCACTGTATCAACAATCGAAATGTTTATACGATGTATGTACAGATAATTGTTATTTCTGGTGTCACTTGGATAAAGATGGGAGTTCGTCATAATAAATCAGACTGAACTCACATTTGTTATCGTTTGCCCTGTTGCCTGATCTAGAGTGGGGTACTTTGAATGAATGCAAAGTGTCCTATCAAAATCAGCCTTGCCATTCTAGACTGCTTCCTGAGTTTACATCTAGAGTGAGAAGGAAGAAAGATTGGTGATCATGAAGAAGCTTTTCCCGGCAAATCCAACCACTCAATTGACATAGTGCTCCAGCTGTTTCTGTACTGATTTGTGTTATTCCCTTTTGGGATGCTTGTACCAAAACTGAAACCTTCCAAGATTGAGTCTTTAACCAAAGCACAACTGGCGTACGAGAACTATTTTGTTCTACCTCCCTCGGGAGAGCCGTGAATCGAGATCACAGCCAGCATTCCGCTGAACGAATTGAACGTCGTGATCCTATAAGCTCAAAACTCCCCATAATTGCTTTTCGAGCCACGTGCACTGTGCGATTCAGTCGTTTAAAACACACATAACTGGGTATTACTTGTTTGAGGTGCATGGACATTTGGCCATTTGTTGTCCTCCAAATTGTATCGCTCGTCACGGTTTGGATACAACTGACTCTATTCCTGCCTCCACTTTCTCCCACTGTCTCTTTCTCCATTTCACATCTTGGCCTATTCTTTCCGAACGGATAAGCTTCCAATCCATTCTTCCATTTTTACGATCATCCTCCCGTGGTATCCGGATGGAGTACATGTACTATCGACCTGTCTTTGTGGAGAGGGTAGGTACGCTACTCATTAGCTGAGTAGCAAAGACAATCTGTAGTCTAGCCACAACCTTCAGTTTCAGTAGTTTGCGTTTTCGATGAGTTAGTCTGCAATAATACCCAAGGCTAATGGGCAAACAAATGGGCTGTGATATGTTCCACAAATTTCCACTTGCAATCAGTGGGGGCAAGGTCAGTTGATGTAATAGCTCTCCCTCAAGTACAGTGGAGGGTAACTGTCACTTCAATCGCTCTGCCCCCCACTGATCACTGGTGGAGACACTACCCTTTCCCATTTGGGAGGGCAGATATGTCCTAATTATGGTTGGCTATATTCTTCATCATCTGATCAATTAGGTGCCACCATTAGGATAATTATTCATACTGAGGATGGGATGGGTTCTATGTTGTTGCATTAATTGTCACGTACATTTCATTTACAATGCCTTCATCCTCTATGTCCTATCCACTGGTTGCTGGAACCAGTCATGAATAGCTGCATCTAACCCCTTGCATGGCGTAAACAATTGACCTTATGTGGCTTTGTTGCCCATAGAGAAACGCTTGGACCAAAAAAGTTGAAATATCTCCATGTTGTTCACTACTTACTGGAATGGTAGTGTTTCCTCAAGCACTTGGAATCTCTCATCCTCTTCTTCTTCTCTTTGTTTGCTTTGGTTTTCTGTTCGTCTCGGTGGACAGATTCTGTTTGCGGATGTCCCGAATTCCCAGACTTCACCCGCGCTTTTTCTCCAAATTACCCAATTGTGTCTATTTGCTTGTACTGGTTGACTATTGGATCGGTTCATCGGCTTCCGATACTTAAGGTAAACGAACAGATGTTGACTATTGGGAATTGTGCCGATGTTGGAATGCCAATCAGCTTATATTAATGACATGTCGATTTGACGATATTGTGAACATGGTGTGGTGGCCTCGCCATTGACTAAGTGAAGCTTCTCCAGCCTGTTACGGTGACCACGGACTGGGTTTCCTGGTCATCCTCATGTGAATCCCGACACTCATGACTTGAAACAGCCATTTTGTTCCAGGGTTTGCCACCCATGATACATCTGTTCAGAATCCAACTGTGGGTGTCGACCGCCTACACCACTTGTTGGCATATTCAGTCCCCTAGAGCCATAGATTCGGAGGTTCCTTGGCACCTCAGTGGTTGCTATGCAAGTCTTGGTATTACTATGCTACATGCTCCAACATCTCCCTGAATTGAAACTTTCAGATATTGTCGATAAACCCCTATACTCATTTAACTTACATCCTGGAAGGTGGAACTGCTTGCACCACTTCCTATCATGCATCAGATAGGAGAGCCTGTGAGGAGATGTTTTCTTGTGAAAGGTGGAAAAAAATGCAATCACATGACCTCTTCGTAAAGAGCTAGCAAGCCCCATTTCCTTAAAGGTATCTTGACCCTGGGCATCATGATGACATTTTAAGGAGAAATTCTGTTGTTTTCCATGAAATCAGATTGATTATTCTTCCACAACTGGCTGTGGTGTGTTTGCCAACCGAAAACACCATTAGGTAAATCTGCATCTTTTTGAGGCAAATTGTATTTCTGCCATTTCAGCTCTTGATGTCTGATTATGCTGTTTTCAAATCGAGCTATTTGTAAGCTAATGCAGTCCGTTAGGTTACAGCCAAACACTTTTTTGCGAAGTTGTTGAACGTAACCTCGAAGGATAAATTGAATTCGTTGATTCGATCTCGGGAATGTTGAAAGGATAAAACATGCAAATGAAGTGAATATCCTGGAATCGTTGCAAATGTAACGTCGTTAGTCAAGCAATTGTCTAGAAAAATGGTAATAACTTTCGAAAAGATATCTGTCTGGAATACCAAGTGGCTTTTATGTTGTTTTATGTTCACATAAATGCATTTGGTTCATGTCAGTTTATATTTACAGAGACATCATGCACATCAGTGCACAGACGAGGGCACGTTACCATTGCATAGTTAGGCTGGAGTGGAGTTAAATTGTCATCGTCTAAGTAACGGCTGTGTGTATTTCACTAAGGTTCAATACCCGACGGAACCAGTCGTCATGAATGACTTCTGCAATATTTTTCTGTTGTGTGTATACATTTCCATTGTCTGCATGCAACTTTGTCTGCAAATGATGCAGATTTTATCATTACTTCACTGATGGCTCTTTCTGTTGTTGGCATGGCTCAGTTGGTTTTTGTTGTAGCTGTTGGAATCTTTCAGTCTTGGTACAAGTACATCGAAGAAAATCTCGTAAAAATGACTCGTAGGGGGAGATACCTGAAGCAGGGCACTCTCTACATGTATAATTTCCATAACCGCCTCCAGTGACATCACCGGTGTGTCAGACATCCCAAACCAGTGCTTCCGCCAGAGGGTACGCAGGGTACGCTGTGAGTACCCTCAAAGGAACAGAAAAGGGCCATTTTCTTTAATTTCATGGGGTTTTTGCTGATTTGGAAGAACTGCATACCCTCAAAAATATTTCTGGCAGAAACCCTGCAAACGACCAGGGTGCCTCTTCTTACTTTCCTTTGAATTTTCTAGTCCAGATGTCACCAATATATGAACTTCACACAGGCGCATCCTTAGAAGCACTTCATCCCCTGAGGCAATTAAACCTACAGCCGTATATCTCACAAAAAAATTCTGACGACTTTGCCTGATGTTGCCAAGTTACTATGATTAAAGTTGAATGAAGTCATATAAGCCTCGCATGACAGTGAAATGGAGGTATGCAAGATCCGAGGGTTCCTTTCAACTACGAAAGTCTCCCTTTTTTCTGCCGCCTGATGAATTCGTGTTTGCAGAGAAAATCGAGATTACTTAACGACTGTCGTTGTGCAATTAGTGAATCTGTCAATCTTGCGCTTCATCTCTGGTATCTTGGTGACTTCTTCAGAATGACTGTCATTCATGAATGACATTCTTGGTGTGGATTACGAAAGTATCCTTTATCAATTAGTTCCCATAGGATTGATTGCCAGTTACTCTTCCTTCTTGGGTTGACTCTCAGGCTTGTTTTCAGGGAGCTCTCATTTCCGGCTTGGTTGTATTACACGTTGGTTCAGAACACAGTGATTGTTGTGCTCATCTGCCTACTGCTGGTATAGACAGCAGTAACTTTACTAGTGATCAGTGGAAGTGTGGTTGCTTGAAGTAATGGCTCTGTTCTACACTTGGTTGCGCAAGACTGAGCTTTTACTTCGATTTCCCACTCTCCCACCTATTCAGAGTTGTGCAGCGGATCAGCACCTGTCATCAATGAGGTGCTGGGTGAGATCCCAGCCAAACCACTTCTTCATGCGATAGAAAGGGCAACTCTCCTCGAAGCGCAGGTTTCCATGGGGCACCCCTGTTCCTCCCTGCTGTACATTAATTTGCTTAATATTGTCTATAGAGTTCTCCTGTTCCACAAAATGCCTGCTGCTGCTGCTAGAGAGTTAACCTGACGTTGGCAGACACAAATGACAACACAATTATCTCTGCCCAATATGCCAGCGGCGATCATTTGCCGAAAGCAATGAAGTAAGTAACATTGGTCGCTTACTAAAGGCATTAGGACTCCGCATGGAAACGTCTGTTCAGAGAAATGTCGCTCGCGGCACCGTCTCAAATTACATCATTGATGATTTGCGAGGCGGACTTGGGCTGCTCAAGGAGCCAGGTTTGGAATTGGACTCCAACATTTGCTTTGGGAATTCAAAGCTCTGTTTGATTTTAGGTATGGTCTTACCTGTTCAGAAGACTCTCGGAATGATGTCAAAAATGTGGTGAGATGTTGTAGTATGTTTTCCCACAAAGGTGTTTCCAATCACCTGAAGTTGCATTACCTTTTGCATTCAGCTTTCTTGGGCAACAGGAATGACAAAATCCTATAAAGAGACTGAATGCCACCAAGATGACGATGATGTCACAGCTGATGCAGATGCTTCATATTTCACAAATTGTTGACAATGGTGCTAACTTGCATCTGATTGGCTGTTTCTAATTGGGTTCCTGTATGGAAGAGTCAGGCCTTGTCGTTGCCGAGAAATGACCCCAACTGCAGAAAAAATGACCAATTCATGTTGCAGCCTTTGCCAATATCCTGGGCTTGTTATTGCTTTTACTTGGTCGTGTTGTGGGAAATGACGACTCATATCTCTAATATCCCGGTTTGTTGGAGGAAATTGATCCAGATATATCTCTTGATATCAAAGTTTGTCTACTGTCATTTTGACCCGTGATTTCAAAACACTGTATGGAGCAATTTCCTGCCGGGGTTATCGGCCCATCTGGCGATTGATGGAATTTGATCTTGTGAAGAGGTCTTCAAACTCACGGCCATCACTCCAGTTGATAAGACTTCGAGGAGTTGTCGGAAAGGTTGACCCCTCTTCAGAGTGCATATCGCTAGATTGCCGCTGTTGTAAACTCTATCCTGGACCTCTTTCGAAAGCCCAGTCGGGGTAAAAATGTACGGTGCGTGCACTGTGCATTGGGCTATCAATATCTGGAACTCCGAAATGACAATTTGAAAGTCACCAAGACAAATTGTTGTCCTTAGATGTGTTGGGAAAAGGACACAGTTTACATTTGTGAAAGATTTCCTTTGGGAGTGATTCCAGTTCCTGACAGATATGAATCTGCATACATCATTTTGGCGATGGATTTCATTGTTCTGTTGTACACATCAGACTTTGTCGGCTATGCGTCAGACACTACCGCAGCATTATCAGATTTCTCCCGGAGAGTATCTGTAATTTGTCACGGCACCTGAGGGCCTTGTAAATATTGTATAGAGCTGACAGTCATTCAGTCATCTTCCTATAGGACATGTACGAGAATGTAAAGACCAGATAACGCAGGCTGACCAGATCAGATTTTTCGTTTCTTGCCTGTAGGGGTCAGGTTCAGTTCAAATGTGTATGACAAGGCTTCTGGGGAGATCACACCCTTGTATGTCCGCTTAGCGATGTCCATCCATGTCGAGCACTTGCAATGGTGAAAGAAGATTGCTCAGCCTAAGCTGGGAGGGTTCATCCATCACATCGTGACAGACGACCGAACAGCTTAGCGACGTAGCTCATCTTGGATGTCAGGTTGCTGCGACACCACCACAGAGCATGTTGTTTGATTTGATGCAGGAGGTGTTGGCTTTTCTGCAGGATTTGTTTGCGGATTGGAGACAGTAGTTTCTCCATGCTGATGGCTGCTGTATATCACCTGAATGGGTTTTTTGCTACAAATGGCTGGTATGATGTGAGTCCTGGTTTCACACTTCAAGCCAAGTTGTAGCGCTTGTCTTGTCACTTTCTTCCTTCGAGACCCTTCTATCATCCGCGATAATCGTTGCCGGGGAGACTCAGAAAGAAGACATCAGGAAGAAAAAATACCCCTGAAAGATGTAGCACAAGTAAAAAATCAGAGTATCACGTATCCTAAAGTATAATTCTCTTCTCAACGTTTGTATCTTACAGCAAGGAGATCCATACGCCTTCATAGACTTCGCCACACATCAAGATGCAGCTATGGCCTTAGCAAGTTTAAATAAAATATGTCTACATAATAAGGTAAGTGTTGGTCATGTACTTTAAATGCCCACTTCTTTGGCCTCTGGTTATCTTCAGCAAAAGGAATGTGCGAAAGGAACAGGATGAGAAAAGAGAGGGGGAGACCATGTAGGATAACTTATAGTGAGGAGTTGCGCATTTCATAAATACTTCAGTAAAGGGTAGATTCAGTCTGGCCTCTCTCTCTTAACCATGTTTCTGCTCACATTCTTTTGCTGAAAACCTAGAGGCCACTTCAAGCGGAGATTTAAAGTACATTTTTTCTTCATCTTCTATTTATTAGGATCTTTGCTTGTTTTCTCTTCAGCCTTTCCTCATTATTTGTGTCATGTGAATGAAAAATTCTGTCTCCAGTGTATCTTTCTCATCTCATTATGGAGACTGTCTTAGGTATCTGTGGTAGAATTCACTCCTACAGGAGGACATCGCAGTGAAAACTCAATGCAAAGATACCGCAGGGTAGGCATGGTAGGTTCTATACCTTGGAACGTTCCAAGANTGTACGGTGAGTGCACTGTGCATTGGGCTATCAATATCTGGAACTCCGAAATGACAATTTGAAAGTCACCAAGACAAATTGTTGTCCTTAGATGTGTCGGGAAAAGGACACAGTTTACATTTGTGAAAGATTTCCTTTGGGAGTGATTCCAGTTCCTGACAGATATGAATCTGCATACATCATTTTGGCGATGGATTTCATTGTTCTGTTGTACACATCAGACGTTGTCGGCTATGCGTCAGACACTACCGCAGCATTATCAGATTTCTCCGGGAGAGTATCTGTAATTTGTCACGGCACCTGAGGGCCTTGTAAATATTGTATAGAGCTGACAGTCATTCAGTCATCTTCCTATAGGACATGTACGAGAATGTAAAGACCAGATAACGCAGGCTGACCAGATCAGATTTTTCGTTTCTTGCCTGTAGGGGTCAGGTTCAGTTCAAATCTGTATGACAAGGCTTCTGGGAAGATCACACCCTTGTATGTCCGCTTAGCGATGTCCATCCATGTCGAGCACTTGTGATGGTGAAAGAAGATTGCTCAGCCTAAGCTGGGAGGGTTCATCCATCACATCGTGACAGACGACCGAACAGCTTAGCGACGTAGCTCATCTTGGATGTCAGGTTGCTGCGACACCACCACAGAGCATGTTGTTTGATTTGATGCAGGAGGTGTTGGCTTTTCTGCAGGATTTGTTTGCGGATTGGAGACAGTAGTTTCTCCATGCTGATGGCTGCCGTATATCACCTGAATGGGTTTTTTGCTACAAATGGCTGGTATGATGCAAGTCCTGGTTTCACACTTCAAACCAAGTTGTAGCGCTTGTCTTGTCACTTTCTTCCTTCGAGACCCTTCTATCATCCGCGATAATCGTTGCCGGGGAGACTCAGACTTACATCAGGGAAGAAAAAATACCCCAGAAAGATGTAGCACATGTAAAAAATCACAGTACAAGGCTCAAAATAACTTTTTTTACTTGTGTAGCAAAATTGCCAATCAAGGGTTCCACTTGATTCGCAATTTTGGTACTTTGTGTAGCAACTTTTTTGTCCATTCAACATGTTCAACAGCGGAAGCCATCTTGCATGGCTGTTGATGTCAACCTCGCACACAACAACACTCACTCATGCATGGCGAACATACTGTGACTCATGTGTAACAATCATGAATGCGAGGTTTGGTTGGTGTTGTTAGTTGCCGATGAACTACGTACTGACTGACTCCTCGACGGCCGCTGCTGGCCAGCCACGGCTGTCTCTACTTGAAAACGATGTGTAGCAATTTTGCAAATGTACCTCCTCGGCCATATCGCACTTTCTGATTTTTCTGTCGCAAATTGCGATGCGATACCGCTTATTTTGAGCCTTGCAGTATCACTTATCCTAAAGTATAATTCTCTTCTCAACGTTTGTATCTTACAGCAAGGAGATCCATACGCCTTCATAGACTTCGCCACACATCAAGATGCAGCTATGGCCTTAGCAAGTTTAAATAAAATATGTCTACATAATAAGGTAAGTGTTGGTCATGTACTTTAAATGCCCACTTCTTTGCCCTCTGGTTATCTTCAGCAAAAGGAATGTGCCAAAGGAACAGGATGAGAAAAGAGAGGGGGAGACCATGTGGGATAACTTATAGTGAGGAGTTGCGCATTTCATAATACTTCAGTAAAGGGTACATGTAGATTCAGTCTGGCCTCTCTCTCTTAACCATGTTTCTGCTCACATTCTTTTGCTGAAAACCTAGAGGCCACTTCAAGCGGAGATTTAAAGTACATTTTTTCTTCATCTACTATTAGGATCTTTCCTTGTTTTCTCTTCAGCCTTTCCTCATTATTTGTGTCATGTGAATGAAAAATTCTGTCTCCAGTGTATCTCTCTCATCTCATCATGGAGACTGTCTATCTGTGGTAGAATTCACTCCTACAGGAGGACATCGCAGTGAAAACTCAGTGCAAAGATCCCATATGCAGGGTAGGCATGGTAGGTTCTATAACCATGGAACGTTCCAAGATTAAACCATGAAACCACCCAGGAAACCATGAAACCACCCAGAAACCATGGATCACCCAGGAACCACCCAGGTTTAGAACCTACCAATGTGCAGTACATCGACTCCCTTTTCTTGCTAACTTCAACTTGTCAATTTACGTGAGAGGTGAGACTTGTGTCAACTTAACTTATCCTCTGTTTTGAAAGTAACCTTCTGTGGCAAATCTGGCCTGGTGTATCTTTGGTAAATTTCATGTCAACCTCTAAGTAGATTCGACACTCAGTTCCTTAAAGCCCGTGCGTTTGGAGACAAAATGTAGCTATATCTGTGAGTGTCCCTCTTCGTAAATGAGAAAAGTCAGTACTGGAATAATCTTCTGCTTCCTCGCTGCATTAGCCAAAATTGGTAATAGATTTATCTTAAGAGTATCACTAATCATGATTACTGGCAAATGAATTCTCCATGAATGGGGAACCTGTCGATAAGTATGGGTTAGATCAGTCTGCTGTATGACATGTTCGGTGGGACCACCATTGCAGAGACCTCAGCCAGGACACCTCTGTCAAGGAAGCATTCAATTGAAAATAGGCCATAAATTGTCCCCAAACCTATAACATTCTACCAATGCTTCATGACCAAACAAAGTAGAACTACCTACCTTAAAAGCCGTTGGTATCAACTTAAGCAGAGTGGGACAGCACTTGTGTACTGTACTTTAGTACATGTAAATGTTAGGTACATGTACGTCTTGGTTTTCATAGGATGGAATAGATTGCATCTGTCTCAGCGCAGTAGAACTAGTCTATCTGTACATGAGCTGTACGTGATGTGAACAATATAGATGAAGTTAACTGAAATCACAACATTGCAAGAGAGCAGCCAGTTTCAACTCGACTTGACCCTAGTTCCTAACTAGACTTTCTTGTGATATATGTATCTTTCTGCCGTCATCTAAAGTGAACCTAATTCGCGGGATAAACAGGAATCAGTCCGCCTAGTTAGCAGCCTGCCATGATTGAAGGGGACCTAATGTCCAGCTTAATGGCCTCTGTATCAATCAAGCACCTCGCTATTATGATTAGCAACACCGGTTATGGTCCGTTTTGTGCCGGCTAAATGTCCATATTTTGCATTTTCCCAATTAGTGAAGTCCATCATGTTGAGTGTAGCACTTCATCTGATCTCCGCTTTTTCAAAAAAAAGAAGTTTCAACTGCTCTAAGATTTATCACTCGAAATGGATTTAAAGTACCCAGAGAAATCTATGGAGATGTTTCCTTCAAATGAGTTGAAGAGCATGATGGATGGAACATTTTGGAGCTATTTGGTAAATGATTCTGCGTTGTGGAGTGTCATCAGTGCGTGGTTTGGTGCTCCTGAGATATAGGTGAAACGACACCAACCCTGTCTTCTTTACCCCACCCTCTGGGGTAAAGGTTGCTCCTACCAATACATGTCCGTGGCGTAACAAGAGCCGTCATTATCTGTCCAGCCATTCTCAATATCCTGGTGTAGGATATCGAATTCGAGATGACCTCTGTCTGATTAGAGTTTTGTTCCTGCGACCTGGCCCGGGATGCGATCAAGTGTGCCTGGCGATGCAACAAGCGCAGTGATTGGACTGTGATTCTTCACACGCATGTAGTTCGATACTGTCTGCGTCCTGCGGGCGTTCTCATCACTAGACACCTTCTTCATAACGAGAATAGTCTGCGTCATTTCAACGTATGTGACAACCTATTGAATGGAACCTTTTTTTCCAATGGCAAATTACGCTGTTAGAGTATAATTTAACAATATTAGGAACAGTTGTCGCTGAAAAAGTGCCAAAACTGAGTTGTCGCTTTCAGGGTCTAGAGAAGAGCTTAGTAGCAGTATAAGGTTATCCCCCAGCATGCTATGAAAATTTCCACACCTTTGTACACCCATATTTGAATTTAACCCTTTGGGTTATGCAGATTTGAGGAAAAATTGTGAATGTGGGTGAAAGATAAATAGAAGTTAGTGAGTGTTTGCCCCATTGGTGTGGAGCCTGTACAACCCTGGAGTAAGAGCATAATTATTCTGTTCTATTATATTGCCCATTGGCGGTGTCTTCTAACTGAAATCCATGTGTACTGTTCGCCCCTTTTCAAGGAATCCCAATGTAATTTTGAAAATTCACCTCTATATTTCCTCAGGCTTGTGGGGTTAACTTTGAAAATCAGTTCATTATTGATGACTTACTCAATGAATTCAAACTTAATCCTTTCCGACAGCTTCAAAAACCTTTTCAATTTCCTGATATTCTCTAAGCCGTGGATCAAAATTCAAGCCATTTAAATTGATAGGCATGATGCCGATGTATCCTTCGCTTCAATACAAATTTCTTACGCCAATTTTTCAGGGCGTTCGTCTCTAGTTATTACACGAAATATTAATGGAATCTTCACTTGGATGATAAATTAGGTTTGCCGTTTTTCAATATGTCCCGAAGTTGCAGCGGCATCGACTGGTAGTGAAATGAAACATGGTACAAGAGGGAGTTCATAGCGGTGGCAATCATGAAGGAACGTCGTGGCATCATACCTCATTAATGTTGATAGCTAACTAACTCGAGCGTGGCTGTATCATGGTACACTTGACTGCATTAGCTAATACTGTCGGGCTACCTGTGGTAGACGTGCAAAAAATCCTTGGCTGGGGGTACGTCACCACCACCTGAATATCACTGATGTGGGCGTTATCAAAAATAGATAAGCGAGCGTACCTTTGGGTTCAGTGATAATTAGATATTAGCGAGTATGATCATGTAGGCCTAACTGAACCTACAGAGGTGTAATCTAATTGACCATTTTAATTAAGGAAGATTGCTATTACAAAAACATTGTAACTTGGTTGTTTTCCCCGCCCCAAACACTGATGCTTTAACCACCATGCATGCATGCGTGGTCGTTACGTTGGTTACAATGCTGTTGTTAAGCTTGGAAAACAGTATGGTCAGACCCCTCTGCAATGGCAGTGAAGATCTTTAAGACTAGAAGCCTAACTGTTTACATGTCTCGTGTAACAAGCAAGTTAACATTGCTTCAAAGGAAAGGGTAATGATGGAATTAAGGAGCCAATACCTCTGGGCTCACTTTCATATCATCTGATATCATTCCAATACTTTAAAATCGAAATCTCTCTTTCCCTTGCTTGTGATATAATCTGCTTAACTTCTCAGTCAATGAACATGCCGATAGGGACATCAGCCGACAGTGAAGTGATGACAATAGCTAAGAGTTGTATACCCAGATTCTGACTGGAACCGAAGCCATGAGAGGATGGATTGTTGGAATCCATCAATTTATAGACCGTTGTGAGACTATGGAACTGTAGAATGGCATAGTTCACTTTTCAAACTTCTTTGCGAAAACCGGCCATGAGCATGTGTTGCGCAACTCAAATGCTACAAGCTTAGATAGTATGTGCACCCCCGAACGCTGCTCACTAGGTTTCACTGTGATGTTGCTGTTGTCCGTAAATGTTGCCCTCAGCTGCAGTTCGGGCAACACAACTTTCCTTGGGTCACACAAAACGTCGCGTCGCTATCTCTCGCGGGTGCCATCTCTCAGTTGAAAACTTAGCAAAGAAGAAAGAGACAAAAATCAATGGACTCAGAGTGTGCAATGAAAGCTAATTGTTGATATGACATAAGAGATCATTGGTAATGAGCAACAAACAAAACTGAGGATTCGCAATTTCCTCTGATGTGATGGGAATAAAGAGGGTATTTTGTTTCACCATGTGTAACCGCAAACTCCTCATTAAAGATGGTCGCTGTTTGCCTCCGGGGTGTCCTCCGCGCATCAATGAAACTCGTGAGATGTAGCTTTATAGTGGTGTTGATGGTAATAGTAAGCCATGAAGTCAAAAGATTTACTACTTTTTCCCCCGAGGAGGTTATAGTTACTAAGTAACATGTTTGAGGGGATTAGCGTAGGATCTGTCATCCAAAGCCGAGAAATGCTGTCGTTCAGATTGGGAAACGGGACTTTTTAGAGGGCAAGGCATGAGATGTGTCAATGGGTAGCGTATTAGGACTAGCTGTTCGTGACACTGAAGTTGTTAACACTTTTGGCTTCAGTGTCGTTATGGTAATCTTCAGTTCATTGCTTGTCATATGATTGAAGGTTACTACTCCATGCAGAATGGCGATGGGTCTTTCCTTACTCGCTGGATTAGCTCTGGCTGGTTTTGCCTGTGACTGGCAGCAAGCTGACATCCTTCAGGTTATGCGGGATCTTAGCACTCGCTCCCCTCTGTCCCCTTGCACAGTCCAGGGGCTGTTCCAACGTTGACGAAAAGGGGGTGGTGCGAAAGCCCAAACCTGCGAGCGCCAGCGTGAACGGGGCCCCCTCCTTGGATCTGCACCTAAAACTGCTGAAACGCCTTGTGTTTGTGAGAAAAGTGGAGGCAAGTTGATTGTCTTGCTATTCACATACAGCTGAAAAAGAATAGATTCATCTTTGATATGGTATATGGAATGAGAGCCAGCAATGAAGAAGTTAGATGTTTTGGGAAAGTCATCTGTTTTCTTGAGACACTTCAGGTAAGTGACCTTCTGGAAGATTGGGCGTTTGAGAGTTGGAGAAGTTGACATTTAGTATCGAATACTAGAATGGGTAGCGCACTCTCATCTCTTCGTGCATTTACTTACTTAACACGAAAGACCATTGACCATGTGAATTGCAGCGTAAATGACCCGTGAAGCTGATGAAATTGACTAGCAGCAGATGCCACACTCTTGAGTTGAATACCAAGGAGGTGTTCATTGCCTTTTTGGTTCTGACACTGTCACCAAATACTGTTTGTCGTTGAGTGCTGTTCTTTGAAAGAAGGGGAGTAAGGTTTCCATCAAACTTGAGCTGAATATAAAGCAGGTCTTAGTGATCTGTTATCTTTTGGGTCAGAAGTGATGGCGCGAAGTCGCTGATGTCTGTGGAAGTGTAATCTTCTGGATTAATGGACGCGGAACTGGAATGAAGTGCTACCTCAGCCTGGCTTCGGTGACCTGGGGGGGACCAAAAAATAAGCCACGGTTATTCAAAATGAGCAAGAATGCTTTTATCCCCACCCAGGTCTTCCAGACTAAGTGGCTGAAAGGTCCTTGGTATCAAGGCCATTGTAGCCAGTGTTTTCAAACATTAAGTGAAGTAATCATGTTTGTTTAATAAAAAGATATGTTTTTCTGAAGTCGTGATTGCATTAGCCTTACCCTTTTAGCCTGTATACTACCATGAGTTGTTTGCCAATAGAACCTGTTTTATGCTGACGGATTCCAATTACGTCTGCCTGTTCAAATTTCCCATTACCTTTGTATAAAGTTACGTGCGTGTTTACCCATTGATTCAATTTAGCAGCACAGAAGTTTACAGCCGAACATTTTGCATCAAAACACAGGACAGGTCCACCTTGCGCGAGGCTGATTAGTGGTACAGTCACCCTGATCGAAGGTATGCAGATTTCGTCGAAATTGGTCTGAAATGGACAAGTGTGGAACCAATCCGTATGGCGACAGCGTTTCCTTGGCAACACAACAAACACTCACACAATGAGAACGATCTGCCAAATCGTCATTAAGACGCCGTCATGGCCCCACGCTAATCACTTAGGTATACAAACAGATCATGCGCGCAATCTGCGTAACTCGTTGTGATTGCGGCACATTGTCAGCGAGATTTCATTTAAGTAGCTGGTGACGTTTTTCTTGCTCTTTAAAGATGGATGGTTGAGTTGAATTTGATGAGAATTGTGAGTTAGGCACAGAATTAGACGTAACGATCGCTAAATCGGCATGTGTTATTGCCCATTCATCAATTTTATTCATTATTTGGTGCATGTTCCGTCATTTGTATAAATGTTGAAAAAAATCACATCCGCCTTAATCAAGATTCGTCCGCTAGTGAAGTGTTCAATAAAATCTTAGCGGAATTATGTTCCCTACTTATAACTATTCATGTTGGAATCTTATAGTACGTGTCCTTGTACCAGGCGGCAGTGGGTGGCACCACCCAACACTCTTGAGGAAACATTTTTGCTTCCACCCACCACAAAAGCAAAAAATCAGTGTGTGTAAATTCAAGAAAAAGTGGTTGCAAAGTGTACATTTTACCTGCCGATATCACCCAGCAGCAAGCTTTTTCTGGGCACATCCCTGCATACACTCCTCCAATGAGATTCAGATCCTTTGGAGGTGCACACACAGCGCGGTGGCATAATGGTTAGGGCTGTGGACTCGTGATCGGAAGATCGCGGGTTCGATCCCCGGACGTGCCACTCTGTAACTCTCAACTGGCCTGAAATGTCCATCGTGTGCGCTATATTGTGGCTGCCCTTTGGTTTCTACAGAAAGGTTTCTGAATCATAGGCTGGGGTAATAATGTGTGAAGCGCTTAGAGAGCGTAATACGCTATGAAGCGCTATATAAGAACTCGCCATTATTATTCTGTTTATTCTCAAAATCTTTGAAGTTGAATGTGTAAGTTTTTAATTTGGATGACTTTGTTGAAATCAACCAAGCATTTTCAATGAAGAGGCATCAATGGATCTGCCATTGCCAATGATTGTTTGTTTGTGATCTACAGAAATGGCAGATCAAACCTTCTTGTTACAGACAAATGACTCATTCTCAGGTACAAAAATCATCAAACAATCTCGGCAAAGTACCATCGTGAAATGCCACGAAAAATGTGAAGTCAAATAGTCATTTCGGAATCCTAAGGAGGAAGGAAGTGGAGACTATGTGAGATGTTCTTTCTAATAGCTTTGCGTGGGATGAGATGGAACGTTTGAAGAAATGAAATCAGTTTAAAAGCTGATCGCAGCAGTGCTGACTCAATGAAAAATTCAATTAAGGACGTTGCACGTCATCTGCCAAAGGAAAGTTCACCAGGGCTGTTTTGGTCGCTAGGGTTCGTCTGCTGCAGTATTTTAATGATTAGAAAGTACAGGCAATCAGAGTTCTAATTAAAATCGCTGGGAACTTCATGATTAATGAAGACTGAATGCTGTAGTGTTGCACTGACGGTCTTGGGTCCATCAATCTTCTTCGACAGCTGCAACGGCTTTGAGGAACATCACGGGATGCGTCTTGCCAAACCTATGTGCAAGAATTGAATTGTGCTTCGCCGCGGCGACTTCAATTCTGTTGCTTGTCAATGTTGAGCGTTTGGCTTTTGTGCCTTAGATTTATATGAATGAATTTGCGGAAAAATTGGGCTTATCAGCGATCGTACTACGCAATTGATTTAATGAGATTTACTGAATTAGACGCGGGACTTGGTGTAATGAAATCTAGTCAATTGACAAGAACATGCTGAAGTAATTTAATGGTGAATTTTTGTGGATTCAGTTACGATAGATAAAGTAGTGCTGGCTTCACTCTGACAAGTCTTGCTTGCAGCCGTCTGGAGAGAAAATCAAGAACTTGAGCAAACATACGACAATCCAACCCAAGTGAACATTAGGAACAACCTGCAACAGGAAACTGGACCCCTCAGAGAAGGCTACTCCCCAAAGTGCCAATCTCCCATTCTGTTGGAAGAACTACTCCCCATGACAGTCGCCTGGTCTGTTGGGAGAGCTACTCCCCATGCCGATCCTGGTCTGTTGGCAGAGCTACTCTCCATGCCAATCCTGGTCTGTTGGCAGTGCTACTCCCCATGCCAATCCTGGCCTGTTGGTAGTGCTACTCTCCATGCCAATCCTGGCCTGTTGGCAGTGCTACTCCCCATGCCAATCCTGGCCTGTTGGCAGTGCTACTCCCCATGCCAATCCTGGTCTGTTGGCAGTGCTTCTCCCCATGCCAATCCTGGTCTGTTGACAGTGCTACTCCCCATGCCAATCCTGGTCTGTTGGCAGTGTTACTCTGCATGCCAATCCTCCCGGTCTGTTGGAAGCTATTGCCCCAAATCTACCTGTCCATTGACAAAGTCATTTCCATGCCAATGGCCCTCAATTCTATGTTACACTCTGTCTTATTACCAATCTATCACGTTACATCTGTGGACACATTATTTTGGATCCATTAGTAGCATTATTGTGATGACTAGAGAGGAATAACACACCGGAAATCACCACGGTGAAGTGCGTCCGGTCATAAACCACTTGCATCACCTTGACTGCGATAAATCAGATGACCATTTCCATGCTCAACTTATCAATTTGCAGGGTCGGACACGGAATGTTCGTAATTTAATTTGCTGATGCTGGAAAAGAATGTGATGCTTCTTTAGCCATGTCATCACGGGTGGTCAAATGCAGCCTTGGCTGTGACATGGCTGCTATCGTTGTCTGACTCGGTGATCCTGTGCACATCGCTTCTGTGGTCAGAGCTCCTGCTGTTCTGTTATTCATGACTCGTTGTTTTCTTGTGATCAGATTCAGTTCCTGCTGTGGCACTTCTGATGATTCTTGGTCAGCTTCAAGCGATTTTCAAGCTTGAGTTTTCCGTTTGTTTGCATGGTTTTTCAACATATTGGTAAGGCCTTTTGCCCAAACTGTTCCCATTTTTGCACTCACCTATCCTCATAGATTCGAGTTATTCAAGAACAGAACAGATTTTATCAATGAGGGGTGAAAGACTCTCAGACTTCCCCTGATGGCATCTACCATCTGATCCATGGTCGTATTGATACTTGGTATTTGTTTCCAATCAGATGCAGACATAGGACTCGTTTGGGTGACCGTGGGCCAGGTTTGTATGGATCGCACCGTTCTAACGACAGTTTGGTATTGACAACCATGACAGGTATCGACATTTCAGCCAATCACACGATTGACGCTATCGGGTTCTTTGGGTTCGATGACAATTGGAACTGGTTAGTGTCCTTTGGGAGTTTTGTCAGTGTCGGCTGATGTGACCGCAGGGACACCATCTTGAATGAATATGTCTGTCCTCTTCTTGGCTACGGCACATAGGAGTTGTTCCTATGGCTTCAGTCGGGAATTGAATATGTAGAAGTATCTTTACAACACCTGGAGCTGTGTCATGCTGTACTTTTTCGCATTCTCTCACTCATGCATGGCCACACCAGATATCTCTTTCGAGAAGAGGTGTATGTCTCAGCTCTGCCCCTATTGTGGAGCCTAGTCCATTCATGAATTCTTGACGTCATGCAGTTTCTGTGTATAATGCTTTGATTGACAGGCATACTGCCTAGTTAAAAATCTTCGATGAATTTCCCCATTGACTCCCAGGTACAGAAAGAAAATACCACTTGGAGTTCCCTCTTAGTGTCCTCATTGTAACATTGATGCTGATGATGTCACCAGACCACCGTTTCAAAATTCATTAGAGTGCTACCATCCTACGTCTATCGTCATGGCATCGTTTTTATCTTCTCGTGAAATGGTTGGCTTATTTTGTGGTAATGGAATAAACGAAGATGACTCGGATTTCATAATGGGCTGGATAATCAGTTTGGTACACATGAGGCTCTTGTAACATTCCGCAATTTAACCTTTCGAGGACTGAGGGGCATGGTGAAAATACTTGCTAAGGGTTTTGTCCTCAAGTAACATGAAAATCCTCTGAGTCACAAATTTGGCCATACTATGAAACATCTCTTAAGAACACCTCCTACTGTTCTTCAGAGCGGTCCCAGCTGTTTGGTAATGACCAAGTTAGGACTGAACATCAGTGTCCTTATTAGAGGTGTGTCCTCCTAGCAGAGGTGTTCACTAAGAGAGGTTCCTGTGTCGTAGTATTCAATCAATGTCATTTTTATGCCAGCAGTGGAAAGAATTTTGTATTCGAAGAAGCTTAGATTTTCCCTGAATATTTCAAAGCAGTATTGCACATAAAATGCAAATTTGCAAGATGTGAAATGCTAAAAATGTGATTTTATTTCTTCAAAATGCCATGAGCTGCCTGTGAGACTTATTCCATGACATGAAATGAAATTATTTCTTTGAATATTGGTTACAGTCTGGAAAAAAGGAGGATCTCAATGTGATGTATTGATCATTGTGATGAGATGCAGCTCTTGCAGCAAAGATCCTGCCTGCCACTACCACTTTTTTAGTTGCCCTCCTTGAATGATCTTTTTTTGTGAGTGGAAAGTCTGTCAGGAGAACATCTCTCTATCAATGTCCCAAATTAGGTTTTTCTACTAGTTTGAAAGTGGAGGATCTCATATGCTGAAGAACTTGAAATGATTCCTATGATAGAATGGGCTTGAGTTGAAAATGTAGTCAAATTATTCCTGTGTGGTTAGTTGTACCTGTGGGCAAGTGGTTAATCTCAATAAGATCAAATCCTCATTTGAATTCTTGTGTTCAGCTTCTTCTTGTTGCAACGAGCTCTTCTCAATATGGTCAAAGTTTAACACTCGGCCAATATCGCTCATGTTCCGCCCAGATTAAATTCCAGGTCCTTCACAATTCACTGAGAAAGTCGTATTTCATCTTGATAAATGGTCTAGAGTGCAAAACGGTGGATCAAACGTATGGCGCAGAAATGACTCGGGATTAAAATCTGGTGGAGAAATTCATCAGACGTATACAGCTTGTGTTCCGTGTCTGTTCCCAGGAGGTTTCTTCCGCCAAGGGAAACGTATCACTTGATCGCATCTGCTGGAGGTAACGGGGGTGAACCGTTCGGCAATCATTTGAAGTGTACTCGTTGATCTACAGTTGATCAACTGGTTCACAGATGATATGGATCATTGGCACAGTTTATAAAGTGGATTAACCATCAGAATCTTGGTTGTCATCTGTTGCTCAGTTCATGTGGGCCTCGGTTGTTTTCTCGTGCTCTCAGTGGTGCTAGAACTGGGGAGATCCATCCTTAGGTCATCAGTGATTCTTAGCACTCGCTCCCAACATCACTGTTGTGGGCGATGACATAGGGAATGAGCGCAAACAACCCTTGATGACCTCAGCATGTCTAGGTATGACAACTTCAGTCACCCGACTTTTTTCGCCACCAAGGAGCGATGTTCACTCTGTTGCTTGCAAATCAAACTCACAAACACAGTTTGAAAGGTAAACATTGTTTTCTCTTCTAACCCCAAACTATTTTGAGAGAAAGAACTTTGTAAAGTTAGCTCCAAAGGGCTCTCTCACATTATTAAAACCAAGTCATGGTGAAGTATGGATTTTCAACAGGCTTTAGAAGAATTTGATGTGCGTCAAATGTACCTCGTGGTGATATCATTGTGGGGGCACCGATAGGTGAGAAACGGATCAGTTTCTCAATATTTCTGGTAAAGAAATAGCGGACACTGGTGTAGGATTTCTGCTGGGTGGCACGGATTATCTTGCTAATACTCCGTCAGAGTGTAAAAAGCATACTGTGACAAATGTCATGATTCCTGCTAGGAAGGTATTGGATATTTTTGACGGTTTTGCACAGACGCATTTTGAACTCATGTTACATTCACACAGATGAGACGGACGTGGTGTAATATAGTTTGATACCGGTAATGCTGGTTACCAACTGCTCCATTCCCGGTCCTCACATTTTAATCGTCTCATTTCTTGTCGTCCTCGGTTTCTTGTGAACACCCACACCCCATTTCCCTGGACCCCAGTTTAGCTCTTTGTCTGTTTCACTCAGCGGTTACATGTACCTCATGCTCCTGTTGAAATGTTAGTGTCCTGATGTCTTATCCTTCAGTCCACTGCCCTCACCCTATCTGTGAAGTTAGGGTCTTTCGGGCCTCCTTGAGTTCAGTTTGAAGTGGACTGGCTGGTTGAACAAATTTCTCATACCAGCTTTCAGCTCTTTCCATATTGGGGCATTGAGGTGGTTTCTTCAGCTGTCCCCCAGTTGTATATATCAACTCTCTTGTTCGGTCGCATGTCCCAGTCCTGGACTCCTGCCCTGATCTGCTTCTCTGGTGGTTACTTGGGTGTCATCATATCCAGTGTGTCATATCTTTTACAAACCACTGCGGTACATGATCACCGAGGTCAAATATTGAAGAACGCATCACAATATTCCACATGCAGGTTAATTTTCTTTCTTCATCACTAGCATGCCTCTTTGTCAACATTCTTGGTTAACCATGAATCTGGCAATCCCTCGACCTGCTTATCTATGGACCTCTCTCATGTGCCCATGATTAAGCTTTGTTCATATTCGCGTGTTAGGCATTCCTTGACGGGATCAATTGATCCTGGGTTCAGATCAGCATGGCGCAATATCTCATCTGCATTCTTGGCGACCGTTCCGCTCATGGCTTCTTGAACCCGTTTGCAGTAAATCGTACGCGGACGTGTATTAAATCAGGGAGATCATGTTACTGNCCATATTCATAAAACCTTGCTAGCTTAGTTGGCTGCTAGTTGTGTACATTGGGCTGTACAAACTAGGCACTTTAGCAGGCAACTAACCCTAGCAGGGTTTTATGAATATGGGTCCTGATGTCTTATCCTTCAGTCCACTGCCCTCACCCTATCTGTAAAGTTAGCGTCTTTCGGGCTCCTTGAGTTCAGTTTGAAGTGGACTGGCTAGTTGAACAAATTTCTCATACCAGCTTTCAGCTCTTTCCATATTGGGGCATTGAGGTGGTTTCTTCAGCTGTCCCCCAGTTGTATAGATCAACTCTCTTGTTCGGTCACATGTCCCAGTCCTGGACCCCTACCCTGATCTGCTTCTCTGGTGGTTACTTGGGTGTCATCATATCCAGTGTGTCCTATCTTACAAACCACTGCAGTACATGATCACCGAGGTCAAATATTGAAGAACACTTCACAATATTCCACATGCAGGTTAATTTTCTTTCTTTATCGCTAGCATGCCTCTTTGTCAACATTCTTGGTTAACCATGAATCTGGCAATCCCTCGACCTGCTTATCTATGGACCTCTCTCATGTGCCCATGATTAAGCTTTGTTCATATTCGCGTGTTAGGCATTCCTTGACGGGATCAATTGATCCTGGGTTCAGATCAGCATGGCGCAATATCTCATCTGCATTCTTGGCGACCGTTCCGCTCATGGCTTCTTGAACCCGTTTGCAGTAAATCGTACGCGGACGTGTATTAAATCAGGGAGATCATGTTACTGCAAGTAAATCTTCTGTGGATGTGATCCAGCACAGGGGGTACATGACATCATAAATAATGGGAAAGTCAGGCAGGATTCCTTGAAAAACTCGGCTCGTGGCTCCAAATGGCAGGATTATGTTCCCCTGCCTGGTCATGCCCTTGGGATTTCTGGTTGTACATGGCTGACAAGAGGTTCATGATCATCAAAAAAGTGGCTTTGTTGAATGTACGAACCTCCAGTACCAGTGCTGAGGTCTTTGTTAGAAGCTCTGCAACTGCCACAGGGTAGTGATGAAGAAAAAGCAGTAATCAGTGACAATGTTGGTACAAAGGAGAAGATTTCTTTGCTGTTTTTTTGTCTGCGACATGAATGTATGAAGACAGATATCCATATGGCCCCATGCATCAGTGAGAGCTGATGTTTGTTGTGAAGAAATTTCCTGCATCCAATCTGTTTTAAAACTTATGCAGCCAGATGAACATCTTTGAAAAAGCCATGACTCTTCTTCTGCCATGTGATGGCAGTTGCATTGCTGAGGCTTCTGTCGTGTAGAAACCATCTGAAGTTCTCATAGCCCAGTGGTTAGCAACTTGAGGTTTTTCGCAGTTACGTAATTAATGACTCGTTCCTTTTATGGTGGGGCATGGGTCCAACTCATGAGACCCTTAGGATGGGGCAACCAATGGAGCTAAAGTAGCCTATCTTACCTTCAGGAGCTGTTTTTGAAGATCAACTTCATGATAGCTGAGTGTGTATGGTGTACTTTGAAGCTTCTTCTCCAGCCAAGTTGATGAGCTGTTCTAGGAAGTTGACAACTGCACAATACTCCAATGCTATCAAGAGCATTTTGAAGCCATTTCTCTGGCCCAGCTTGAGAGCTTGCCAGAAGTGAACAACTACGTGACAGCCTGATGCTGCATATTGCACCCCTGCTGTTGCCCTATTGGAAAATCAGATACAGCAGTCCTGCATTGCACTGATAGGTCCAACTCGCACAAACAGCAATGAAATATTAGACGGCACAATGTCCAGCATTTGGAGCCAATTCCCCTGTTGAAATAATGTCAGGCATTCGCGATCAATATTGAAGACTACTACTCTGTAATCTGACGATTGATTGTTGAGTTCCAATATGATTTTTTTCCCAGTTCTCCACCACACAGGGCTGGGGAGTCAGTTCCCGAAAAAGGTCAAAGACCTTAAAACTTGTTTCTGTATGTGGCAGGTGGTAGAAAGAATTTTTTGCCTCGGAAATGTTGTGCCGCGATGCCGTGCCAATTATACGCGCTGCAGCGCCTTTAAATTATCAGATGGTGCTGGCGTGTTAGGGAGTAGATCAGTTTTCTACGCTTAGATTGGAATGGATATTTCCTTCTTGTCTATGGCAAGTTGTTGACTTTCTTCCTGTTGGACAGGAAATGGCGGCGATGGACGTCGGGGTTTGAGATGATGGAGGTTTGACTTCCTCCGTTTCCTGAACGAAAAAGCTTGTACTCTATCTTTTGATGAGTAGCTGCGCTCCACTTTCTAATACCACCCAGGGTTGATGGATGCTTTCGTTGCCTATCAACGATGATTTGCAACATCTTCTGGTGAGAATTGTCCTGAAATAGACGGATATTATCCAAGGAAGGAGACCAACTTCAGGACGCTTCATAACATCTAGAGGCCAGAAAACCTCACCATTTCATCATAGCAGCATCCCTTCATACACCCATCGAATCCCTTAGGACATTTAAGAAAGTTCATGGCATTCAAAATTCAATACAATTTACCAAGTCAGTCAAAGAATCAATACATCTTTGACCTGTGAAGGTTAACCTTGGAGTCTGTGTGTAAATTGGCTACTTAAAATGGAAATTCCATTCAAACACTTGCTGAATCATTTGGATAGTTGCTTAAGCTTCCATAGCAACATTTTGCCAATGAATTGCAGCGATACTAATCTTGGCATATCTTTCCATGAAATTCATGACCATTTGCTTGAAAAAGTTGCATGGAGAAGTTTGAGAGATGCAGCTTCCAAAATAGTTGAATGGTTGGAAAAGTTGATTTCTTTTGCAATGAAATCCGCTGGAACAATGTTTCAACTTAAGTTGCCAGATTTGTCACTGCTTGAATGTGTCTTGAGGAGATAGATGTGCACAGTATCCTCACCTTCACAGAAAAACTGAACCACCATCCTCCGTCTATGATCAAAATTTGTATCCATACAACTTAAGGGGTAAATTTCCTCAATAACCATTCCTGTGCTAAGGAATCTATCAAGCTCATTCCAGAAACGCACTCTCCAAACAATTCCATTTTTGATAAGCCCTCAGAGAGATATTTGTAATTACTGCATTAATTACCTAAACCAATCTTCGCTGCCTTTGATGGCTTGATATTTCCAATCCATCTCTAGAAGGCAAATGGCACATTTTATAAGGTCTCAAGAAAAACCCCTGTAAGGCAACTCACAATCATTTTATGATTTCAGTACCATTTCACTTCGCACCTTTGAAGTTTGATTGTTGATAACAGACACATTGAAGGCATCGGTCCTTCAGTTCTCGTTGTGTTTTTTTGCCGATTCTGCAGGAGGTACGTACGATGTAGATTGTTTCTTATTGGACTGTAAGTTGCCAACGGGGGTTCTCTTTTCCCGTTTCCCCTTTTTGTTAGCAAACTTCGATACCAGAAAGCCAGACTGTATTTTTGCTGATGTGGCTTTCCTGTCTGATGAATACCAAAGGATAATGGCAATACATCAGTTATTGTTCCCCAAGATAATCATATCCTGACAATATCAGAACAATTGCTTAGATTTTTGCAAGAAAGTGGTTCTTCGACATCGACATGAACAACCCCAAAATTACATCGATGTTTTAGTATCATGAGAAAATCCTCCATATTTGGTGACGAGATCGAAGATTACCAAATTGGGAGAGAACCCTTCATTGCATCGTCCTCGAGGGGAAAAGTAGGTTTGAACATGATCTACGGTTCTGCTGTGATACGGAATGAGTTAGAACACATGAGATAGTCCCTAGTTAAGGACAGTGATGGGAACCTGCCCGGTGGCCTGTGGGGGGTTTGGGTAATAATTCCATCTGAACATTGATGAAACTTCTGCACCAGTGGCCGCGGACCAGTGCACCATGGACGAGAGGCCATCGTGGCTTGTCATGAGTGAAGACGAGTAATTGGCTCGCGGGAAAATTAGTCTCGTCGTTATTTGGCACGGCGGATTGATGGACAGTCGGGTGACGTATGCCGAGCGATCATCCTGGTTTATCTCAAACTTGGGGAGTAGAGAGGAATAATGTTTTTTTTGTTTTATTATTGTCTGGTCATGTACTCGATAAAAGCTATCACTACTTACTGAACCATGATGGGCATCCCATTAGAACTGAAAGATGGGTTCATGGAACATTTTGTGGAAGGTTGTTTAGGGGGTTGGACTTCAAGAGTACATCAAGGTGCTCTTTCCATTTACATGTAGTTCTCACCATTTCTTCCGATGTTGTAATCACCAAGAGACACTTGGCAGCTCGTACAGTGATGAGACGTGCCGCCATCCCATTCTTCAGCATTCTAGGGCCCCAAATTGAACATCCGCTAGATTGCTTCATAGACCCTTTATCACCACTCAATTCTTTACACCAAGAACATCTTGTCTATCAGGTTAAATTTCAAACTTTTGAGCTAGACACTAGCTGTGCACTTCAAAGCCCTCCCACTCTTGATATAATAATCAGGTAATACCATATTACTTTCTGAACTATTGATGTTCGGAAGTAAGTCATTTGAAGGATGTTCCCAGGTGACTCATGATCTGCAATTTGAGGAGGATGACTGCATCCGCTGAACATCGGATCTCAAGGGGTGCGAAAAAGTTTGTCACTTGAGCAACTGATGGCTCAGAGGTCAAATTCAGGATCGTTTGATTTTGTTGAAAACAACTAGTTAGCTTAATAACCAACAAAGTTCAACATGTAGCAATAGCATGACTTTCACTCAGTACAACAAGTGTAGCCAAGAAACTACTAAAAAAAGTGTATACTGTGGGTGACCAGGATCTGTTAGGCAAGGAACGAAATATACCCAGGAGAAAAGCAACTTAGTTAGCCAAAAACTCACCATAACCAAGAGAAAAGCAACTAGTTGGCCAAGAAACCTACCAATACCCAGGAGAAAAGCAACTCGTTGGGCAAGAAACATACCATACCCAGGAGAAAAGCAACTCGTTAACCAAGAAACCTCCATACCCAGGAGAAAAGCAACTAGTTGGCCAAGAAACCTATCATACCCAGGAGAAAAGCAACTAGTTGGCCAAGAAACCTGCCATACCCAGGAGAAAAACAACTAGTTGACCAAGAAACCTACCATACCCAGGAGAAAAGCAACTAGTTGGGCAAGAAACCTATCATACCTAGGAGAAAAGCAACTTAGTTCTAAGCCAAGAAACCTACCATACCCAGCACATACCTTGGGTGACCAGGAGATCAGCCAGTTCAGCAAGAAACTTAACCGTACTCAGCATATACCATGGGTGACCTAGAAGACAACCAGTTCAGCAAGAAATCAACCGTACCCAGCACATACCATGGGTGACCAAAAGATCAACCAGTTAGTTGAGAAACCTACCATACCCAGCAAATACCATGGGTGACATTGAAGACAATCAGTTCGGCAATAAACCTTGCATATACCATGGTTTACCAAGAAGACAACAAGTTCAGCAAGAAACCTATCATTCTTGTGGGTTGGAAGGAAAGCAACAAACTTCAAAGAAACAAGCCATCTCCTCTCTCTTTTAGCAGAGAACCAGTAAGCCAAGAAACAACTATAAGCAGCATAAGGCGGATTGATGTGAAAACAACCAGTAGGCAAGAAACCAGCCATTCCTAATGACCTGTTTGCGAACAAACCTAACTGATCCATCATTGAAACCAGCCAAGTATGAACTTAGGAAAACCGAGACACCAGCCTTTCGGAGAATAGAGAGTGATCGATTCAAAATGTCCCCAAGAAAATTTGTCATATAGGGTGAAGCAGCATATCGATCAGGCGTTTGAGACAAGCTGACAAAACCCTTTGCATATCTTAAACTATGCCATAAACCCCTTCTTCTGACGAAGATTTGGAGAGTGTGTGATTACACTGCATGTGTTGGACTGGATTCCCGTTAGCTCCTCAGCGATTGGCTGCGAGGAAATCCCGGTAATTTTCATATATCGCTGAACGATCTGTCGCCAGGTGATCGAAGAACGAGTCACACACGGCACTGTACGCAAGGGCCCTAGCGACACATTCTTAGAACTCTGTCGTTTAATCGCTCTCTTAAA
Organism: Notospermus geniculatus; assembly: GCA_002633025.1. Classification (NCBI taxonomy): domain Eukaryota; kingdom Metazoa; phylum Nemertea; class Pilidiophora; order Heteronemertea; family Lineidae; genus Notospermus; species Notospermus geniculatus. The sequence goes on from NMRB01000296.1 coordinate 129,745, forward strand.
CATCAAGATAATCATGAGACCAGATATGGTACGTAGATTCATAAAACCATTGTTTTGTGCACAGCCGTCGTGAATGTCCGTTCATTAAATGATTTCCCGAGTGTCTCCATGTGTAGAAATGATTTTCTCGATTCTCCATTCGTCATTGATCTTAGCAATTGGGAGTTCGCTCGTGAGTTGTGCAGTGCGGGGGATTTCTGGCGAGAGTGTGGCATTTAGGAGTCCTTATTGATAACAGATTCAACGGATCTATACATTGTGATATACAAGTAGGTGATTTATCACTCGGAGAGGCTCTCACCGTATTTCTGCGTAGAGTAGAGACTAGCCGTTATAGCTGATGCATTTTTCGGTAAGATGTTCTTGTAACTAATTGCTCTTATTTTCTTCTCCATAGATTTTCGCAGATGTTGACAGCTAATAGATGTTTTCCCATATTGATGTGTTTCTAGCATGCATTTTCTTGGCTTTGGCCACGTTTATGGAGAGATCTAATGGGGAAGGGTGTCTTGTCAAGTCCACTTGGACAAGTTATCAGATAGCTAACGCAATAGTATCGTTTTTCTCCTTCTCATTACGTTCCTGGTATATTGATCTTATTTGTGGCTTATGTTGTCTTCAATTTGCATTTTGCTTGCTTGGGCACAGGTGGAGTGGGGAATAAATTGCAGGAATTTTGCCTTTCTAGCTTTTGACAATCATTTCAACATCATTCTCTCTAAATGTACATTTTCTCCTTTATTCTTATCTTTATAATGCATGCTGTTTGACACATCTTATGGTTTAAGTTAGAATCGGGAGTAACACTACGATTCCATTGATTACTACGGTAAACTCACCTCTCCTTTTGAACATCAGCGTCAGTTTACCATTTTCTTCCATTCCTCAAATAGAGTTAATAATTTCATACAATAAAACCAGCACCTGCTGTTGTGATACATTTCACTACAAAATTGATCATCATTGTTCTGCTTGCACTTGGAGTCTTGGACCCAGCTTCAATTGATTGAGTCCGTCAGGCCACTTGCCTCGTCTACTATAATCGGGAACAGTCAAATCTCTTCTCCTACAAAACACCACTGGGAATCCTTTCGCAGATGTTAGCAGCCTCCTTCAAGCCCTGTCGCCTGGCTGTACCAAGAAAAAGACGTCAAATTTTTATTTTGAAATGGCAGTGTCGGATCATTTTACTATTGATTAGCGTTACACTTGGAATCAGACACTCAAATCCAAATCCGCACGACATCTCGAAGGCAGCTTCCACAATATGTATCTTTCAGTCTTTCCAATATCGCCATGGTAATCGATAAAGTCACTTTACGTTTTATTTGTTAGATTTTAATTCGGTTAAGATATTCGATTGGTGTCGTTTACCCTTATCGATTGGGCTCCGTGGTTATTGGGGTCACGCAAGGTCACTGTACCAGGAGAACTTGCCGCTGTAGGAGTGTCAAGATGCCCTCTGGCAGGCAGTGACTCAAATCAATTCGCATGGAACATTGTCAGAATGTAAAAAAGGATCTTAATCTCTCTTCTGCACTCTTCTTCAATTCTACATCAGAAGAGCCCTCTTCTCCACCACAGGTGATTTCGAAACCGTTACCACAACTTTTCATGGAGAACAGCCCTTGTTGCCAACATTTGTGACCCCAAAACCTTTTGAAGGTTTTCACGAAGAACTGCTGCCTTTCCCAACAGATGTGACAAAAACCTCAGCCAAATCTAGAGCAGCACTCATCACATCAAATGTGACCACAAAACCTTATTTTTTGTACAAACTTTCCTGTGAACAGGTCTCTTTCCCACTATATGCGATGGCAAAACCTTTGCCCGCAATTGTACACAACCACCCTTCTCCCAACCATGATGTGACCTTAAAAACCATTACACACTCTGACAGAAGACAATAACCTTTATCCTTGGAGATTGTACGTAATTAACCTGATCAGTGGTTCCTCAAAGAGAGTATCTGACATGTGCATGCTGCCTTAAAACTTGCACGAAGAACAAATCCTCACCCGTATCCTCGGTTATCAGGCAGCTGCTTCCCCTTCTAAGGCGCACTAATGGGCTGGATGGGTCTGTTTCCTTGGTTGCTAATTCTCATCAAATCAGCTCATCCACTATGGTAATCTTGAGAACGGGTATCCACCAATCACTGCTGCCACAGAGTGTTATGAAATTACCCTGGTTGCCAGACTCTTGAGATGAACTTAGTGTACATTACATCGGCTGTGCCATTTTGGGATTTCAGCAACTGAATAGTTCCAAGTAAGATAGATTTGTCTGGCTTTCTCGCCATCTGGTATTTTTTCGCTTCGTTCCATGAGCAAGATATTTTTCTTGTCTGTCTGAATGGTCACCTTGTTGCTTCCTTCCCCTGGCCGTCTGGGATTTGGTCATCTTCACAGCAGACATGGTGTATAAAAGACTTACCAGTCAGGGTACACGAGGTTGCCATTCTCTGATGGCACGGTGACTCCTGTACCTCTCTCGACGATGATAGAGAAGAACCCAAACCCAACCTTCCAGCAGCATTCATCATCTGTTCAAAAGGGAATAGCCACCGTCGGCACTAAAAAGGAACCCGTGTGAAAAGCATTGAGACAGCTTTTGTGGCGGCAATGATTGCTACGAGAAATCTGCTACCATTACCAGAATGGCTCATAAAAGTGTAGATGACTGAAGTCATCGGCAGCCGCGAAAATTGTTGCAATTACAAGATTAAAATCGTCTTTGATTTGCCTGTGGCATTTGTAAAACGATACCCAGAAATGTCAACCTGCTTGAAAAAATTAGTGTTTCGAAAAGTAGCGGTTGTCATTATAGAATTTTTACCGCTCATCTTTCATTCATGTCTTGGTTATGAGAGTTTTATTCAAAGTGGTGTTTTTTTCTCGGTGCCAGAATCGGCAGCTTGTTATTACGCATGGTGTCTAATTAGAATAATTTTAAAGCGAGCGATCTTGGAATTCCTGCGCCGGCAGTGATTTGATTGTGCCTGATCACACCTGTTCTTGGCTTTTTTCTTGCTCACTAGACTCTGACAAGATGGGAGCTTGTAATCTGGAGGCTGTGAGGTGTCGCGCTGATTGCATGATGACACTCAAAATAGAATATCATGTTCGCTTCGCCGGTGAAGCGGATTAACCCCAGAGGAGATCTGTACATACGAGGTGGTGATGGCATTTGTATGTCTGCGTTTGAAGCATCTTCTTGCCGAGATAGTGACACTGACACCTGTTGAGGTTCCAAGCTTGATATATATTGGTTGAACCTCAGAGTGCAGGGATCAACTTCCCCACTGGGAGCTTTAGTTCTCTCCAACATCACCCTTTGTTGTGTTGCTGCATCGTTGATCTTTTCTGTTCTTACTTCCCCAACCGAAAATTGGACAGAGATGGTTATCCTCTGTTTCTTGCATGTGACAATAACTGCTTCGGTGCTTAATCGGCTATGTTGTGAAATGTGTGTGGAAAAGCGTGTTGATTTCATGTGTAAGAAAAGAATGTGCCGTGCTGGTAGAGTGGTGTCATTGCATCAAAGCTACAGCACAGAGATGCACATCCAGAGGATTTCATGCGTAGAATGTCCCTCACGCAATCACGGATGCAATCGATTGACTTTACCATCCGAGAGTCCTCATCTACCATTCACAGCTTTTACTAAGTGGTTTTACTTTCATTTCATTTAAGGAAGATTTCAATGCTTTTACAAACTTCACCAAACTTTCCCTTTTTATCTAATCCATTTGCCTGAGAGTGTTTCCATAGTGATCCTTTCTTTATTGTTTCTTGGAAGTTGAAGGCATTGAAAACAGCTTTACCTGCATGTGATTTGTCCTCCCATTATGACGTGGATGGTGTTCCTGGCTTGGAGCTACTCAGCACGCTTGTACGAACCTTATGCACCATTAGTTCCCCATATTGGCTCTCATCCACCCCTCAGGGTTGTGTCACAGTCTTCTTCTCTATCTTATATGGAGCTAATACTTAACAAGCCTTGTTGTTGACTTACCTATACACATTGAAAATCAAGAGTTTGTTATCTGTCACCATGGCTTCAGATGAAAGGACTTGATGTCTTAGGCCTGTTTTCTTCAAAACAGTGAGAGCAGTTTCATGGGATTGGAAAAAATCAACCTTGTTCATCTTCTTTCAACCAAGAGAATGATCGCTTTCTCAATTCCTTGGAAAACCTCTGTTGAATCCTTTCCTTTTTAAAGGCATTGATCCTGCTTGAACAGGAAAAGTTCTCCCTTGACTGTTTAAACCGCACAATAGCTGGTGAACGTCACTACAACTCGTCCTTTTATCCTCTAATGTCAGCCCCAGATGTCCTAGTCGAGTTACACTCTCCGAAATGGAAAAAAACTGATGGATTAAAAACTTGATGATGACAAGAGGACTTAGTGCAAGGTGCATTGAAGGGAGGGATGGGTTTATGGCACGGCTCAATTCGAATGGACAGATCACTCAAAATGGAAAGAAACCAAGGAATTGAGTTCACATAATGATTGTGACGTGTGAAGGTGATTTTCCTGGAGTGTGATCAAGCTAATCCAACACCTGATAGATCTGCCCGAGAGGGCTCTCGCTGGAGTACCCTTTATTTGGGCACATTCCTTCATCAGTCCTTCCTCTATGTTCACAGTTTGGAGACAAAAACTGCCATCAACTCTAAGAGTAAAAAAATTGCCATCCCCAGCTCAAAAAGGGTGAATTTGCTCTCAATAGATCGTTTAACTCCACTACCAAATGTCATTGTGTGAATTTTCGTGCTAGGTAGAGTTAGGAAGTACATTAACTGACAACCAATCAAGGTAATATCTCCAAGGCCAGACTCCGTTTAAATTGATGAGATTCGATTGATGACCGATCAGCGTAATGACAGTCTCTGCTTCTTGGCATTATTGACGACGCGGCATACAGTTCAGGTGTTTTCTTAAATGAAGTCGAAATGGAATAATCGAGTTAACTTTATTACCATCAAGGACTGCTTGCTTGTATTGGTGGGGTTTTCTGCATGTGTCAAGAGGAATACCGGTGTGTGTTTGATGAGGCCGCATCAGGTTGCCACGACGTGAAAACTGAGAGTGTTCGTGGAATTCGATATTGTGGGATGCGCAACCTTATCTCTAGTCTTCAAGCTTATCAACACTGAACGGCTATGGTTGGGCTTCTGTTCGTGGTGGCGGAAGGTAGACGTTCTCAGTTGAGATGGAGAAGCGATGACACCACCAGGTCATCAAACCTTGGTTTCTTTGCTGGTGTTGAGCTGCTCAAATATCATATCCTCCCATCACATAGTTTGTTACCTGTATCACCAAGAGGATATGTCCCCCAGACAACTGCCCTGACACACGATCTTCTGCTTCTTATCGACCGCAGTTGGAAATGTTCGATGAGACGGTGAACTATCTTTTCAAAATGTCAAGACTATGAATATTGATTCTCGAACCTGCATGGTTTTTGTCAGATTTCTGTTTTATGAAAGTCATAAGAGTCAATGGGTCGTATTTTAGAACGTTCCTTAACGTTAAAGGTCGACCTTAAGTCTATTGTAAAACCATCCAGAACAATAGATTTAAGGTGGACCTTAATGTTAAGGAACGTTCTAAAATATGGCCCCATGTTGTGTTCGAAATGTGGTATGTTATTATGGTGTAGGTTCGGGCAGTATCCCTTCTGCATGATTTGTTTCTGAAGTTTTTTTCTCATCTGGAAATGACTGCCTTTGGAGGCAGACCTGGTAAACATGTCGTCCTGAATTTCTCCTGTCAATATTCGGAACTTTTTTCAAACAGAATTCCTTCTTTAACTCGGAAACAAATTCCGCTCGGTCGGATTTCTCAACGAATGGTTCATGTCACATTGTGATTGGTTAATCTAATAACGCTGTATGCGTTCAGGATTAGCCATGTTTGGTTGGCGTTCCAAAAGTGTCCTGAAATTTGCTATTTCAATTGAGCGAGATATTTTCTAGACTCATAGATAACCACTTGCAAAGCAACGATCATCAAATGACTTGATGATACTTAAAAGCTTAAATTTCTCAGTGAGGATAATGATGTGATTTTGCAACTCATATGCCAATACTCTCTTCGCTTTACAGCGGTAAAAGGACCATCTTGGATGAGAGCCAATTAGACAAGGGCATACTCTGCTGTTGTATCTCTCACGGCATTCCTCCTTAACGAAGCTTTACATAATTGAAAAGGAATGTACAATCTGTGTTATTGGAATAAAAGTTGAATGAATCGCATGTCACCGGTGAAAACTGGAGGTTGCGGTATCCGTTGAGATGCATGCAACGGCATGGAATGTGAACGCTTACTGCTGACAGCGGGCTTACGGGTGATTTATCATTTGATAAATCGCGGGTTAGAATGGGGGGAACTGATTAACGTTGAAAAGAATGCCATTGCATGTAACTGGCAGGGACAGGCTGAAAAACACGTTCGAAGATTGCTGAGTGACTGGAAACGACATTTTTGTGGAAAAATACAACATTGGGGTAGTTTAATGAGTTATTTTATTGATGGATGAAGGTTGTTAAGCGTTGATTGGTCACACGGTAGATAACATTGTGCTGACTATCACCAATCACACGAACCAAGTGAGAACTTGAAGGAGGTGATCCCAGTGCTTCAGGCTAGTGAAATGACCTTCCCTCCGTCATTGCCACCAAATCATAACTATTAAATTCTAGCCGTGTTGCTCAGACCCCTGCGATGCAGCAACGGTGTAGTCTTGATAAAAACACAGGAGATGATGTTGGCATATTAGCCCTGCGGTATGCTGCCGATGGGAGCAAGCGGCCGCAACATTAATCTTGTATTGATTGGTTCTGCTGATGGGTTGATAAGGGGCAGGTCGATCAATGGCGTATGCACGAAGACAGAATGAGTTACATCGTATCAGGTGCCGGGATGACGTGGCTCGCCATGGGTCCAGTGTGGACATAACGGGACAGGTGTGTCTCTGCCAATATTGTGGCCATTCTCCTCAGTGCTGCTTGCCTACTGTTGCAGCCCTTTGCGAATGGTGAACCTTGTTCCAAAAAGAAGACACTGTCATAACTGTAGGCAGTGCAGACCATTGTTTCTGGCTGAATTGGTCATCTTGTTGCAGCCAGTGAACTTGCCCTCGACATCATTCGTTGCAGCCAGAATTTCTAAAACCGCTCATTCCTCCACTGATGGTAACCATCCTATTCCAGTCATTTTCAATTACAAGATGCCGCAAGCCTGGCCTGGTTAGTTCCTGACAAAGATAACATGTCAGTCAACATATTAAGACAATAGCCGATGACATGTCGAGGTCCACAGATCAAAGGAGGTCTCAGATAGCCAGCTGGAATAATAAAAGAATGATCAGAATATACAATGTCGTGACTGCTGGTGGACAAGTCTTTCGCCCTTTATGATGGGGGCGGTCAGCGAGATCAAAGTGGTACGCTTTAGTGGTTTGTCACTTTCATTCTGATGGATGGCACGGCCTGTTATGGAAAACACAACGGTTGAAGAAGGGAAGGACTCCTTTCTCTGTTGAACCTCATCGTAGATGTTGGATGCATTTCATATCTATTGGAAGGCACTGCAGTCTGGCGGCATGACGGAGGATACCATTTCGTGACTGTTTCCATTATGTGCATGTACCGCTCTCCTGATCAACAGTTTGAAATTGCATGGAACCGTATAGCTTGCTATACTTTTAGCTTCTGCAAGTAATTCTCTGACATTTCCACTTCCATTTCATGCCTGGCTAGCTACAAGGTACCGTGCCACTTTTATGGTGAAAAAAATGCTGAAACCATCATCGGAATGAGATGAGACTGGTGACATGAGACACTCGTAAAAATCGGATGCATAAAATTGATATTTCCTTCCTAACGTGTCCCATGTTAGGAATTTTTACAGATGCTCCATTTATTGACCATGGAGTAGATGGTTGCAGCATCGAGTTTTTAAAACGGTGTCCGATAATGGATATGAGCAGATGATTGATCTGGTTCTGAGAGCTCGCGGCGGCCAAGCCATGGTAGAGAAATTGCTGGCTGATGTGGATTCTGTGTTGTTTGGAGTGAGGTCTCAAGGGGTTGGCAACTACCGTATGGCCAGAACAAGTTCCTTCGGCAGCAATTTTGTCCCCAACTTCTCCATTCCAAGAATCTACTTGCGTGATGGACGGATTTGCCTGAAAAGTTTGCGTCCATGAATTGTACCATCCGTCTCCAACTCAATCAACCATCGTCATCCTATTTGCCTAACAGGATTTGCGGGTACGATAGATTTATAGATTTCGTATTGAACCCGAAATCTCTGGTCAGAAACCATGCAGATAAGTCTGAGTCACCTCGTCACTCACACTGTACATCAGCTTTTGATGGAAGACAAATTTAAGTCTATTACAACAGACTGACACTGAATTGTCCAGCTGTTTCGCACTCAGTGTCTAAGGAGAACACTGTGCATCCAGAAAGCCAGCAGCTAGCGGATAGAAGACAACTTCCTCTGCTTCTCGAGGGGGAGTACTGCATGGTATTTTGTATCAGACTTTCCTTGGGTATGATCCTTACCCCTACAGGGTAAGGAGCCTTATAGCCTAGTGGTTATCACGTCCGCTTAGCAAGTGGCAGGTCCCAGCTTTGAATCCCGGGCTCTTCAGTCCGTCACATGGGACAGTAACCTGTGGTACCTTATACCTTGTGCCTTTGCAAGGGTAAGTAAAAAAACCCATCCAAGTGAGGAACATGAGTAGCTTGAGGTGGCCTCTTCCTTACTTACATGTACCAGGGCTAAAATGATATGGCTTCGGCGTGACGGAAGAATCTGATACAATACAATCCTTAGCCAGACATCTAGTGCACACCTGATTCCTCCCAGCTGGTTTTGACCCCTGTGAGGTAAAATCCAATCGGCAGCAGGAAATCAAGCCAGACAAGCCCTGGTCCTACCTAGGGGTGGATGAGGCATCATTAGAAAGTATGGATTCTTTGCCAAGATACCGAGGCTGAAGTGACAGACTAATAATATGGGTCTGGGGACTTGGCATGCCGGCCAGAAATAGCAATGGTGTAATGGAATTTCTGGACGAGACAGTGAAAGTGATGGAGTTCTTTGGTGTATAATCAGGTAAAGGGAACGAAATCTCCCAGTGTCTTTGGAAGAACGGATGAATGTGCTAGCATAGGACTTGGAGTGCCAAAGAATTGAATGACCAGGGCACAGTGGTGTCAAATCAAAGGTACTATGGTGTGGTTCCTGCAGACGTCTTTATTCTTCTCCAAGATGACACAACATCATCCTGCAACAAAGATACCTCGACCTTTACCTCTGATGCTGACGTCTCCTGCTGAGCCTCGAGCTATGGCCCTTTCGTTCAACTTCTGATAAAAATACCTCCACTTTCACCGCAGATGGACAATGATTCCGGCATCGGTTGTCATTTCTTTGATGTACCAGCGACACACCCGCTAATGTGATCTGTCATAGCGTTCTGAAAAATGGAATCATTTTTCACAATTTCGCTCGGCTGCTGTCAATATCGCCATGCGATATTCTCCAAGTCCGTCACTTAGATTTATTGTCGTCGATATTGGCGCTTGAAGGGATTCAGATGATCTGGTGGAGAAAAAGAGGCTGATAGCTTCCCACATACATAATGCTAAAGATCAGATGGAAATGGCTCTTCAGGACTTCTGGTCAAGGAGAGGTCACATTGGTGTGCGGACGAGTTCTTGGAAGCTTTGCCGGTGACTGATGGTGGCACCATCAAGTGGTTTTGCCTTTGTAGTTTGGTTGTATTCTATTGTATTGGATTTTTCAATGAAGGCTGAGCCAAAGCATTTACTGGCCCCCTGGGGTAGCCACATAGAAACTCCGCTGTTGTTTAGTGAGGAAGAGGCCATCTCAAGCTATTCGTGTTTCTCACTTGGATGGGCTTTCAAAGGCTTGAAAGGCACAAGGAACAAGGCACCATGGCTGACTGTCCCTTGCAACGTTTGACGTTTCCAGCAAGTCTCTTGTGAAGTCCAGCGATAAGGCTTCATCTTGGTGAAAAAGCAGCATCCATTTGCTGAAATGAACATTGCTCAGTAAACCAGTCATTGATGATAGGTATTCCCTCATGAATAGGTACCTTATGAGAGGCCTTCTGCACGAACCCCCAGCTGATATTCCCTGTGGTCGACAAAACTCCCTTGATCAATGCAAGGTCATCTCCTTTTACCTCATCAACTATTCCATGCGATTGTAACCCAAACTCATCCTCTCCAGTGTCGACGTGGGTCAAAGCAACCTCATAAAACTTGCATGATGTGACAGAGGCTGTTTTGTCTTAGAGGTTAATCAGCAAGGAGGAGGTCACGTGGCCCAAGAATCACATTAGACATTGGCCGGGGTCTGGCATTGAGCTGACCTCGAGTCAGGATTCCCAAAATCTTAGAAATAATCTGCGAGAAAATGCTGTCTACTCTTAGAAATTCCTTTGCCAAAGAAGCGGCGTTAACGTTTCCTTGTGAGAAATGGTTCAACGTCTACTTCCGTTCTGCTGGATATGAATCAGTGATTTATCGGATATTATTGCTGTCAATAACAAGTGCCTCGATTCTTTTCTCTCCTTGCTTCCCCTGTACGTCACATCTATCGATCCTTTCCCGACGCGCACTATGGCATTTGCCCAGCTGAGCGTGATGACCAGAAAATTGACACGTTGCTCTTACAAATGGAACATGTATATCAGTCTCGCTGGCTACCGAATACAATATACTAGGAGACTAATATTGTTATCAGGACGATTCACCACTGATCGGGGTAATGGCCTGTCTTATCGTATTTTCTGATCAGGGCTCATTTTTTTGCCCATCTCAATGTTGTCACTGGAGTCCGATAGAAAGATTGATTCTCGGAAACTATCAGAATAGGTGGGAAGACAGACACTGTGGAAGTGTTCACATTCTGGCACCATCACCTTCGAGTTCTCACGTTCGATTCCCAGTTGGACTGATTTTTGTGTGAAATGGCAAATCTTGACGGCACACTGCATGACTCATCAGCCGGTGTTACCTCTGGAGGTGTCGTTTCTGTTTGATTCAGTGCATTTACTTAAATTAAGGAATACCTTGAATTTGTATTGATCAGAAATGGCTGTCCCCTGATGAGCTTCCAGGAGATGATAAAATGGGAAATTTCTGGTGTGCAAATGAAAATAAATCCCATCTGCTGTCGATTGGTATCATTGGAGAATGTTTACAGCCTGCGGCTTGGATCTGCGAGGACATTATCTGATGAATCTAATGAATTAATAAAGAAATCCCATTAATTTATGAGCAACCTGATACGTGTAAGAAATGTCGGCAACGACACGCTAATCATACACGGAAGCCCCTCCAGTCATCTTGAATCGATACTTAAGAACACCGGATCACTTCGGGATAAGAAACACAACCGTCACGCATGACCGTTACCGATTTCGTTCCTTAAGGACGGAGAAATTTCTTTGGGAATTTCCAGGTGTCAGGTGAAATCTGACAATCTCTACCTGACGGTGCTGCAAATCTTGAGGTGTGTGTTACAGTTATGAGCTTGGAGAAACTGGATTCAATGCAGTGGTCTCCCGTCACGATGATGTCTCAAATTGCCTTTAGAGAAACGTCTCTTATCCTCATAATGGACTTTCCTTGCACGAAAGAAGATGAGAGATGCTACAGCAGAGACAGTTCTTTCCAGTTGGATGTGTCTTTATTTGTCGTGCTGGATGTTGAAGGAACATGATCTCAGACTGTTCAATGGAGCTTGCAGTCTGAAGTCGTGCTCATCAGCTAGAAATTGCAGAGGAAATAGTTCTATTTTAAGGCAAGCAACACTATCCTTGGCGGCCTTCTCCCCAGGCAAAAAACAGATGATGAGAAATATAATCTAGCGGCTACAGCAGATTCCTCCCACCTCAATTTGGCCTTGCTGTGTACCTGACAGCGATTGCCACGGCGGGAAAATCTCGAAAAAATGACCAGTTGGTGGATATTGATTGCCTTCTTTACCGACGAGAAGAGGCCACTTCATCTCCGTGTCCTGTCATTAATTGCTGGTCAGTTGTGTTTGATGTGCTGATGTCCAAATGATGGGCGACGAGCGCTCGATCTTGACAGAAAATGTCAATACCATTTAAGCCGTCTTCCTTGAAGTTGTCACTATTAATTGTTGGAGCAGTGACACGACTGCTGTTGGCTTCTTGGCTGAATTGATTCTGATTCTGTTCAACTCGTTGGTATTGCTCGAGGGAGTGCGGTAACGTTTCCCTGATGGTCAAGACACGAGAGGAGAATTGATGTCGGCTATCTGCCCTTTATTCAAAGCTCAACTCTTCATCAATACGTAAACTGGCCGTCGCTTGGGAATCAAAGAAATTGATCCGATTGAAAGGCGATCCACTAGAAGTCATGTCTTTGGCCAATTCACTTAATGGCTTCTGTGGTCTTTGGCTATGATGTTGCCCGAGCAGTCAAGTATTTGTATTCTTGGACGTTTGTCAGCTTTTGTCACGGTGATCTTGGGAGTGTTTGTGGTCAAGGGGAGGGGCTGTGGTCGCTGGTACTCAATGAGAAGTCTTCATGGGCCACAATGATCCCTTTCTCCCGCAGTCGTTCAGATTGTATCGTAGGTCATTATCCCAGAAGTTTGGAGCTCTGACTTTAAAGCAATGAGGAATGAGGGCATGCTCAGTTTTACTAAGTAGAGGGCTTCGTCTCTGTTGTGTCATCACTGCTTAGTCACCCACGTGTTTCAACCTAGCACACGACCAGGACTGCTATCTTTGTTGTTGTCAATACCACCATGCAGCCATAGAAAAGTGCTTGTGCATCATGCTTGAAATCTAATGTTTGTGAAATAGAGGAATGATGGTTGACTTTCATCAGCCTGCCTCTGCCTGAGAACTCCCATCCCTTCACTGGAGTCGGCCTAGCTCTGACTGTAACTCCCATCGCTTCAATGGAGTCAGCCTAGCTCTGCCTGTAACTCCCATCACTTAACTGGAGTCAGCCTAGCTCTGGACTGGGAACTCCCATCCCTTCACTGGAACAGGCCTAGGTCTGCCTGTAACTCCCGTCGCTTCACTGGAGTCAGCCTGGCTCTGACTGTAAACTCCAATCCCTTCACTGGAGTCGGCCAAGCTCTCCGTGAGAGCTCCCACCCTTCGCTGGAGTCAGCCTAGCTCTGACTGTAACTCCAATCGCTTCACTGGACTCAGCCTAGCTCTGCCTGAGAACTCACATCCCTTCACTGGAGCCAGCCTAGCTCTGACTGTAAACTCCAATCCCTTCACTGGAGTCGGCCAAGCTCTCCGTGAGAGCTCCCACCCTTCACTGGAGTCAGCCTGGCTCTGGGTGAGAGCTCCCATCCTTCACTGGAGCCAGCCTAGCTCTGAGTGTAAACTCCAATCCCTTCACTGGAGTCCTCGCACTGTTCATATGTCTTGACAGTGTCATAAGGTCTTCATATTTCTTCCCTAATGTCTTCAGCAAAACCTACTATCCGCCCACATCGATTATGTTGATAATACCAAAATCGTCGGAAGATGGCTGCCACTTGTTCGCTGATTGCTCCGTTTACGTGGTTGGCATTACCATGGTCACGAACGATGAGTGCAGGTATCTGAAGACAACATGCGTTATTTCAAGAGATGTCATTATCGTTCGAGCTACAAATGGGTTCATATGATCCATTTCCCATTGTTTGTTGGCGATATTCACTAGCGTGCGATGGCCGTCAGTGGATGTTGTTGAGATATCGGTGAAAGGAAATCACTAGTGGATGGTGATGGTNTATATAGAATCTATATAGGAGTTATAAATGGTTACTTATACTTTTTCTATATAAATATTATATAAGGTCTATAAATCACTTTTTACATAAAATTTATATTTTTTGTCCCATGTAATTTCTATATAGAATTTATATAAATTTGATGCGCGTTCGATGTTATCATTTTTGATGTTTACTCAAACAGACTATAGTTTTTAACCATGAACACCAGAATAAGAGAACAACTTTCAGGGGAGTCATTCAAGCTCCCATAGGCCTAAATACCACACCACAGGCCAAGGCGGTCTTTTTGGGAACTAACAATCTGAACTGGGCAGAGGCAGCACCTGAGGCCTGTCAAGTCATCCATGGAAGTAAATCACAAGGAGAGAAAAACCACAGCCTATACAGGGCACTGTCTTGTTAGTGCATGGGGTACCCTTGCTGGTTATCTCGCAGACCTGAATGTCCCTTTCAATTCAGTAGTTTTAACCAGTGACACCTATTGAGGCAGCAGTGAGTTAGAGTCCTCATTGTAGACGTGTAAACATCATGCGCATGGTGTGCCAAATATAGTTGAAATAATGATGTCATGGGAATCCCAATGCGGAATCCCCTCACCCATTGGATGATGCAGTAAATTAAATAGGTCACAAATTTGAATATGCTAAGTATGCTTATTAAAGTGGCCTTCCCAGTCACTGCCATGGTTTCCCACGTGTTTCCCGCCAAAACATCGTCAGGCCTGCTATGGCAATCATTCTTTGATTTAAGTAAATATGTAAACCTGGGGCCTGTACCCACTGTATGATTACAAATCTTTGGGAAGGATATTTTGCCAGAATTACAACTAAATACGTTTTACTGAGATTTTTTTTCATATTATGAAAAAGATTCGCTGTTGATTGAATGAAAGACTATTGACAACCGCACTCCTGCTACGGCTTTTAGTAACCTCCCCGTAAATACTGTTTAATGCAAAGAAAGTACGGTACCAAGCAACACTGGCATGAGTTGGAAGCATATTCACTCTGGATTACACCCAAATACTTGACAATGGAATGCAGATGTGTTTAGGGAAATGGTCATGAAAACGTTACGATCCTCTTCCCAGATTGAATGATGATGTCGGGAATTCCTGAGAGATGGCTGACTGGCAATCACTTCTTACAGCGTGACAGTTTGATGATGAATATTGTTCATGCAGAGTGACCAGGGCCGGCAGATGCGCACATTCCCTAGGCGTGCTAAATTAAACATTTCAAGTGTCTGCCTGGGTGCATGACTTTATTAATACGTTGATTTTTAATACAGAACGCATAGGGTCTTTTTTGTTTCGCGTCACGTGATCATGGTGATCTACCGCGCCAATTTCGTGTTCGTGACGTAATCATGGTAATGTGCCCTGTTGCGAAGCGCAATGACGCAGCGTCCCTCGTCAGCGTCACTGAACACTCCGCCTTTCAGTGTGAAGACAGGCGGTGACAAGAGATGTTTCTCCGACTTCCGCGTTCAAAATACGGCCAAACAAGGTTAAAAGCATGATGTAAGTATCAGTGTTCAGCTTTAATAATGCATGCAGGCCACGTTGAACATGTTGAAGACGCAAAATCACACTGTATGAAGATTGAGTCCCTTCAATCCACCTCCTCAGACAGTCATGTCGACGACAGTCGTGCTGGTGATCATGGTGATGCCATCCCATTCATGTCATTGCATTGCATGATTGATTGGCATGGTGGGTGGCCCCCTCCCCGCGGCCCTGACCACACTCTGTCTCAGCCTGCACAACTACCCGTATATACTCGTGTATAGGTCGAGTTTTTGGTACCAATTTTTGGTCCTTGAAGTTAGGGGGTCGACCTATACACAGATAATGTTTTCGGGACCAGAAATTTGTCAAGGTTCCCGTCAGCAAAACAGTTCTCCAGCCCTCCGCATGCGGCCGAGTGGCGCTAGTTTTATTCAGAAGTTGTATTCAGAGGCAGACATGTACTGATTTAATACTGCATTCATGGGGTGTATGGAGTGAATAAACACAATAAAAGCATCATTTTCTTTGAATGAAATATAATTATGTGTACTCACACAAGAATAAGACAAAGGGTACATTTTGAAAGTTAACTGACGGCAAAACAATGCAGAAGAGACAGAGTCCACGATCAGCTGACACTGCGATCTCCACTTCCGGTTACACAACGGCTAAGTCAGACGTGTTAAAAACAGTTATAATCCTCCCACAATTGAATACTGTTAACAGATATAGCCCAGCTATTGTCCATGTAAAGAATTAGGTTGAGTACTGCAAACATCTTTGATGCAATAAGCAGTGATTTGGATCGTTAGCCAGCGTGTCAACACAACCACGCGCCATTGATCGTTGACAATGTGCCAGCAGGACGAGTGTCACGTGGTTTCTATGACCCGGAAATGGCGGCCTTGTTGTGTTTGCAAGCTGTGAGGAACAGCTGACGAAGCCGAACGAGTGTTATTTGTTGATGTGTTTTAGGGATTTGGGGATTTTGACAGTCAATAGTCAGGGGGTCGACCTATACGCGGGGTATACAAAAAATACAATGATTTGAGGCCCCAAATACGGGGGTCGACTTATACACGACGTCAACTTATACACGAGTATATACGGTAGGCCTACCAGACAGGCCCACGCTGATAGTGACAGATGGCGCAAAACATTAGGCCTATGAGCGAATTTTGAAAATTTGAGACGCGATTTCCCGGCAATCTGATTCTGAGTTAGGCTAGGTCCAGAATGTCCGGTGTCACGCCCTCCTCATAGATAGACCAGTCCTAGCCCTAAATAGGCAAGGCCTAGGCTAAGCCTCCTACCTACCGATGAATCATATTTATAGGGCTGCTAGGAATGCTTGGAATGACAGATGGGGCATTTGGAACTAGACCACATTCAGTCACCAGAATTATTACACGTGTCTTACATTTACAACTTCCTCTTTTATTTTCAGGCTTGCAAGAATGAGACATCCAGCAAATCAGGGCCTCATCAAGATGTAATGATACAGACTCCAAGCATTACCGTGTCGATTTCATGTTAATCAGTGTAAATGTATACATTATTTTAAATATATTAATTAACAATTTATTCTGAAATTGAATTGTGTTTCTTTCAGTTTGGATTAACTTTACCCAGTGGTGGAAAGGGGCCTTTTGCCTCAGCAATAGACCCCCCCCCCTCATTCAAGAAAAGTCTTGGGAATCCCTGCCTTACAATGAAACAAACAACTGGATATCGTGAGGTTCAATGGACGAACACTTTATTGGTGTTCCCCGCAGGAAAATACCGGATTAAAAATGAATAAAAGCCTAATGAGCATGATAAGGGCTGAAATACCCCCATAATATCCTATATAAGAACTATATAGATACAGTTTATATAGATTTTATACCGCACGAATTTATATAAATTTTACGTGGATTCTATATAATATCTATATAGAAAAAATTTATATAGATTTTATGTTATATTAATTTTATATACAAACTATATAAAATTGCTTATATAAAATTTATATAAATTTTATATAAATCCCATGCTGAAAAATTTTGCCTGTGTAGCTCTGAGTGTAAACTCCAATCCCTTCACTGGAGTCCTCGCACTGTTCATATGTCTTGACAGTGTCATAAGGTCTTCATATTTCTTCCCTAATGTCTTCAGCAAAACCTACTATCCGCCCACATCGATTATGTTGATAATACCAAAATCGTCGGAAGATGGCTGCCACTTGTTCGCTGATTGCTCCGTTTACGTGGTTGGCATTACCATGGTCACGAACGATGAGTGCAGGTATCTGAAGACAACATGCGTTATTTCAAGAGATGTCATTATCGTTCGAGCTACAAATGGGTTCATATGATCCATTTCCCATTGTTTGTTGGCGATATTCACTAGCGTGCGATGGCCGTCAGTGGATGTTGTTGAGATATCGGTGAAAGGAAATCACTAGTGGATGGTGATGGTCATTATGGAGGAGACGCAGCTGAACAGGTTCATAAAAGGCCGGAGATTCCATTAACCCCTGTGCAGACTTTGGTACGTCTGGAATTTGCCCTATGAATACCGGGTTATTGCAGTGTGGTCCTCCCAGATTCTTTCACACGGTGGGGCCTTACATTCACAAGGGTGCCGTAAGGCTCAAGGATACTTAACTTGTCTGGTTTTGTGTCCTTTTTCTGTGATTTAGTCCTACATAAAAAGAGTTGAAGGGTGAAACCACTCAACACGCCATCACAAATCTTTCTGCGTAGAGGTCCCTGGTGTTTGAGACAAAGACAGGTGTGTTGTTAAAAACTTGAGACGTAGACACCAGTTGCCTTTCTCCGTCTCATCACTCTTTCCATCCAAGTGAGCCATTATCTATCTCGTCAACTTTCATCTCCCGAGGTTCCTAAACGCAGCGATACTTGGCAATGTCATCTTGATTAAATTTCACACTTGTGTGCTAAGTCGTCTGACTTGTGTCATCTTGCAATCTCTCGAGAGGTTGCAATCCAATCGGAGAGACGAACAAATTAGGAAGCAATGTTTGCATTTTCAGGGACTGTGTCAGAATCAAGTCGAAGGACAAGATGGAGTAGTATTTTACAGTTTGCTGAGACAATTTTACACATTCTTTTGAAGTATTTGAGTGACTCGGGAACAGGTTGACGACTGGTGTGTCGCAGTAAACATCTTTGAGATGAAATACTTCGGGACACAAAATCAGCTAAAGTCAAATTTAGTCAAAAAGTTTTGAGACAGATTGCTTCATTACGTGAAAGGATTTCGAAGCAACCAGGTGACAAATGGTGTCTTGACAAATGTTGAACGAAGCTGTACTCTGACAGCAAATGGGACAACACGGTGAGTGGCAACATCTGCAGCCCTGATGAGGATGCAAGTCCAAGTCACACTCAGACCCATTGAAAAAAGGACAACTGTAACTCCAATCGTAAAAGGAATATTATCACCAAACAAAATCAGTGGGAGTGCCGTTGATTGTAGTAATAGCTCATTCATGTCATACTAAGTACTTAGTAGTGCCAAGTAAGGCTGTTATTCCAGTTAGACCATACTCTCCATGATCTTGATTGAGATGCTTTCACCATTGGAGGGTAGAGTTAATGGGATAAATGGTAGACACAGTGGGTGAACTGAAGATTCATTTCTTGCCCTCAGTTCACAGTTGAGGCGACATCTCTAAAAACTGAGCCATAAAGAGGAAGCAGTCTGGCTGTGGAGCTAGATCTCTTGTTCGCCAGTCACCACTTTGAAGAGCATCCCTGGTAGACCGTCAAAGAATATACCCTCCTGAGCTAAACGGATATACGGAAGCCTGGACACAACAGGAGATAACTGACCAAATAAATTTGCCGACCACCATTCTTATTTCGTGTGTAAAGCTGGCAGGGGGCGCAAAGAAAGATGAAAGAGGTCATTAAAGATGATCAAAGGCTGTAAATCTGCATGATCGATCCACATTCTTCAGGCAGAAAGGAACATCTGTAAAAAATATCCTTGCGCTGTCGTCCACTTTGATGGTGGTGGTCATTTGGCGGGGACACCACTGTATCTATCTATTGTTGTGCAGTGGTTGTAATCACTGCAGTGTGTAGTGACTGTACATCATGTAGTGTTGTTGTGCTATGTTCTTGTTCCTGGTTAGCTTGAGCTGAACTGTACATCATGCATGCCGCGCAAGCGTTTCACGTACCGTACTCACTTATTATTTCAATAAATCTGCCTGTTCGGCAAATTATATTTTGACATTTCTCATTGTCAGAAAGAAATATTTCCCAATGGAACATTTCATGCATGAAGATTATGTCAATTGCTTATCAGTGTTTGTCTCATTGAATTAGCCTCTCGGCATGAACTTGTGTCATTCTGGTTNACCAAATAAATTTGCCGACCACCATTCTTATTTCGTGTGTAAAGCTGGCAGGGGGCGCAAAGAAAGATGAAAGAGGTCATTAAAGATGATCAAAGGCTGTAAATCTGCATGATCGATCCACATTCTTCAGGCAGAAAGGAACATCTGTAAAAAATATCCTTGCGCTGTCGTCCACTTTGATGGTGGTGGTCATTTGGCGGGGATACCACTGTATCTATCTATTGTTGTGCAGTGGTCGTACACTGCAGCGTGCAGTGACTGTACATCGTGTAGTGTAATGTGTGCTATGTTCTTGTTCCTGGTTAGCTTGAGCTGAACTGTGCATCATGCATGCCGCGCAAGCGTTTCACGTACCGTACTCACTTATTATTTCAATAAATCTGCCTGTTCGGCAAATTATATTTTGACATTTCTCATTGTCAGAAAGAAATATTTCCCAATGGAACATTTCATGCATGAAGATTATGTCAATTGCTTATCAGTGTTTGTCTCATTGAATTAGCCTCTCGGCATGAACTTGTGTCATTCTGGTTGTGTGCTCCATTTAGTCTCAAATTCATCAATGGTATTGCTCGAGACTGGGTCTGTTTTCAAACTGGGAATCTCAAAGTTTGTGTCAGTAATCCTCATTGGCTGAACTTTTGCAAAGCTGGCCTCTGAGTGTCAGGACCGCTGTGCATGAAATCAGCCATTTTGAAGCAATCCAATCAAAATGGTCAGTTTCAGTGTCTGTTTGGCGTGGATGGCAAAATTTCCACCATATGGTTGACACCATGGTATTTTCAATACAGCTTGTTTACCCTTCCGGTTGGCCTTCAATGCATTAAGTCTGGTTTATGCACTCAACGTATTGCCAAGTTTTTTGCCACGTACTGGCAGAAAAAGATACGTGAAAGAACAAAACGGCTTCTTGGTGGCCATTTATTAGCCTGACAAGCAATGACAAATGGTCACAGAGTCACATCACGACCACTTTATCCTTTATTCACTCCAGTTCACCAATGATTCAAAGAGAAGTATCGGGAATCTTTTCTAATATTCATGGCACAAAGTTAGATAAATGGTGCCCTCTGGGAACTGATTGACCATTATGTTTGATTGGACTGGGAAGATTTGAAAGTAAATGGGTGTTGTCGATTTCCAGAGTTGACTTCATTATAGGGGTGTAGTGTGGTCAGACATTTTGCATGGAAGCTATCTGGTTGGCCTCTCGTATGGGTGATCAGGGATGGGGACTGGCGGTCTGTCTGAAATGGATAACGCCCTGATTATCATACAGAATGCGCAGTGACATGGCTGTGAAAATATTTCAGTCTAGGTATTTCCACTGTGGGAATTTATCATGAAGGAGGCTGAAGGACTCCCTTTTGGCAACCTTTCATGCAGCGAACATGCTGAAGAATGAAATGCCACTTTGTCGATTTATTAAGGCTTTCTTCTGCTGGAGGCTTTCTTCTGCTGGGCTAAGCCGTGGTAAAGCCTCATATCAACACCACAGCTTTGCCATTCAGTTACTTCAGCCAGCATGATACAGCTGGATGCACTGTTGCATAACTGATTGACCAATCAGTAGCCATGGCTGTGTCAAAGAATCAAGGATCATGCATTATGTGTAACGTGCATTGTATCTCACGAGTCCCTTAGAGAATTTTCCTCCCGAGAGAGATAACTCGTGCTCTCAAGTTAATTCTATTAGTTGATCATGCGCGTAATCGAGTCACATTGTTATCTCAACCCAACAGCCCAGAATTTTTTCACCTAACACAATTCTTCACATAACAAATAGAAGAATTAATGCACTTCTTAGATATTGTTCTCCAAGAATGATCTTGGAAAGGACTCCACCCAGTTCTTAAGATGCCTGCATCAAAATTGCATCTTGCTATTGATTAGTGTAACAGAAGAGAGCAGGATGTTGCAGGCAACAAAAAAATCCTGACGTTGCTTCGTCGGATTTTAATCAGCCAGGCGACTGTAGTTTGCATAATTGGTTTGGAATGTTTACTGGGGTGTATAGTTGACTTAAGTTTCACCATGTCTGGAATTTCCAATGAAATCTCTCCTCTTCTTCCCTCCAAAGGCAGTCAGACCACTCTTCTTGTGGTAGAGAAGGCGACTTTCGTTGATGGCACATATTTTCTCCAGGCACACTGGTTTCCTCCTGCTTTACATAATATTTGCTATCTGTAACTAATTATGCCCTAAATGGTGCTCACTTCTCAATTCAATAATAGGGAGTTAAAGAAATCAAACGATAAACATTACTTTCCGACAGCGTTATTTTTTGTACCGAAAATGCAATGTACATGTATAATCTGGTGAATTGGCAGTTTGAAAAATAATGTTGTCGTGAAGTTAACGTTTATCGTTTGATTTCTTAAACTCCGTATTATATTTTCCTTCTTGAACTCCAACCTTCCAATGTACTCCTAGAGTTACGATGCAAACCAGGGCATCAATCTGTCTTAGAGTCGTGCTCGGATGACAGCACTGGGGAGCAGAGGTGTGCATTCTGTCATATTCCATCGTCTATATCAGCAGGCATCGATTGATTGGATGCTGTCATCAGACAAGTTCATATCGATGACGTCAACTAGATCAGAGAACATGGTCGAGTGGCGGTGAAGTCTTGTCACTGTTTGCTCTGTTTAATCGTGTGTAGTGCTCAGGCGCTTTCCAAGATGCGCAAGTGGTTCATGTCATCTCATTATGCTAGCAGTAAGCTGTGTATTTATTCCCTGGCGTCTCATGACACTTTCTGTCTGATATCTGTGTCTCATGTTTCCTGTCTCCTGTCTCCAACCATCTCAAGACCGTTTCATGTGATTGTCCCCGACTCATGTCTGTCTGGTGTCGCTGTCTCAGGACTCTACCTCATTCTCAAGTCTTTGTCTCATGGTTCTAAATGGCTGACTTTACATCGGATGACACGCGACACGAACACGCAGGCGAACAAAGGTTTCATGGGGATGAATCCTTTGTGAAGCCATTGTTCGCCTGCGTGTTCGTGTCACGTGTCATCCGATGTAAAGTCAGCCTATGATCTCGCTGTCTGATGTCTGTGTCTCCTGCCCTCTCTCATGACTATGTATCTGTCTGATGTCTGTTATCTTGTCTCAGTCTCATGTGTCTCTGTCTCAGCTGTGCACGGAACCTACATTGAGAAAGCTGAGAAATGTTCCCATGCTGTCAAACTGTGGAATATAATCTCATTGCTGATGTTAAGAAGTTCTGAGAGGATTGAGTAACACGAGATTTGTTAAAATCTCAGAAAGATTATCCTCATTCTGCTGCCAAAAGTCTGCCTACCGAACCACATTCATTGAAAACTGTTTGCTGTCACTGAATTCTAAAACTAAGCCCCATCCATCTTTTTGAGAAGATTAATGGAAAATCTTGGAAACTCACAACTGAAATGATCTTCATCATTCACATGTCGCTTATTGCTGATGGATCTGATCGAAGAAGATCGTGCAAACCTTGAAAAATGGTTGCAATACCTTAGATTGGGTCGATGCAATTTATTGAAAACACAGGGGACCGGGCGATGAATCGACCGATCTAGTGGCAGGATACTACCGCTGTTCATTGATTATGAGCATTATGCGATTGATGCAGCGATATGCCGGCATAAGACGGCATACTTTATTCGTTATCTCTTATTGAAACTTGCCTAAGGCGTGGATTCATTGTGAAAATGGTTCACACTCAGCTGAGTAGGAAATTTTAGAAATCGTGTTTTGAATTCAAATAGTATCGCTTTTTTAGCTGGCGGGGTTTCCTTCCCTCTGGAGTACTCCTAGTGTATTTCAACCGACTAGGCTTGAAATGTCCATGTGATGTCTGTTAGTAATCTAATACAATTCATTTCAACTCGAGTCGAAATCTGACAAAACACCCTTGGGAGATATCCTCCCAGTTTTGAAATGACGACAACAACCGATCCTATCATATTTCTAATTAAAAGATTCTTTTGCCTGAAGGATTTAACGAAGATGCCTCGCTTCTACAGTACAAATCTCATAAAAATCCATCAAATTCATCATAAAATCTTGTGATTGGTGTTTATGGCATAACTACGATTAAGAACTGTTCAACCTGAACCCGTATCATATACTCAATGGCAATGGCATAAAACTGAATTTAAAATGGGTTCAACCAGATCTAATGTCACATACTCAACAATGGCATAACTGAGTTTAACCTGATCTTATGCCACATACTCAACAATTACTGAGTTTAACAAGGTTTCAACCTGATCTTATGTCACATACTCAACGATGGCATAAAACTGAGATTTAGAACTGCTTAACCTGAGTTTATGTCGTTATAACTCAACAATGACATAACTGAGATTATGTCTGCTTTTAAACTTGATCTTTATGTCAAGACTCAACAGTTGCATTACTGAGTTAAAACAACTGTTCAAACTCAAGTTACACTCAACATTGACATAACTGAGATTCAGAACATCGAAACCTGACCTTGCGCCAAATCCTCAATCTGTGAGATATAGGCTGCATTCAGCATAAGCCATAATTAATTCATCCGAACGCGAATGACTGATTCCTATGCTTAGCACCACAAAGAACTCGCAGACGATTACAAAGACCTGGCTCGGCACCAGTGTGTAATGAGTGGAAATTACTGTCCTTTGACGAGACGAGTGTTAGCGAGAGATTTCACTAACAAGACAAGCGCTTGTCTCAATTATAGACAAGATGGTCTCATCAGTACTTTGTAATCTACCGTACCCCACATCTTTCTTGGAGATTGTTGTGTGTGGGCTGGCATGGTTTTCACAGCCAAAACAGGCTGCGGTATGATCTTGTAATGACAGCAGCTTGGAGCAGTTGGGTAATTCATCAGTTGTGCAGCAGTGCATCAAATTGAGATGGTAATTGAAAAAAAGTGAGCTCTTTTATAAAAAATTTGCCGTAATTGCAATTATTTGTAAACATGCTGTTACTCGCATATGATAGACAAACAATAGTTTGTGAATATGTTCAGTTGAATTAGATTTTACTTACTCTGCACTGAGTTAAGAAGTTGTTGGTTACACATAAGAGAATTAGAATTACACACAAAGTTGGTTTTGGAAGTTTTTGCATTGCAGTTGTTATTTTGAGTCCAATGTGACATAAAGTGAACATGTGGAGAAAAGGAAAAGCCTGGCTGGCCAGTGAATTTTGGGTCTGCAGGCATGTGGTGGCAAGGAAGCAAAGATTGAACTGATTTTACATATGCTATTCAGTTGGTGGGTCTATGGAAAATGATGTGAATGCAATCAGACTCAGAGGCGGGTGTGTTTGGATTTCTTCCTCAAAACTTTCAATGATCATTGGAAGTTCTTCCCAGTACCTTGGTCAGTCAGTTCACTTGATGTGCTATGCGGAATCAAAAGCCGACACCAGCTAGTAAATACCACAATTGACAACATTGATTTTGAGATTCTGTCTAATCGCGGTCATCATTTTCCATTGGTGGACCGCCTAACTATCTTGATAAACGGAACCAAATATGTCCCATTGACCAAATTTTCCTCAATCATATTTGCACACACGGGTATTCAAGGTGCGGTAATCATATGAATGAATCTCTGAGACTCCTAGTGCGGAATATAAGCCGTGTCTGATTAAGTTAGCTCTGTTGATTTGTTGGTAATCTTCTGCGTACGCTGGTGGCTCGGTGTAAAATGAAGTGAGACCTTCTCATCATTGCACTTGTGTATCGCGTGACGTATGTTCTGAGTTCAATGTTGGTTGATGAGGATGGCATTAGGCCGTTCATGAGAAAGACAAGTCCAGAAATGTCACTCTTGGTCAAGGAATGTGTCCTTCTCTCTTGTTCTAGAGCAGCCCATGACCTTTGGTGGGAAACCAACTGTGAAATCACTTAGCTGATATCGCTGCAGGGAGAACACCTCAGGCTTATTGTCCTCTGAACTCTGACGTTTCGATTAAAGTCAACGATTGTTTTTTAGGCTGACTGTAAAGACATTCCTCTTCATGAGTTTTCTCGTGGAGAGTGGTCGCATCACTGGTCAAGGTGTAAAGCAAGCAGCACACGTCACCACTTTCGTTGCTCGTACAGGCAGTTTTCGTGGTTGGCAACTTGTGGCAACTCGTGGTCACCACAGAATTTCGGTGGTGAGTGGCCGTTGGCGGCCACAGCACACGTGGCCATTTTCCTGGTGACCATGAAAATTGCCAGTATGAGCAACGAAGGTGGTGACGTGTGCTGCAGGCTTAAGCTGTAAGCCATAAGGAAACCAACAACATGACAAGGGTGAACTGCTCATTGACAGCCAACTTGCACAAGAAAACTCTCATGTAAAGGGAGTGCCATGAAAGTGCTCCCTTTGAAGAACATTTGATCGTGTAGGACATGGTTGAGAAGGTACAAGGGGAGCAAGGGTTCTCCGACTACATGTCCATGGAATGCAATGAAAGCTCACTGCTAACAGTTCCTTTAAAATCGTCCCTGTACTGGCAGATTTAAGAGATTTTTTTTAACATCACGAGATTGAACATCCCGTCGGCGAAGAAACCATATGAATTCCACTTGATTAATCTGTCTCATAAACACAGTAATAACACCATCGGACTGGTTATGACGCAGCATGTCAATGGAAATTGTGACAGATGAGCGGAGGTGAGTTTTCATCAACCTTCTTTAGTTTATTACTCAATAAAACACATGAGAATAGAATATGACTTCATAAGTTCATTCTTACCTGATGTATCATGAGAGGTGCAGCCTTCATTAAAGTTCCTGTTGATTAGATGTCATAATGACAGTGTTTGCACTGAGGAACATCAACTGTCTGCAGCGAACTCGCACAAACAACTGAGTTGCCATAGAGAGCCAACTTTTATGAGAAAATTGATGCATGGACTGGTACCTTAAGCGTTTTCTGACACCGGCACATATTCATGCATTCATTACACAACACTGTGTTGTGCTCATCGCATAAACTGCATTGGAAATATAAAAGCCAACTTCAGACTGACTGTGTGCATATAAGCCCATTTCCTCTACGAGGCCCCGCTCTCCAAACAGTTCCCTGCTCTCCAAACAGTTCCCTGCTCTCCAAACAGTTCCCTGCTCTCCAAACAGTTCCCCGCTCTCCAAACAGTTCCCCGCTCTCCAAACAGTTCCCCGCTTTCCAAACAGTCCCCGCTCTTCAAACAGTTCCCCGCTCTCCAAACAGTTCCCCGCTCTCCAAACAGTCCCTCACTCTCCAAACAGCTCCCCAAGCGTCATGTTCATCCTTGCTTGATATATAACGAGGTCATGAGCTGACAGATAATGTTCATCACCTAAAAATGTTCTTCTGTATTCCGAACATGCCTCGAGTGGCAGTGAACTGCATCCCATCCCCCGCCTTATCTGAACCCTTGCTCTGTTCACTTGAATCCATAGCCGGGAGAGACAATCTGTCAAATCATCTGACAATTTGTAATCTCTCTAATTCCTATCCCCGCTGCTTTTAAAGTGATTGAAATTTCTCCAATATTCATATCCCTGGATAATCGTATGAAGACTATGATAGTATAGATGATATTTTGATTGTATGGCTTGGGTATGAGCTCACTGGAGAGTGAATCGTAATCAACTCAACCGTTTCTCCAGCTTTTGAAATCGCAGCGTGTCAACCCTTTCTGGATGAGGTGCTTGTTGACGGTGCGGTTAAGATGTTGATTTAGGATTTAGCATTTGAAACTTCTTTTTCATTTTGACCTTTTGAGAAAACATGCAAGAGAAATAAAATGGGGATTGACTGGCTATTGGACTACGTTGGCTGCCCCAAAAGATTGATTTGCACAGCGCTGACAACCTGATCTACACAACTGTATTGCAGCATGATGCGTGTGAAAACCGTGCTGCTAATGAAAAAGTGCTGTCGTGGAAACGGGCCTTTATCCACAGAACTGAACATCCTTGTTTTGGTTGACGTTCGGAGGATGAACATTGAGTCACCTCGACGTGGCCTTAGCCTTGAGGCGAATGCTTGTTAGTCGGTAAGGTGAGATAATGGTCACTTCTGTTAGCCATCTACTGGAGTAACAAGCGTTAGGCTAGCATAATGAGGCTAAATCTAGCATAACAAGCACTAAATGAGCTAAAATATACCCTCGAATGAGGTGACAATTAGTAACCACCATGCATGCGGTCATTTGTCAGAACAAAATGACCGCCTACTTTCCGTCCTCGCAATCAGGGATGAAAAATGTTCGGCAGTGGTCCATAATACCCTAATTTTGGTGTTTTTTACGAGGGACATGCATGTCGTTGAGAATTAGTCATTTAATGTTCTGTGCCGAACAGAATCTTGGCCTCATTTTTCCCATTCCTAAAAATCGTTGAATTGGGACATGACACGAGTGACATCTGATGGGCTTAGTGTCAACTACACTAAATTTAAGCAGTTCCTTGTTCTGAAGTAGCTGGGATAACACATGTTGTACCTAGGCGAACCAAGCGCTCTAGTACCACGCCACTGTAGTAACTTGATGTCTGGTGTTGCGTACCCTCACTTTTTCCCCTCAGTGGGATTTACTTCCCCTGCCGATCCATTCACCACTCTGGCATGACTAAGGCTCGTCAGGATATGAAAGCGTTATACCAATTTTCCCTTCACCAGATCGATAATGACATCATGCCGTCGCGATGCATGTCTGGGAGTTGCATCCCTTGTTCCAGTGTATCGGTCTCCAATGTCTTGTGTCTTTCATGCCAAAGGCTCAGCTCTTTTTAAATGCCAATGGAACGTCTTTGAAGGATTGGGTCGAATTCAGACAGTTTAATCCACATCAGATTTTCATTGAAGGTTGCACTGTCTGGGAATACCTTGTTCTTTGGAGCTTCTTTGAAGGATATTCTGCGAAAGGATGACGAGGGTGAATCTTCATCACCTGCATGAGCGCAGCAGGTCTTAATGGGCTTTCTGAAGTTCATTTCATAGAGGAAAGGGGCCTTCTTAAGGAAAAGTGGAAATGTTTCCCCTATAGACGATTCTCAAATTTGCAGATCTGCGCACTTCCGCTGAAATCTCAACCAGAACCTCGATCTGAAACCGGGTGACGTGACACAATCCATGATTTAGCAGTGGTTCAACCCTGGCACAACGTCGTTGAAGTCACTGTTGTAGGGTTGTCTGCGTCACATCATTAAGCTTCAGATCGAGGTTATTGTTGAAATTTCGGCGGAAGTGGGCCGATCTTTGTCGTTTACGTCAGTTTGAAAACGGTCTGTTGTCTTGTCTGATGATGCAACCTACAAAGGTAGCCACCAACCGATAAAAGCTTGTTGACAGCACGACCTTCTCCCTCGAATTGCTTGTGACACAATCTAAACCTTGACTGCATGTGCTCCACCTGCCACGATTCGTGTTGTCAGTTCCGATAACTCGGCCAGAACTGGCGATATCTTGCCACCACGCAAATCCATCGATGATTGCTCTCAGCAAGTGCTGTTCATATCACCACCACGGTGAATCACAATCAATATTTGGATTCTGTTGCGGTGGTACATTTTTTCTCCGTCGTATTAGAAATCATTTTTGTGCGTTAGAGAGTTTCGTGCCGTGGGACCGGCAAAGATCATTCGCTGATATCGGGTTCTCGCTGCGTTTAACCTCGTCCCTGAAATGTGCTTAAGGTGATTAAGGTTTAATGAGAAGACTGTAAGGTTGTTTAGCTGAAGATAATAATGGTGTAGTTCATATCATGCATATTTAGGAAGGTATTTATGCCTGTTTTCATACGAAGATCTGTGTATAATTCATACCGTATTTTCTTTGAAACGTTACCAGGTTTTGTGATATCGTGTTGGTGCATATGAGAAAACCATCTTCCACAAGATTTCCCAGAAGAAATTTACCGACCCGTGCAATTGAATTCCACCGTGTTGACAGTTACCGGAACGAGTTTGTGCGGGATGCAGTGATGCTGGCAATGAAAGCGGGAAATGGAACCGTATGCACGCACACGCCGGGGGTTCTGCGGTTCATGAATGTTGACCATGTCATTTCAAATATGGAGAGCTAATCATCAGCTGCAGTTAAACTGTTTCGTGGCGAAGGCTGGATTTGGTTATCGTAGCACGTTTTAAAATGATTGGTACTCACAAAGTGCTATTGAATCACAACCAATCGTGTACAGTGTACATTAAGAGGATCAGTAGTGACCAATCAGCACCCAGCTTATTTATGCACCACGTAATACAATGGACACAACTGTTTTATGGGCCTTGTTAACAAACGTGATCTAGCATGTAGAGAAATAAAACAGGGGCTGGAATGTTTGTCGAAAATTTTTCCCGACACTTCTCATCAGATTGACTTGTGTCTTTTTCTTACAATGGCGGGATTCGATCGTGACTTTGGGCTCATAATGCAACGATATCACATTCACTTCTTTTCTTGTTCACTTCTAAATTTTTTGTGCGAGAGAGAAGATATTGCATGGTTTCTTGGATACGATGGTGACAGGTTTTTGTGGTTGAATATCGGGTAGCTTCGTATTACTGCAGGTGATATGAATGATCATTATGGGAACAAAGCTTGTCAACAGATTAAAGATATGAAAATCTTTGTATATGTTGTAAGGCAAGGAACAGCAATAGAGGTCTAGGAATAAAAACATTTGCAGACTTGGGAACACCCCTGGTTCCTGAAATATAGATTTCTCTTTCAGCCCTTTGGTATAACTTGAGCGAGCGAGGTGTTTGCTGAAATTAGAATGCCATCCCTTTGTTGCCTACACCTTTTGCAAAACAAAAGCATCCTCCTACATTCCCTGCGTACCCGCACTCAAATCATTTTCCGGTTAATGACATTTACTACAATTAGATCACAGAAACAACTAACAACGGTTTTAGGTTAAAAACCGCTCCAAATCAGTTATAATAAGCTTTTATTCATCAAAGAAACGTTTAATAACCACGGATCAAACGAGACTGTCAAAAACATACCGTTTGAAACTGGCAGGAACACGACTGAAGCGAAGATGGAAACTCCACTCAGAAAAATGTCATTTATGAATTCAAACAAGTCGTCACGACTCTTGAATGTTTCCTCCGGTGGATGTAATTCCATGTCAAGTCTGACTGCGTTTCTTCTAACAACACTGAGGACGTTGCACAGGTTTGTTCGTCAACTACGTTGGAATCAAAGCGAAGGTAAGGCATCAACGATTTCAATAGAAGGATTCAACGTGAAGCGAAGGGTAATGCGAAAAAGTGAGAACTTGAAAGAGAGCACACAGACAGGAGCAGAGATCAAGCTCGAGCAAGTTTATTTGATGCTCTATGATTTATTTCCGCTATTTTTTCTATGATTATTGGAAGGAATAGAGTTTGTATTGGTGTTCTCTTAGCAGCGTTTGTTCAGCTCCGGGGCATTGCTCGGAGACATCAGAGGTGAACCATTTTAGTCGATGATTGGTCTCCCATCCTATTGATTTGTTTCAATTGGTTTCTTTCTTTCCCACTGATGGGTTTCCGAGGTTAGGTTCCTCTTTGATAGCTGTTCGGGTGAAAAAGTATTGAATTAAGTAGGCTGAGTGTCATTCTTTTGTCATTATGAGCTCTATTTGCATTGATGAGGGACTTGCAATGGATGCAGGAGGAAACTGGAGCCTCTGGAGAATTGCACAGCTGGAAAGTTTGCTTTTAGCACAAGAAAAATTGACTTCGTTGGTCACTTGTAGAAAAGTGTTACTGGATGGAACTCTCACAGAAACCTCACTTGGAAACTCTCACAGCTGCATACCTCACTTGGAAACTGCTACAGCAATACCTCACTTGGAAACTTCCACAGCAATACCTCGCTTGGAAACTGCCACAGCAGCACCTCTCTTCGAAATTTCAACTCAAAAGAGTCAACTCCAAGACATGGGGAAAATGATTTCAATCCAAACGCTCATCAGATGCTGTCTGCGTCAATTAATGAATGCCTGATTTCCACGACCACATTGCCGGACTTTTTACACGGCGCAATGCAAGTTGCGCGGGCATCGATCATCCCGATCAGTTATTGACGAAAATTCATCTTGGCAGAACTACGGTATCATTTAAGTGATCGTGTAAAGTTCGATTTGCATCAAGCATCATTGAGAGTTATACCACGTTTTTGCATGCAGTGGCATGGATTGGTTCTGTCGCTGACGATGAATGTGATTGTCAACATTCATCAGTGGTGTTTAGTCGATCTGTTTGAAGTCGTCATTAGAAGTTGTGGTAATATGTCAACTATTTACCAGTTCAGATTCTTTAGAGAGGGCTATGTGAAATTGCCACACTTGCAGGGCTGGCTGACTGAGAGATCGTGGGTTTGGTTCCTGGTTGAATCACCTAGTTGTATTCTTAAACCCAGCTGCTCTCAACTGATCTGAGAGGATCAAGTGCTGCAATAAATGGGCTGCTCGTTGGTTTCTTCCTGTTTGGCTCTTGTAAACCGACGACCGGTTTTAAGCTTGCTATCGAACCGAGTTTTTATCAGTTCCTATTCTCTGCAATTCCCGCCGGCACCGAGTCATTTCTGGCGTCATATGCTCTTTAATCTCAGGATATCCCAACTGACATACTGAGGTAAAAGGTTGGCTTCTACAGCTTGAGGTTACGAGGTTCATCCACGTCAATTCGCCGAAGATTTCCCTAAAGACTGCTGCATACTTTTCATTGAAAAGTTTGCTGGAAGTACAATGGTATGACGATCTCGTGATGGAATATCATCAGTCTTTCAGTCCACAGGCTGTTTACGAGGAACCGAAACCCAATGGGCGGCGTAAGAGTAACATCCCATAGATGTAAAAAAATGTGGCAAAACAAAGGAATGGCATCGGGTTATGATATCATTTACATTGTGCAGCAGGGCAAAAACCAGGGCCCAGTTTCACAAAGAATCTTAAGTCTAAAGTTTGACTTCAGTCATCATGTGACCAGGTTTCAGCAAATCAGATGACTTCCATTTTGTACTTGAGTTTTTTCTTAGACTTACGATTCTTTGTGAAATCAGCCCAGGTCTCTGCTAGGTGCGCCGCCATGTGGAATAGTTCTACGGATTCCTCATTGGATTTGAAGATGAACCTTGGTGTCCTAGAAGCAACATGCAGGTTTGATGAGTCCCAAGATACTAGTTCGATTGACATTACTATTTAACTGGTGGTTCACTTGTGTATACAGTGATATCCTGATGTGTCGTTGCTGCTACGGCCTGAAATATGTCCCCAGTTGTAGTATATCTCAGCCACTTTTCCTCTCATCCCTCTGATAGGATCGTCGGACTCATTAATTAGCCATTTCCTATGGCCAAGTCCACTTTCTGATTGTCTGGTGTCTTGTCAATCTCATCCATATTCACGTTGCATCTCGTTCTAATTAGAGAAAGGGAATAAGCCGGATGTGAGACCAATTATGATATCGGAAGGCCTAATACTCGTTATTGTTAAAGTGCTCTCCTCAGTTTCATGCTTTGGTCAATCAGCCGTGCAGTGTGGGACTCATTCATTTCGTCACATGATTTGATGACCGCGGTGGTTGAATGTACTATTCTGCGTGGACCACACCAACAGGCTTGTGGACACTATCTGGGGTCATACGGCTGATCAGTTGCAAGTCTCCTGCCTTAATGCGATGGTCATGCTGCAATATAGTGTTGGCGGGATCCAGCTTGTCCTGAGGTTCTAACCCGNAGAGGCAAAACAGGACAAGGCGTGGTAGAAAAAGGCAAATAGAGACAAAGGCAAAATGAGATAAGGCGAAGTAGGAGAAGGCGAAATGAGAGAAGGCGAATCGAGGAAAGGCGAAATGTACACTTTTTGAAGGCGAAATGGGAAAAGGCGAAATGAGATAAGGCGAATAGAGCATGTACCACTTGGAGATACTGAACTGAAAGACCTTCTAGAAAGACCTTCGAGTCTTTTCTAGAGTTTCAGATTGTAAAGTTCCACTTGAAAAAGACCCCGGTTGGGGTCGAAAATTCGTGAATTCTGGAGATTGACTTCTTGCTTATTATCATTTTGTGTGTCAGTTTTGTGCGTTTCTGTATCTTGGAAAGACCTTCAACCATTTGAGTGTTTTCCCGGCCCAACCGTGCTCTTTGAGGCAGCACGGTTGAAAAAATGGAGGGAGGCCTCGTCTGCTCTTTCGGGAAACTACTTGAAAGCGTTTATTTGCTGGCATTGGCAATAGCCATGTACATTTCATTTTATATAGGCATCAAACAGACAATTTGTGTATCGCTTCCATCCCATCATAAGTTGGCCACATTTCGTTGTACATTTCCTTTATCGATGCAGAGAGTCTCTTCAAATGGATGCCAGCGCATTCGTTGGAATACGATGCCATATACAGGAGGATACGATCCTATTTTAGCGCGCTTGATCAAATTTCAATTTTCAAAACCGTCAGAAAATTGCCAGATGAGATCAGAGAGATGAAATGGCACTGTGGAATGTAATCATGCTGAATTGCCATTGAAGACTTAAGAAAGCTTCCATATGATAATTCAAGTACAAGGATGGGTTTTCTTTAGCGAGAGCGTGGAGGGTTGGCATTGCTTCAAAGAATTTGTTGGGCATCATGTTGGAAGTTGAGTAGAACTGGGCCTACTTATTTTCCAGTGCTTCACATCCAAGGGCTTTCATCCTCATCCAACGAATGTCTCTACTACACAGCGAGACATAGCCAGTTGTAGTGATTGAAACGGAGAGGCTGTCGCCTAGTGATTCCTACACTGCTGAAGATCCATTGCATCCGAGATCAATCCAATGCCATTCATCTTGGCAGATGAGGTTAAGTTCCACATGCATAGTCAAGGTGGCAGCACTAGTAAAAAGTTCATCTGGGAGGGGTGGAGAAAGTTGATCGCTGGAAAGTTTGATGATTCGGACATGGTTTTGCATCACTTTACCAGGTGTCACTACCGGGTAATTCCATTGGCTCATCCCGACTGGATTTGGACAGACATTTGCATATGACAGTCTGTATAGAATGTGCATATTGGTTGCGTCAGCTCAGCTTGGGATGGATATCCTGCTTTTATGCTTGCATTGGTATGAAAAAAGGAAGTCATTTGCACTGAATGATGATGGGAAAATCACAAGTTAGGACTCTCTTAGCTATACTGTGCATACAGTCATCTAAAATTTGTGGCAAACATTTGGTTCTTTGCAACATGCTAATAGGTATGCACTCAGTGATGGGGAGCAAAAATTGCCTCGCTCTTCAGAAGTGGTGCTATCATGTATCATTGTAAAATTTGCTTTTAACTTGCTTCCATGTTATAAAACCCTGTTGTTCAGCATTTCCATGTGGTTTTCTTTCAGAACCACAGCAAGGTTTTAACTCTGAAATGACACTGTCATCATCACAGTTGCACCGATTCTGGAAGTTCACCTACATCATTTGAATAAAAACACATACAAAGATGTGCCAACAACGGGCGGCAGTTGGTAGTACCACACCACTCAAACTTCCCATCCAGCACTCAGAGTGAAATTGCTGTCCCCACCCACCACTGAAGCAAAGAATCCTTATAAAATAAAATAAAATAAATTGCAAACTACATTTACTAGTACCTGCCGTTGCCACCCGGGCTGCGTGGTAACTAAGAGTTTTTCTGGGCGCATCCCTCCACATGTCCTAATTGCTGCTCTCAGTTGTTCCCTTGTTTTTTAACGCAGAATGTTCTATATACATACATGTGCACGTCTACTGAGGTTTGTGGTTCTGTAGCCTTCATGTTCTCACCCACAGTTCCTATGGTGGAAAAGTAGAGTTAATTTATATTATTGAACCACCGTCCCGGGTAGAGAGTGCTGTCGAATATTGATTCCACGCCTCTCCTCATAATGGCAGAATACTCATGACCGAAGATATGAAATATACAGGCATTGTTTGTGTAATAAGAGGGGTTCTTAACGAGACTGAATCATAACGCTGAAGATGTAATTGATCGCTGAAGTCGACATGAATGTTTCACACCCTCCTGTGATGTTTCCTTTGCAT
The DNA here is from genome assembly GCA_002633025.1 of Notospermus geniculatus. NCBI lineage: Eukaryota > Metazoa > Nemertea > Pilidiophora > Heteronemertea > Lineidae > Notospermus > Notospermus geniculatus. Next base: position 165,469 of record NMRB01000296.1, read on the forward strand.
CATCTTAGTCTCATTGTGAAATAGTTTACAGCTTGTTAGATTATAGTGTGTGGCGAAAAACTTGGTCGCTGGATTTGATTTCTACGTAAAACTTTAAAAATACTATTTCTTATTTCTTAATAGTGTAAGTGCAAACTCAGGGAATTGTAGCTACTCATCAAACAATACTTGGCAATATTTATGTAATGGAAGCTGGAAATCTGCGTTGTGGAGGCGAGTTCCCCTTTCTACCCTCTAGCCTCTGGCATGACTGTGGTTGAACCCACATCCTCATTGGTGGCAGGCATGGATGTTTCCACTACACCACCCCAACAACCGGAACGACTTGCTAGGTGCCTGATGACTGACACTGTTTTCATATGTCGTTATAGAAGCGAGTCCTTGAAATCTACAGAAGCACAACCATTGGGGATAAAAGGTACCGTCCCAAAAAGGAAGGTTCCTCCTGGCAGAAATGTCCATTAGATGAGGTTCAACGATGGCCTTGTCTTCAGTGCGATTGAAATGCCCGGCTCGTTGAGGGCTATGGTAAGATGCTTCATTGCTTCTTGTGGTTGAGGAACTCTGGCCGATGTCGGAAATGGCCACATTTCCTTACTCGGTAATAAGATGGGTTCGGAACATTAATCCTTGAGATTAGGCTATCACTGGAATGACATTGTGTTGTGGTATTGCTGTATTTCATAAACAATACTTTCGTACGGTTTCCTTCCTTGATGATGGTGAAATATTGAGGTTCAGCTCCATATATCTGCGATTGTTCCTTAGAAGAAGACCCAAGGAAGAAGTTGGTGGAAGAAGGCACATGTTTTGTTGAGCATCTTATCATTTTGCCATTTCCAAATTCGCCCCTGGACCCTTTTTTCAGGTCAATATATCAGACATTGTAACTCCAAAATATTCAAAGCAGAAGGTGCTAGATGAAGATCTTGTTTCCTGTCTTTGGGCTGCACATAGGGAAAAAGAAGGAAGTATCAAATGGCATGGGACGTGGACATGAAGAAAAGTTACTTTAATAATTATTTAGGTTCATTGCCATATCTGAGATCGTAACTCAAAAAACATATGCTAAGCTGAAGTCACTGTAAGGAGGTCTGTGTCTTGTTTGTGGTGAAATGTAGAAACTAGGGCTATGCAAATAGAAAAAGGGGTATCGGGTAACATGGGACACATATGAGAGGAGAAAGACCCTTGAGGTTATAGGAACTGTTTGTGATGGTAATCAGAATCTTGTGTACACATTTCCTAGCATCAATATTGGGGTAATTATTCCTGTTTTGGTGCGTCAATTTCTTCGTATTTTTTAATGCAATCCATGCAGGATTGCGACTAGGTTGCCAACCATCTTACTTAGGTTCCTATGAAACTGATTCTTGGTAATCTGATCGCAGTTTGCTGGAAATTCATTAGAATGTTCAATATCACCTGCCAGAAACAATAAATGATGTGGAGTGAAAAAATTCTAGAACCAGGTGTTGAACCAACTTGATTAGGAAGAAACTGTTGTTGTATTGTAACATTCTCAAAGATGGAAAGGTCGACTTGAGAGATGCCTTGATGCATTGAAGTGGGATCTGACTGGAAAGCTTGGAGGGTTCAGATGGAAGCTTTCACCGGTTCTGTCGCTTTCTAAGTGCTTTCTACACTTTGACTTTTCTACTATCTTCGCATTGGCTTTCGTCTGTTCTCCTCATTCATTGGGAACAGATTCCACACAAGCTGGGCCAACATACCTTGATTTTGTCCCTCTCATCCCTGATTCTGAGGTAACATGGTGACCAGACAGGTTATTTCTGTTCTAGAGTTCTTCATCTGGTTGAGGATAAGTAGTGTGAGAGGTTTTCCTCTGTCCATTTGTTGGAACAAACGTGATCCATTTCCGATATATGAAAGCAGAACCATACCCATTCTCTCTGGCCTCATCATCATCAATATTGTATTTACTAATTGCATTTTTTCCGCCATGATGACAAAAGCGGACCGGAGGTAATTTGACCAATGGTGAACCAATTTTAATATTCTGTAATCCTGCTACAACGGAATGGTGTCAGTGTCTTCAAGCAAAAAAAGAGAGAGAGCTTGTTTAACTTGTATGGTTTCCAGAAACTGACTGAAGAGATGCTAGGTTTCAAACTGGCTTGTACAGTGCTTTCAACCTGGTTTCCGCAATACCTGTTACTACCTAATGTCGAATGATTCGAGGATTCTCTCATGGTTTCCTCAACATCTATCGTTACCTGGGGTGTTTCTAAGTGCTGTAGCTACCTGAGGATTTCCTCTTGGTTTCCTCAACTGCTAGCTACCTGACATGCCTGAGGATTTCCTCTTGGTTTTCTCAACTGCTAGCTACCTGAGGATTTCCTCTTGGTTTCTTCAACTGCTACAGCTACCTGAGGATTTCCTCTTGGTTTCCTCAAGTGCTGTAGCTACCTGAGGTGTAAGGTGTTTTCTCAACTGCTGTAGCGACCTGATGACTTCCTCTTGGTTTCCTCAATTGCTGTAGCTACCTGAGGATACTCTTGGTTTCCTCAGCAGCTATATGTGTACCTTTGGATTTGCTCTGCGTTTCCACCACTGTAGCTATATTGAGACTACCTACTCAACTTCCAGTTCCATTCATTTTGCCCAATACATTGAGAACATGTCAATAAAAAACACCATATCTTTTGGGTAATTTTCCATTAAAGTGCGTGGTAGATTTATTTAAGAAGTTTGTAAGATCTCATCTTGTGTGAGGTTCTCAATTTGTTTCGCACGCAAGGTCTGTCAACAATACTTTGCTATTTTGCACAAGAAATGGAGAAAACCTATTTAACTTCCTGTGTGCTGTGTACTGAAAAAAAGTGTGGCAGCTTCTCTGTTCTTTAGGATTGGTGATGTTAAAAAATCTCATGAATACAGAACATATTCAGTCAAAGTCAAAGCTGTGTGGAAACCATGAATTGCTTCTCATATTTCCTCTCAAATTCCTTTGATTTCTATGGTTATACTGTTCATTTCTCCTCACTGAAGCATTAAAATTCAACAGCCGTCAATTGCACAACAGGCCCATTGTTTTTTGCTCTCGGCAACAATGGCCTGGCATCGCATTAGCAAACCTTTCACTGGAGGATTGTTCAACTTTTGTGTTCAGAATTATGCATCCTAACTTATGTATGTTGCTGAGGAACGTTTTGTTCCTTAGTTTTTGCAGACAGATTAAATTTCACCATATTTCTCTCAATTGCGGACTCAAATCGGATATGGTGTACCCTCGTAAAGATTTGAAATGGGTACTTGTGCTTCGTGTATGCATTATTAATCAGTGTGTTGAAAAAGCATGGCACTGTGACTGACTTGGCTGCGCATATTTCTCATATACAAAAGTTTCATGTCCGGTTGGCTTAGAAGAGGAGAGTGAGGCCTGTGGGTGCAGCTGGTTTCAGTGGTCACTGCTCACCAGAATTGTGGCTGATATCCAGGTCGCTCCTCCATGTGAGAGTTTTCTCGTGTGAGTTTGCTCTCAATGGGCAATCTACCATTGCTGGTTTCCTTATGGCTTGCCATGACAGTTGCACAAATGACTGTCCATATTTTCTGTCGGCAAGTTGTGCATTGAGAGCCAACTTGCACCAGAAAACTGTCCTGTGGAGGAGTGCCTTAACTCATGGCCAGTTCCACTGTTGCTACGATACATAAAAGTCATCTCCGAATTTCACAAAATTTCGACTACAATTGGGGTCTTCCTCAGGCACTTTCTAGTAGAGATCCCAGAAGTAAAAAATAAGTACCACTGCAATACAATGATCCAGTCCTCTTGTTTCAAACTATTCTGGAGGAATGGCTGAAAATAAAGCATCTTGTGATTCCTTGTAATGATTGTTTTCTGTCAATCACAAAACGTTCCTGTGGCCTTGCCGACTATTCAATACAGGTCAGGAAATACCAAGTACGACGCCCCAGGTTAGTCATTGGTCGGATACCGCTGTGGGACTCCTGCCAAACAATGAAATTAATCATGTGACCATGAATAATTGAGCTAGCAATAACTTAATTAGCTAATTATGTTAGGACAGTGGGCAGGGATACAGGTCCCGAGAGGCCTTGGTTAGCGGTGTGCGTGCTCCTCTTGTACGTTTCATGTTTTCCAAGTGACTGAAGTGTGTGTTGCCTTTTATACTTCACCAGCAATAGGGGCAAATGTTAGGAAGACAGATCGTACTTATTCTTCAGTGCTCCTACTTGATGGTTTATGACTGATGGCATTTTAATACTGCAGCAAAATAACTGGAAATTGATGAACAAATCCTTGTTCCTGTTCTTTTTGTTGACCTCGTCTTCTCATTTGCTGCAAAGACTCTAGGGGTGGGGTTGTCCTAATTTCTACTTTTTGCCCCCAGTTCACCTTGAATGTGACAGTTTAAAACCGAAGTTCTTTCAATGGAGTTTAAACATACTGTGCGGACCTCGTTTCTCCATTGCTGTTACTGATTGCCTTCTTGTTTTGCTGAAAAATGCTCATGATTGAATGTAAAACCTCAAAACTGACAGAAAGTTTTAAAAATTGGCTGTAAAGCACGGTTTCTTTATGATGGTCATTGATCTACTGCTCTTTCGATTTAATGTTTTATGACTCGGACATTCATTCCACCTGAATCATTCAATATTGGCTACAACCTGATTGGCAGGCTCTGATCGATCCGTTGGGGCTGCTGCCATGCGTTTATAGTATTTTTTCTCACAACCTTATCAAATAACCTGATGCATGACTCTTCTTTTTTGACCGATGTTGATTTCAAAGGGACCTTGAGTCATTTTCAGTTGCGACGGCAGATATGAATGAAACTGTTTTATCCAGGTAGGCCTCCATCCGTGGATGCAGGATGGATACAGCTATGCAAGACAAATTGTGAAATTGTTGAAGGATATTTTGCAATAATTTGTCACAAGATAATCTGAAGTAAATAAAAATTGGGTATGTTTGAAAAAAACATGGAGAGTATGAAAGGAAATTGTGAAAAAAATATGACGTTTTTTTCTGAAGCAAAATTTCCGCTGCCATTTTTAAGCTCCACTTTCTGTTTTTCAGACTGTTCTGTGCTACTCTGAGCCGGAGAGCTTGGGCGTCTAAGCCACCGCAACGCCATGGTCAGTTCAAGTAAAATTTTTCGGCTTTCCATCCTTTATGTTTCCATTCGCTCTTGTAGATAGTACCTCGGTGCCCGTGGCAATTTAAAGCTGAACTGCCTGGTACAATAGATCACACTTCAATGTTGCTTACTGCAGAATAACATTGAGTTCTATCTGTACTTTAGGTGTACAGTTTGGGCTCTTACTATACAGTTCAGCTTTAAGTTGTTTGACTGGGGTGCTGTGGTGTAACTATTAACATGTAGAAACTACATGGTAAAACAACTGAGAAATTCTGGCGATCGGCGTTGACCTCGGCGAAGTAGTCACATGGTGAGGTTTTTCTATTTATATCTGTATGTTTCTTGCCTTGGCGTAACTTGCAGGAGAGGAGAGAAATGGCGTCAGCAATGGTTGACGTCAAAGTGATGTCAAGTTGACCAGTGAAATTTACATCAGTTTGAGCAGCTTTGTTTGATGGTAGTCAAATTATGATATCAAATTGATGTCAGTTTTACGTCACATTGATGTCCGCTTCAAATGAAAGGCGACGTCAGTTGGAATTCATTTCAGCATGATGTCATTTTGACGTCAATTTCCAGACGTCATCATGAGAATTTTACCCAAATGATGTGGTGAGCGTTTTCTTTTATCATGCCTGCCTGTTGCAGCGAGAAGTTTTGTGTTCATGTACAGGATTCTTGATGCAGATTACAGGATCTTGATGGACTTGACGGAGCCAAGGATTGATGCTGACGTGAGCGTTTTCTTTTTCTCACAAATACTGTCTGTAGAAAGGAAAGCAATTAACCTGTTACATTGGTCGTGCAAAGAACTATTCTAAGGCAGTCTATTTTGGTACCAACCAAAGGGGAGGAATGTTGAACCAAAGCTTTTCTCACAGAATAAATGATGTGAAGTTTATGCCTGAATTTGGATCTGAAATGCAGCTGAATCAAGGTGGAATTGCAGGAAACGACTAAAGACTGAAGTATTCTTTTATATCTCTTTGAGAATCGCTAATTGGCAATGTTCTTAATTGTCTTTCGTGATAAACTGATATCAAATGAAATTGTTATGTTGTTTATTGACATCGTGGAGGGATTTCTTAGGTCTGTATATTTCTTCCTGCGCGTGGCATGTTTGGTGCGAATGACGAAAGGTAAATTTTTTATTCTGTTCATACGGTACTACGTCATCTTTGACAAATAATTAAAAAATGGACGATGTAAATTTTTCACAAACGGAAAGTATATTTTCTTTCTGTTTATGGTGTGTTTAAGAGTGAGGACAGGTAAAATTTTATTACTTTTGTGATTGACTCGATTGATTCCTGTGAAAAGGTAAAATTTTCTGACCATTTTCAATGTCGTGACTCTGCTGGCTGAACTGTCCAAGGTACTTTTTGTTCTTCGATTGCCACGTCACTGCACAATTATGACATCACTGATCTTGTGTGTTGATGCATCTGGGATAGGTGTGCTGCCCTCTAGTGGTAAATGACAGTATCTTCCCTTGCAATCAGTGGGTGTATGGCCAAATGCAGTAACAGCCCTATCATGTACTACCACATACACTGTAGTGTACATTGTGGCTGTTATTTCAAGCAACCATAGTCCCACTGATATTAGTGGAGATGCTGCCTTTTTCCATTGATGGCAGTATGGTACATCATTCCTTGACAGTGTCTTTTTGAAAAGGCTAGGTATGTTTAATTCTTTCTTAACGGTCACTGTGTACTTCTGAAAAGGTTAGGTATGAATTTTCTATCAGATATTTAGCAGAATTCGAAAAAAAGGTCAAGTATAGTTTTATCCAATCATAACAAGTATCTCAACTGTTTCAAGCAGTTACGATTGAATGGTTTTCTGTCCTAACAAATAGGTGTTGGTAACACCTGCATGGCATCGGCTACTGTATCACGTTAGCAGCCATCGTTGCTGGGAAAACTTGACTTCAGAGTCACCTTCCGAGGCATTTTGTCCTACTTCTTCCAAAAGGCTAAGTAAAGTTTTATTTCTCAAATTCATCTCGTGAACGATATTCATAGTGTTGATTTCAGCTTCTTTCAACATCGACAAAGGTTAGGTATTATTTTTTTCACTATCTTCAATAGGATTTCATAGAATTTTTCCACAGAAGGCTAGTATGGTTTTCATTCAAATTTCTAACACTGTTGCTGTAGTATTGGCAGTTTTCAGGAAAGGTCATGTTGACCTTTTCCTTAAGTTATATAAAGTAACAAAGTTTGTTGTTTAGCTTCAACTAGTTCACAAAGTTTTGTTATTATATATGGAGACAAGCTAACGGGTTTGGCGTGTGGAGTTATGCACAGTTTTTTTCAGCCGTTGTTGTTGGAAGATTGTTCCTCGTGCATAACGTGGTGAATTCTTCATGATAAATCGTCATGGATACAGCAGGGGGACGAGGTCGGTATCTTTCTTTACTTACCCTGCACATCACATGACCCATATCCAAAATAACGCCCTCTATGTCAGGAGCAATGTTTTCAGAGTCTTCCAAGAAACATTGCTTTAAAAAGCTTCTTTTACCATCTCTTCTCTGCTCCAACACCTTGATTTACACCGTCCATGGTCAGTTTATGCTCACCTCAGCTTTTGTCCATGATCCAGAGAAAGACTCAAGCTTGCTTCATCTCTACATCCATCACATGGTTCAAACCTTGGACTTGGCCTTGCACATCATTCGAATGCTTTCTTCTTGATAACAGTTTCATGACTATCCCCCTTCCCTGCTGCAACCGAGAGTTGCCGGCCCACTCTTGTTGTCCTTGGCTGGATCTGTCATCATTCTTCAGTTCTACTTTCATGTATTTATTCCAAAAGTTCTTTGCATTGTTTGGCTCAATCTTTGAGCTGCAAAGTATCCCTCAACAGACCTCAATGCTGGTGCTGCATGCTGTCTTTGTTCGAAGGACTTGATGGTGACTGGACTATGCAGGGAGGAAATGGCCAGCAGATCATCCAGAGCCGTAATATTCTTGCCTATGGACTAACATTGACACCCTTACAAAGGTTGTAGTCTTCTCTTTGTACAGGATCACCATTGGTGCCCTGCACAGGTCAGAGATGAGTCCATCTTAAAGTCAAGAATTACTTGTACAATTTCTGTCTGTTTCCTTATGGAAAAGGTAGTAGATTTCTTTGTATCTCAACTTCTGGAGAATCCCGAAAAGGTTTGATTTTTTCTTACCGATACGGAAGTCGACCAGGTCTTCTCGGCCGTCATGCGCTGTTATTGAATTATGAATTGGACTATGGAGCAGATCATCGAAAGAAGGTTTGATTTTTCACTTATTTGGTGTTGAGTTGAGCAATTACTGTCTAACATGGAAAGGTTTGCACCTTATTTATTTTCTGTGTGCTGGCATTGTAAATGTACATCTCCTTTTGCCATTGTACTTGATAAGCCCTGTCATCAATGAAGTATATGGCCTGTAGCTTTTATGATAGAATAGAAGACGCCTGCGAAAACCTGAAGACTAAATTCTATGACAATAGGCATATGAAATGTCAGACAGGTCATGGTGTCCAGCATACCCGTAATATCAGATGTTGAAGAAAATGTCAGCATTCTCACTAAAAACAGAGTTGTATGGCAACAGATGTTAACATACATGTACCTCTAGTCCTCTTTATAATGATGTCCAAAGTTTGAAGAAATTACTGAATGATGTCACTATACATCACAGCTTGCAGACAGTCTTATGTGAATAGAGCTTGTGCAGATGACATCATCACGAAAAAATCCGCCATCTTGACGGTCATATTGACGTCGGAGACCCACATGGTGCACTTTGTCGTCAGCGCAAGTGGAGTGTGTGCGTCTTCAACCATGACGCGATCTACACATGGCGCACTTTGTCATCGACGTCAGCATGGTGGACCACCGGTCAAAAGTGACGTCATAATGAGCCATTGCACAGGCTCTATATACTGTAGTTTTGTACATTTGACTGAAGATGCTTTGTGTCGTGTTAATGTGAAGTTGTAGGTACAGAATGCTTGAAGCTTGACAAAGAAGTGAAAAGAATGTGCATGAGTAAACTCTATCTCGCCATGCGTTGATGGTGGGTCACCGGCACATAAGGCAAGAACATGTTGGTGTCCTGGTATCAACTCAGCCCGAGATAGAGTTTGGTGGCAGCATAGGGGTGCATCCCGCGTGGAAGGTTTCTTGAATGATTGGCGTTCAATGTGCAATTCAACATTGTTGGTTTCCTTAAACCTTATACCTTGACCACTGGCAGGGACAACTGCCTATAGAGTCAACTTGCAAAAGAAACCTCTCACGTGGAGGAACGCCTCCTCCTGTCAGATTGGGTGGACCATTTGGTGTGTATATACTTCCCTTTTGCATGTGTCGTAGGTCATGACTCTAGAGTTAGAGTGAATTAGAGATTTCCACAGTGTGCCCTGGAGTTGCATTCATTTTTAGCCCGCTTGGCCCATAGGCCAAAAGGGCTTATGCTGTGCTTGGCGCCTTTAGTGGTGGTCTGTCGTGCGTGCGTGCGTGCGTCCGTAAACTTTTCCCTTGTCAGATGGATAGCGCCTTCAGTTTTTGACGGATCATTTTCATATTGCATATGGGTGTGTAAGACCACAAAATCTAGGTCAAGTTCAATTTTGGGTGCGATGCGATTCCTACTTTGGCCAGTAGGGGGCGTTTTGTGAAAAAATTCAAAGGCCTGTATTTTGAGAATGGCTTGAGCTATCGTGATGAAACTTTGTATGTATGTACCTCTAGTTGGTGGTGACTTGCACACGAAATTTTGGCGCAGTCTGATTCTTGTCTTTGCCACTAGGGGGCCAAAACGAAAATATCAAATTTTTCCTTGTCAGATGGATAGCGCCTTCAGTTTTTGAGGGATCATTTTCATATTGCACACAGGTGTGTATGTCCTCAAAATTTAGGTCAAGTTCGATTTTGGGTGCGATGCGATTCCTATTTTGGTAGGTAGGGGGCGTTTTGTGAAAAACTTAAAAGGGCTATATTTTGATAATCGTTCGAGCTATTGTGTTGAAACGTTGTATGTATTTACCTCTAGCTTGTAGTGACTTCCTGACGAAATTTCGGTGAAATCTAATTCTTGACTTTGCCACCAGGAGGCCTAAGCCAAACTCACAAAACCTGCTTTTTCTCCTGAACAAAGCAACGGAACTTCATCGATTTTTTATTATAGGTATATCTAACAAGGAAATATAACATACTGCTGGAGTTTTTTATTTGACCTACTTTTCAAGGTCACAGACATCAAAGTTTGTCTGAAATTACGAGAATGGCAGATATTGTCAAATATGGCTTGTATGATTCTGATATGGCTTATGCCTTCCACCACTGTGCTAAAAAGCCAAGCGGGCACAGTGCCATTGGCACTATTTTCAACAGTGCTCGGTTCATAGTGGATGTAGGGTAGTCTCCAATCACGATAACCTGAACCAGTCAAGATTTGCTCTTTGGTCTCTCGAATGAAACCCAGTCGAGTTTTTGAAGCAGTCGTACTGCACCCTTGGGTTTAGTTAGGATGGAATGATTAGATCACTGCTAGCTGAAGCTTGCCGAGCTAATGCAATAATCTATTCAATATGGGAAGTTATTCCAGAGAAATGATTATTGTTATTGGTGTTTTTGGTAAATTGGTGTGTCCTCTCTTCATTTCAGTGTTGTTGATTGATATCAAGTTCTTAATTTCTTCCAGCAGAGACAAAAACTACCCATGGACAGCAAAGATAACGCTCTCAGTTTTCGAAATACCGAGAATTAGTTACTGGCAGCTGTCAAGTGACATCGCCTACAGTTTAGGGCCAACTTCATCTTCAAGTAAAGTTCTTGGTTCAGCTATCAAAAGACCAGTACTGCTTCATGGCTCCTTGAGCAAGACACTTTAAGTTGTGTCGATGGAGAACTTCGCTTTATTGTTAATATTTGCCGGAGTCCTATTTGACAGTTAAGCTCTCTTTTGAGCATCACTGCTTCCATATGTTCCTAATTATCTGGCCCCTGTTTCATAAAGTGACTTTAAGCTAATGGTACCTTTAACCAAATGGAAAATGCATTGAGTTAATGATACCATTACTTAGCTTAAAGTCACTTTATGAAACAGGCCCCTAGACTGCAGTTGAATTCGTCTTGGGAATGAATAAGTGTCCTGTTGGGATGCCTTCAATTGTGAATTTTATCGAATTAACCAAACATATGTCCACCTATTCAATTAAATCCTCAGACATCTGAGAACAGGGTTAGAAAAGCAGTTATGAAGAACTCTTGGTACAGTTTTCAAATACCCTCGGGGCAGTGACTCATGTGAAGAAAAAATTATCACGATCTTCCTGGTACAAAATGTTATGTCTCCCTAAACGCAACTCAGGAATAAGAAAGAGAATGAGATAGCAATGGTCATTCGAGGAAATGAATTAGGACATGAAATATTACAACTGGGACGTTTGGATAATTTCTCCGTTCCCGACTCGCCCGTTTAATACCCAATCACAAACAGAGTGGACCATGGCCATGGCTTAACCAAATAAGATTAGCAAGAATCTTTTTTTTTGAAAAATGCGATATTTCGTTATGTGTTTACCTCGGTGATCGCGTTCCCAAAACAAAGCAGTTTTCTGTTATGTTTGTACATTATTAATGTGATAGAGATTACAAAAATTAGCGGGGATGGTTTCATGAGTCTCCGCGGACGACAACATTGAACGGACGTAATGAACATCTTCGAAGATTGGATGAGCATTATTGGCAGCAATATCTTCGGCGAAGAAAACAAGTAAGTTAAGAAAGACCCTTTTTAGCGCACCTGGGGCCGGTTGCACAAAACTCATGTTAGCGCTAACATGGTGTTAGCGCTAACTTTTATGTTAGATGACGTCAAAATCCATTGTCATTTTACGTCATAATTGACATGATGTTAGCGCTAACATGATGTTAGCGCTAACATGAGTTTTGTGCAACCCAGCCCAGAGAGAAGAAAGCCATTACCTTGTCATGGTGTTTGGTGGCGTCCCTAATGCCCGCTGTACACGATCAAATTTTTTATCCAATTTTCTGAATATGCTCAATAAATGCCTACATGCGGGTTTATACACTGAAGGCCCAATAGACCCGGAATCTGAATTTCCAAAAAATTGGATGAAAAATTTGATCGTGTACAGCGGGCATTAGCAGGGCACCTTACATTATAATACTGCTGAGGCTATTGACTGAAACTGGTGAGCCAAGGTCAGGTGACCAAATTTTGGCCCAGTTTGATTCTTGACTTGGCCAACGGAAGCAAAAAATCAAGGAATTTCACATTTTTACCCGTTCCCTCTTCAAACCTTGTTGCAAAACTGAAGGAGCAGCCCATTCAGTGTTTTCTTGCTCCTCACAAACCAGTTGAGAATATGAAGGGACGACTTGACTAAAGGCCTGTCTACACCAGCAACATTTCCAAAACATTTAAAAACCATCCACCTGCAACATTTCCAAAACATCGTTGTTTTTGGTTTGTTGCACAGTGTGGACGACCTGCAACTTTTGCGAAACAATTTGAAAACATGTTTTGATAATGTCGCAGAGTGTAGACCAACCCCGAAACAAGCTGCAACATTTCCAAAACAGTTTTCAAACTGTTTTGTCGCAGAAATGTTTTGAAAATGTTGATGGTGTAGAAAGGCCTTAAAGAATCAAACTTGGAACCTCTCAGAGTCTGACACTTATCACTGCACCATGGCATTTACACTTGAAAAACCATCGAGTCTTACAATTTGATACAGCAAAAATAATAAAATGAGAAAATATCTTGACACCAAAATTTCATCATCGTACTCATCTGTGAAAAAAAAATGTAATGATGAAAATGATATGTTTGGAAGATTTCCATGTATGTATCATCATAGTGAAGTGACCTAACATTATTACTGTTTGTTGTGGCATATAATCAATATCAAATAAAGGGGAAACTAATTACATATGATAAGTGGCCGCTAATTGATATACACTATGCCAGTTGTCACTTCCCAAATTACAGAGTGTTTTAAATGTATTGATTGGTGATATTTTCATTAGGAGCTGCCTCAAAAATCCATAAGCTGATCTCATTATCTGTTGGAAGGAACTCTAGATATAAGAAAGTATTGATTTGCTATCATTTACATGGTCAAGATCTAATCTCAGTCAAACCAGTATTCGGCCAGTGCAGGCTTTGGCAGCTGTACGCCGATAAGTTGGGCTAAACCTTACTTGGTAGACCTTTTCCTCACGACGGGCCTTGTTCCTACGTTGTTGAAATTCCAGAGTTGACAGACAATGCATTACATCTATTGACAAAGGCCATCATGTTCCTTCTTTCTTACAGCAGGTCAAGACCTGACATGTTGAAATTATGGACAAAGGCCTGACAAGTTGAAACTATGGACAAATGCCTGACATATTGAAAATGTGGACAAAGGCCTAGCAATGACATGTTCAACCTATGGACAAAGGCCTGACATGTTGAAACTGTGGACAAAGGCCATCATAATGGGTATGATAGGTGGCTTCTTATTGCCTCCTTCACCAAAGCCTTGTAACTAGGTGATAAGGTTCTTTGTGTAAGAAACAAAAGCATTTGGGTCCTTGTCAAAATGGATTCCATTTATCTTGGATGTGGGAGTGATACCCAACCAGGCTGAGGTCTGTCACGTGATGCCAGAAACAGCGACTGTTCGGTGAAGTATCACATAATGTGACTTGAAGCACCTGCTCTTGTGCTGCAGAGCTGTGATCTAAATCATAAAAGTCATTGTCGCAACATCTGTGACACGGCGATGACATGTGACATGATGGAAGCTTTCCTGACGAGAAGTGATGCCAAATGGTGATGAAGAATAGATTTGGGCTTTAAAAATCAATGTTTTGTTCAGTTTTATGAGTCTTCCAAGCCAAAAGTGCTGAGCCAGTTCAAAGGTTATTGCAGGTTTTCAGCATGGGAGTCCTTAGGATGTAGGGGAGCAAGTGCTAGAACCCATGATTACCTCAGAATGTACCAACATACCGTCGTGTATTATGAAGGAGACAAACAGTGGTATTTGAAATTGAGAAAGACACAAAATGCATGGCCTTGTTTCTAATTCGGATGGTTGCTGTGCCTTGGTCCATCCCCTATATTGAAGATAGGACTTGCCACATTCTAATTTTATCTTAGTACCCGAAGGAAGGTAATTTACCGGTACTCAAATATTTGAGTACCACACAGTCACATAGAATATCTCGCTGAGAAGTTTTCTTCAAATGTTGAACATAGTTGAAAAATACGACCACGGCTGATCATTTCGTCTACGATAGAACAGAAGATTATCTCATTTCACTGCCACTACTCAGAGAGTTACTTTTGAAGTAATAATGACATTTCTCAATTGCTTTCAGGTTATTTTATATCATTCAATGTAGCATCATCATTTCTCTTCATCATCTCTTCTGATTGAAACTTGTACATATTACGATTCTTTTCTGTAAAAAACTAATATTTTCTGTTCTTTTTCGTTTTCCTCATTTAGGTAAGTCATTGAGAGGGAAAAATGCCAATGTTGGTAAGTGGTAATATTTCCACTTATTTTCTTCACTTTTTCCCTCTTAGCTGAAATATTGCTTTTAGTTGAGTGATCAGAAATGAGGTCATTGCAAAGTTGTCTATTACATACATCCCTGGCCATATTTAGTGACCATGAAGCTAGAGTGGTGAAGTGGAAACATTGCTGCCTGTCACCACGAAGATTCTAGGTTCGATCCCTACTTGGACTTATTTCTCATGACGGCAAGGCTGACTCTGTTTGACACCACAAGTTTCTATGTGCACTCAAGTTTTCTGTCCATGTACATTATTAGCCAAATGTTGTCTATCGGGCCAATAATGCTGTATTGGGCAGGCCCACAACCCAATATTTTAATTCCCATCCAGCAAGCTGCATGCCGTACTCAATAAACTTCGGCCATGGGGAAAGACTCTTAGCCCTACTGTCGTCATATTAATCGTGTTTTGGGAGTGAATATCTCTGACCTTGATTCTAGCCATTCAGGGATGAGGTAGCACATCCAATACATCTCCACACATACGAGCTGGATTCTAATGATATACGGGAATCAACTAGTTGACTGTTGTAAACACGATTATATCGCCGATATTCTCATCACCAAACATGCTAATTGCCAAAGCGTAAATTACTAAAATGGGCCCATGGATGCTCGTTCTGGCTTGTTCCACCTTCTTAGTGGACCGACTGTACGAAGTCTATGTTGTGTAGTGTGCCTACTTGAGTCGAAACGGATTTCACTTCTGGAACCATTCCACTTGAATTCTGTATGAACGCGGCCTGATTTTAAAAATGAATGCCAAAGCAAAACCGTGGAGAAATGGAAGCATTGGGGCCTGTCACCGCAGAGAAATGGAAGCATCGGCACCTGTCACCGCAGAGGTTCGCATTCGATTCCTGGTCTTGTCCAATGTTCACCAAAGTGATTAAACTGAAAACATTAACAAATAGTTAACTACAACCAGGTAGGTGGCAGCAGTGAACAATACTCCATGATAAACTACAGCTGAACTGTAACAAACAGCAAAAAAAACATCCATTGGAATCTTCACTTCGAAACTCAGACTACATACCAACAAACAGAAACAATCGGATTGAGAAGCTTTCTTTGTTTGTTTGTGATAAGCTATCAGTTTGTTCTTCCAGAGGGCCGTGAGGTAACTGAAGACAAACCATGAAAGAGATAGGCAGTCGTACATGTACCATACTGCCAAATCGGCCCTGAAGACGTTAAATTGTCATCGCTTTTGACAGTATATCCTACAGGTTTCTAAAAAAATTAATATGAAGATGAAATCTTCTCCTGATTCCTCATATTTCGGGTAAAAAAGTCTTCAAAATAAATTCACCACTTCTCTCTTGAATCTACACTTGAAGGAAAGAAAAACACATTACTCGTCTTATATTGGACATTGTTCAAGGCTTGATGTAGCAAAAAATGCATCATTGCCTAAATGCAGCAACATTCAAAAACTTTTGCAAAAACATTGGCACAAGATGCTGCATTGAGAAACTATTGTTGATAGAAGTTGTTTTGAAGATGGTGATGAGGATGCTGAGAGGCTGTATATCGCCAAATATTTGATGTGGATTTCTCAGTTATTGATTGAGGATGTCAAGTTTTAATCAGGCTGTGTTTGTGTTAGAAGGGCGGAGTGATAGCGCCTTGGTTTCTTGTCCTGCAGTGAGGAACTTTGTCTTCAATAGATGGCAGCCAATACAACTCTTTTCAATAAGAAATTGACATGGGACCATAACTTGAATGGTTCTCAGTAGATTTCTAGGATAGCAACACCTCTTCCATGGTGGCCGAAAATTGCCCATTTGCAGTCAGAAGCTGTGCGCTCTTAAAATAAGAAACCATTGAATGTTTGATAGAGGAGTTGTGGGTCATGGCTGTAGGGAATGCAACTCTGGTCTTCAGATATTTCAATAGCTCTGATAGGGAACACAGTTTCTCACACGAGGGCTCGTACAAACAATTATGTTGTATGTAGTGAAGTTGTATGTTGTATGTTGTATGAGGGGACTTGGTTGAATGGAATCGATTAGTGAGCTGACCAGACACTAAAAATTTCCTTCGCTTGGACTGACTGTCTGAGTAGTAGCATAGTGTATGAGAGTGATTTTAATCAGAGCATGGTGGCTTCAGCTAGTCTCTCTCTGTTGTCCTAGTTTTATTTTCCAGTCCTTATCCCCTCTTGACTATGATTCAGTGGATCTTGGTTGCATTTGAATGAGAGATAGTCAGCCCTGGTAATTACATGGGAACGTTTTCAAGGAAAACTTGAGACTTTTCTACGTTGTATTACATGATTCATATGTATCATTTGAAAGCAGATGGGATGTTTTTTGTTGTCAGAATGAAGTCATCTCAAACCCTAACAGCTCTGCTGCCCTCCAAACACAGAATCAGTGGAGTATGGTTTATTGAAGAAATAGTTGTACTCTACACTACTAGGCACATGAAAGTGCAAGAAAGAGGTATTGCTTCGAACGACCATCCTCCTGCTGATCACAAATGGAGGCCCAGCCCTATACCATTGGATGGCAGTCGGGTTGAAGGTACTGTCACACTGAAGTAGTTCTCAAAACGTCCTGTCCCATCATTTAAAAAATCATAGAACGGGCTAGAATGTGTAACGTTGGCCAAAATAATGTCTCGACGTTCTGGAGCACCCTTCCCGTCCATGAAGTTCGTGTTCGTAAAAAGAAGTAAAATGTGCCACTACGTCCACTCCGTTGGCACACAGTTTGAGCCCGTTCGGCAACATTTTCAAGAAGGTACTGAGAACTAGCTCCGTGTGATGGGGGCATTAGATGGCTTGAAATTGACATATGCAGCTTTCATGTTGACCAACTTGCCCTGAAAGGGTGAGCAAAGTATATTTCTGTTTCTGTCACAAAAACACGATGGTAGTTCTCCCGCAAGGAAACTATTGGAGGGCTTTTCCTCTGGGAATGTTGAGGAGAAAGCAACAATATGGATTGGTCTATATAGAACCATAACTCATCATAATTATGAAGGAAATAGATAAATAACGAAAAACATATGCATATGAGAAAAGTTTCTTTGGTTATCAAGCAATCCAAGTTTTTATGCAGTGGAAATATTGACCAAGTTGATGTGTCGGTGGTCGTTCTCCTTTGCATGACCACGTCGGAAAAAATCATCTCCTGCGTTTGGCGTAGCGGCGTATTTGTCTCAATTAAGTTGTCCATCCTTGATCTGTGAACTTAACATCCCAGAAGTTCCGCTTGGTAAAGTTTGCCAAGAAGTCTTGAGCACATGCTACGAAGTGAATTAGCAATGACTAATAAAATATCACCTCAGTGTTGGCAGCCCTTGCACGCTGGTTGCCTCATTTCGTTATAAAACAAATATGAATTTATCGAAGAAGTCGAACCCAAGGATTGGTCTATATAGAACCATAACTCATCATAATTATGAAGGAAATAGATAAATAACGAAAAACATATGCATATGAGAAAAGTTTCTTTGGCTATCAAGCAATCCAAGTTTTTGTGCTGTGGAAATATTGACCAAGTTGATGTGTCGGTGGTCGTTCTCCTTTGCATGACCATGTCGGAAAAAATCATCTCCTGCGTTTGGCGTAGCGGCGTATTTGTCTCAATTAAGTTGTCCATCCTTGATCTGTGAACTACATCCCAGAAGTTTCGCTTGGTAAGTTTGCCGAGAAGTCGTCTTGAGCACATGCTACGAAGTGAATTAGCAATGACTAGTAAAATATCACCTCAGTGTTGGCAGCCCTTGCACGCTGGTTGCCTCATTTCGTTATAAAACAAATATGAATTTATCGAAGAAGTCGAACCCACGCTGAGAATAACTTATCAACTATTGATGATAACGATTCCATCGCTGTCGTGCAATGGAGTTTTGTGAAAACTATCTCGAAGTTTCACCCCCTGCAGGTTGCCATGTGTTGCACGATTTAATCAACAAATCGTGAAGTCGATGAATTGATGAGAAATTAATGACAGTTGATGGGGTGGCTGACAGACAAGAACAGAACAGGGGGGACAATCAGAAAAAAGTTATGGATTTGCTGAATGGTTTCTGCATTTCGCTCTTCATATTTCTGTAGTTTGAGAATTTAGAAGAAGTTCTCTTTGTTGACGATAAAATGTTGAGGCTACACAAGATGCCATCTTGGTGAAAAAGCCCCCCCCCCCCTTCCCTGCTGTTAAACCTGCGTAGGTGAGCTAGTTGAGACAAAGCAACTTACCGAAAGTGGAATTTGAACTTTTGTCCTCCAGGCCTGGAATCAAAGACCCTTGTTGCTGAACCGCAGTGGTTAGGGCTTGTGCTGAGAGTCATTGTACTATAGCAACATTTGTAATAAACCTGATTCAAACCAAACCACAGCAGTGCTACATGCCTGGGGTCAAACAGAAATGTCCCACTACCAACCTTGCGTCTTCATTAAAAGGTGAGTTCCAGATAATCAGATAGGTGAAGGTCACGTGGGCCCCACAAGCTAGGACTTGGGAGTAATCAACTTCAGGAAATTCCGATGATTGTGTTGTAAATAAATAACGACGGAGAATGACTATATGAAAAATCGTGCTCTCCGGCGACGCACGAGAAAAATTATGCCTTAATAATGGTTGGCGACGCGATTCGTATCTTGCTGATGCTTTGTGAGGTGATTAATGGCGATTAAATTTTTCGAGATTTTTATCTTAGTTACCACACTTTCTGAAATGGCACTCGATCATCGAAGTTGAACTTAATGATAGTTTTTCGTAAAATAACTCCCAGGAATCGAAATTCATTTCATGGCCGACTTGGTGTTGTAAATTTTGAATGAAAGGAACGAATTATTTGTGTCGTTGAGTCTTCGTCGGTATGAATGCTAATAGGATACGCTCTCATTAAACGTACTGTTATGAATTATTCTACAGTGATATTTCGGTTCTGTTTCACGCCGTCACTCATGGCGATATCTTACACTGAACAAGAGAATAGGAAAGTGTCCAACTTATGACGTCACCTCCATTAAAGGTGGTGCATTTGCAGTTCAGCATAACACTTCTAGCCGGCGATGCACCCGTAAGTCAAATTTCCATCAAAAAGACTACGGTACAAACGTAGGTGCCAGCTTGGTACCACTTCAGGAGGAAATATGTTGAGGCAGTTCTGATGCTTTCAAAACAGACCTTTCCGTCCTTAATCCCCTTCATCTTTAAACCCCTTATGAGCATCATGCTGTACCAGTACCATTGACAGTCACTCCATCTTATGCATAAATATTAAACACGGATAGTCCAAGTCACCACTGCAGTTGATAAATTGTAGAAGGGATTTATCGAGTCTTGTTATCGCAGCATTAGGAAAAAATGCAAGAAGGACAATAATATATCGTACGTGGTGGCATTAAACGGACAAAAGAGAGAGCTATTTTTGCCAATTTCCCTGATGTCTTACAGCAGATGCTTTGGAAGAGACCCCGTTTAAATCATGGCTGGGTATCGCTAATGTTGTCTCTGAAAAATTGTGGCGCCTTAGGGGGTGTATTTTTTTTACCAATGTCTTGTATATTTTTATGTATTTTGTCACATAATGCAACGGTCGGCTGCTCAAATAAGCAGTAATCTTTGTAGAGGATAAACTGTTGAGGCTACACACAGATGCCATCTTGGTGAAAAAAGGCAACCTCGAAAACCTGTTTAGGTAAGCCAATTGAGACGANGTTTCTTATTAAGTACCTCAATATTTTCAACTATCTAATCATCAGTTTGACTGAATGAGAAGCTCCACCCTTTACAAATTGAGTTGAACTATTATAGGTCGCTCCACATAAGTTCCATTGATTTCCAAAAAATTTCAAATACTTAAGTTTTCAATTAGAACGAGTTAACATGCTGAGTTTATCCCATATTGTACATAATTTGCGTTCCAAATTAATCCATCTTCATTGCGTTTTAATTGCGAATTATCACGAGAATGCCAAGTCACTATGGCAACGGGATAACACTTGATAACGGTGCGATCATCATTCCGTTGCCCTCGTCATCCCCGGCGCATGGTTTGTTTATTTCAGCTCAAGTTTTATGTGGTTTTCATGACGTTCTTGATGTTTGTCAGATCTCAAGGGATTTGTTCGTATTGACTAATAGTGCAGTGTACAGCTCAGTATTTCTGCATTATTGGACATTTCTGCGATGTCGAGTTGAATTATTAACTTTTCAGGTGACCGGTGCTGTTTTTTCACTCTGATGAGAAATGGCCTGCGTACCTTACACTACGTTTGTCTTCTTGCATTCAGCACTGAGTATCATCGAACTGCGGTACTCCATATTGAAGACATCTTTAGCAACATGCACCGACAGTGTCACCAATCCCCAACAGGGCTCTGACATAACATAGGACCAGATGCGCCCAACAATGGAGGGACGTACGGTGCACTATACAACCATCAAAACCTCTGAAAACATTGGCCCGTTCATTTCAAAACAGTCACACCTTCACAAGCAACACATCTCTACCAACAGCATTTCCAAAGATTTGAAGACACTTTATTTGCAAAGTTCAAACATTTCGGTGCAACAACTCCGATTTTCCAACCCCAACGACATGGTGGTGTTCTTGCATGGTAAATTATATCGGCTGCCCAACTCTGGAGCAAACATTTATGCCTAATACTCATCTGGGTTGGATCATTGCAAATATTTAGTCATGTCTGTGAATTTATTGACTTCTATTTCGCTGTTATGAGTTCGCTGCATACTAAGTGATTTGAGTGCTCCAGTTAATGAGGGGGTCTGTTATGTTTTAGCCTCCATTGTTACTGCAATCACAGCATTAGTACAGGAACCATCTCTGTCTTGGGACTTTGAAAGCGATTCTTTACCATTTGACTTCTGGCACTGCAAACAGTCCACTCACTGTGTGGCATCAAAATTATTGAAAAACTCTTCGTGAATTGGTGTTTTATGTCATTGTTTTCTGTCGCTGTAGGAGATCAAGGTATATGACATGCGGATTTCAACCATTCTTGAAATAAATTACTCTAAAACTGGTCTTTTCTCAGAAGTAAACAGTGCAGAAGATACCGTCTGCTCAAGGTCTCGTCTCGGGTACGAAATGAGAAAATATCTGCCAACATGTTCTTGTCTCCCCATCATTGATTTCATAAAAGAAGTTAACTTCGATGCCATCATATTCTAACTAAAAAAACCGGTCTCGCATTGATTATGCACAGCCTCTTTAGCTTATGGCTGTCCAAGATATTGAGAAACACCAATAATGTAACATCTTGAAGGGGATAAATCTATATTTATGTGTCAGCAAATATAGCGTCCGTCATGTAATTTGCTTCAAGATGGCCGCAAACAAAATCGACAGTATAATGTAGGATTATATTTAGTGACCGTTTGCGATAAATGGCCGCATTCCCGAATTGAAGTCGCTTGTGGGATCACTGACTTTGTAATCAAATCGATCACACTGTACTGCCTGATGGCAAGGGGCCATTGTCGGATGTTCACTTGGTCTTTCGACGTTTTCTTGTGTAAGGGAAAGATGTATCTACATTCACACTCTCCAAAGACTCATTTCCAGCGAGTAAAATGGCTCGAAATCACGTTAGTTGGATGTTACCATTCCGGGGAGTGCCACCCATTCTTCTTGCCCATTGTCCTAAACGCCACTGTCAGATTGAATGGCTACGCCAAGTGGCGATCAATCAGACCACGGCCACATTTTATGAGGAACGTCCTGTACTGGTCGACGCTGTTATTTCGTCATTGGGATTAAGGAGAGTTGATGTGGAAACATCAAATTCAGAAATGAAAGAGAAGAATTTGCCATTGCGTCCTTGAAAAACAAAGTTGTGGTAGATTTTGGTTGGGATCCAGGGATAAATACCTACCAAGCGACAAAGTCTCAGATCACGCCTTGCACCGGGGAGGCATTATCTGGGCGGTGTGGGACCTTGAGCACTGCAAAGCCACCCAAGGAACCTCAGAGACAAAGCTGAACAAGGAATCTTATCGTTATCTATCACATCTATCCCCATCGTAGTGGTGACAGTCACCCCTGGGGCCTGCACATCTAAAACGCCTCATTCTGTCGGACGAGCTGGAACAAAGTACTCAGTCTCTGAAACCTGTGGATCCAAATCCCGACGCGCAAAACTTGGCCATCGCCAACGTTCCTCATCATCTGCAGGTGGACCTCTTTCCTCAGTATGCACCCGCTGTTATCATGTCACCTGCATTTACCTTAGTCTGTCACTTGCAGGAGCTATGGACAGGTCATGTCATCTCAGCACACTGGTGGCGGCCAACATGTGGTGTGAACTGCCGAGGACATACGAAAATTACCAAACAGGAAATATACCAGTATTGTTGTGCAGTGTTCCTTCAATGTCAGGTTCTCTTGTAGTTCTGGAACTTTGTTGGGAACGGAACGCAATGGCAGAAACACTTGGGACTGGGTTGTCCCTGCAGATCCCAGAAGAGTTGAACAAAGCTTTTCTGTTTGGTCTTCCCCACCGAGGTTAAACCACAGGGCAAAAAGGTCCAAAACCTGTCATGGAACCACACAAAACCGCCTTGCCTGTGGTCTGTTGTTTCAATCCCCTCACTTGACTCCCCAGTACGACAGAGATCTAGCCGAGCTCTTGCGGTGGCACAAACTGCATGGTTCCAGCTATAGTTTCCCCAGCTACACTTCAGGAGGTGAGACAAGGGGCCAAGTGACAACTTAGATTGGTTCGCTACCTTCACCACTGACTGTGACTTCATTTCTTTTGGTTCGTGTAAGAACCATACAAACAAGATCAAGACTCCTCGTGGAGACAAGTTTTCCTGCTCGTGGTAAAGAGAGTAGTCCTCCCTCGCTATTACGAACCAACCCTTCAGGTTCCAAGGGTTAGGCTCGTACTAACACGGAGTTCGTAATAGCGAGGATTTACATACATGTCATGAAATTTTGGGAGCCAGACGTTGGGTTCGTAATATCCGTGAGTTCGTAAAATCGAGGTTTGTAGGAGCGAGGGTGATTGTACTATAGTTGCACTTTTGAGATTAGTTAAGTTTTGTCAACAGTAATCAAATGAACTTCAATGCAGTATTAAACTGGGGATGGACTTCAAACAAGAATTGAAGGCCACTGCAAAACAATATACAGGGACCAGTTCAGGCTCCGTGGTGTCGCATCTGTCTTTTGATTACATTTATTCAACGTCTGTCTTCGTATAAAATTGGATTGAAAGGTTGTAACCAGAATATCTGGTATCTTGTCAAGTAGCTGTTGATGGAATAATAGCACACAAGGGACCCAGTGTCCTTTGAAAAACACATCTCTGGGGATCTGTAATTGTATATTTGTTAATGAACATCTTCTGGATCTTCTGTGTGCACTTAAGTGTGGATGGACCGCAGCTCGATTGGTCAACAATATCCCATGATACTTGGTCAATTAACTGGTCGACGCTGTTATTTCGTCATTGGGATTAAGGAGAGTTGATGTGGAAACATCAAATTCAGAAATGAAAGAGAAGAATTTGCCATTGCATCCTTGAAAAACAAAGTTGTGGTAGATTTTGGTTGGCATCCAGGGATAAATACCTACCAAGTGACAAAGTCTCAGATCACGCCTTGCACCGGGGAGGCATTATCTGGGCGGTGTGGGACCTTGAGAACTGCATTAGCCACCGAAGGAACCTCAGAGACAAAGCTGAACAAGGAATCTTATTGTTATCTATCACATCTATCCCCATCGTAGTGATGACAGTCACCCCTGGGGCCTGCACATCTAAAACGCCTCATTCTGTCGGACGAGCTGGAACAAAGTACTCAGTCTCTGAAACCTGTGGATCCAAATCCTGACCCACAAAACTTGGTCATCGCCAACGTTCCTCATCATCTGCAGGTGGACCTCTTTCCTCAGTGTGCACCCGCTGTTCTCATGTCACCTGCATTTACCTTAGTCTGTCACTTGCAGGAGCTATGGACAGGTCATGTCATCTCAACACACTGGTGGCGGCCAACATGTGGCGTGAACTGCCGAGGACATACAAAAATTACCAAACAGGAAATATACCAGTATCGTTGTGCAGTGTTCCTTCAATGTCAGGTTCTCTTGTAGTTCTGGAACTTGGTTGTTGGGAATGGAACGCAATGGCAGAAATGCTTGTCCCTGCAGATCCCAGAAGAGTTGAGCAAAGCTTTTCTGTTTGGTCTTCCCCACTGAGGTTAAACCACAGGGCAAAAGGGTCCAAAACCTGTAATGAAACCACTCAAAAACCACCTTGCCTGTGGTCTGTTCTTCCAAACCCCTCACTTGACTCCCCAGTACGACGGAGATCCAGCCGAGCTGCTCTTGATGGCCAGCTCTTGCGGTGGCACAAACTGCATGGTCCCAGCTATAGTTTCCCCAGCTACACTTCAGGAGGTGAAAAAAGGGGCCAAGTGACAACTTAGACATGTTAGATTGGTTCGCTACCTTCACCACTGACTGTGACTTCATTTCTTTTGGTTCGTGTAAGAATCATACGAACAAGATCAAGACTCCTCGTCAGCTTGGAGACAACTTTTCCTCCTCGTGGTAAAGAGAGTAGTCCTCCCTCGCTATTACGAACCCTTCGGGGTCCAGGGTTAAGTTTGTACTAACACGGAGTTCGTAATAGCAAGGATTTACATACATGTCATGAAATTTTGGGAGCCAGATGTTGGGTTCGTAATATCCGGGAGTTCGTAAAATCGAGGTTCGTAAGAGCGAGGGTGATTGTACTATAGTTGCACTTTTGAGATTAGTTAGGTTTGGTCAACAATACTGGTAATCAAATGAATTTCAATGCAGTATTAAACTGGGGATGGACTTCAAACAAAAATTGAAGGCCACTGAAAAACAATTACAGGGACCAGTTCAGGCTCCATGGAGTCGCATGTCTTTTGATTGCATTTGTTCAACATCTGTTTGTCTTCGTATAAAATTGGATTGAAAGGTTGTAACCAGAATATCTGGTATCTTGTCAAGTAGCTGTTGATGGAATAATAACACACAAGGGAGCCAGTGTCCTTTGAAAAACAAGTCTCTGGGGATCTGTAATTGTATATTTGTTAATGAACATCTTATGGATCTTCTGTGTGCACTTAAGTGTGGATGGACCGCAGCTCGATTGGTCAACAATATC
Organism: Notospermus geniculatus; assembly: GCA_002633025.1. Lineage (NCBI taxonomy): Eukaryota > Metazoa > Nemertea > Pilidiophora > Heteronemertea > Lineidae > Notospermus > Notospermus geniculatus. The sequence continues at coordinate 191,318 of NMRB01000296.1, forward strand.
CCATGATACTTGGTCAATTAGTTTAAACGCACTTGTTTCCCTCTCTTCTATCATATAATGGCAATCTATCTCAGATTAATCTGGGTAGAGTAGGTTACCGTAGCCAAGCGCATGTCCTTCGGGAGCTTCTTCGGACATAAGATGGACGCCACATGTTGATAACCCTTAAGATGTCCCCTGATGCTGCGAGCACATTGTGCTGTATTTGAGAGTGTTCTCCTTTGGTGCTTGTTGCCCATTGTAGCAGTAGGCCACATTTGTGTGCCATGGATACGTCACCTCCAATTAGGGATTCTAAAGTTTGGAGTCAGTTCATGAAACAGGCCCCAGAGCCCATATTCCTAAAACTGCTTAGGTCTGAGTGTGACACTTATCCTTTGTTCAACACAAAACACAAAAGATAAGTATCATACTTTGATTTAAGTACATGTATGTTTATGTTTGTGAATATGGACCCAGGTGTCCACCTGCTTGAGGTGTCTGTCAAGGGATGTTTTACTGTACTTCTTCACCAATAATGTGAATCATCAAGGAGAAATGTCCGAGATGATGCCACCCTAGAAAGAGGCAGAAAATACTTGAGCACTGAGTGAATGACCAGAATGGAGGGTTGTGCTGGATCAAACGTGGGAGATTAGCCTTGGCTCCCTGCACTTTATTCAGTCTGATCGCCCTTGCCATGGATGTATGATTACTGGCCAATAAAAATAAGATAGGGCCAGGCCTCAGGATTACCCGTATCTTGAAACAGAGCCGATTTGAGGGCACATAGGAGCCATTAGGAGTATCGGAACGAGTGTTTCGGGCATCTGGTGGCATTCAAACATCCACATTCCCGCAAGTGGCAATTATATATTTGTATCAATCTGGGTCATTCCGTCATCAATTGCCTATAATTCGCTCAGAGTCCGTCCACTGATCCTCTAGGGTATCGGGAAATTAAGCTTGTTTTTGAAATGGCAGCCATGTGGTGCTGGGATGGTCAATCTAAGTGGGTAAGGGCTCAAACGACCCATTCATCATGCCAATGGCCTGGACGGACATTGTTCGAATATTGTATGATAATCTCGCGCCCAAATCACAAATATAATCGAGATTGAATCAGGAGAAATAATCAATTTCATCTGGCGTATTCCGGGTTGTTCTGAGATGCCCTGCAATGACCATAGGTCACCTCTGAGTGAATGAGTCCCTTGGTAGAGGCGCTCCTCCATATTAGAGTCTTCTCATGCAAGTCAGCAATTCAAAATTGTTTTCGAGTACGACTTGCGTTGGGACAATGTCAGGAACGACGGCTGATAGTTTCCTGTGGTTGAGTCGTGGAGGAGCACCATCAGAAGCAGAGCTTGTTTGCATCAGGAGTCCTGCCTTGAGTTCCAGCAAATCCCACCAGGAGCAGCAGAAGATTCTCTGTTGCATTTTGAGATGTTCTGGGTAAATCTGCCGTGATCAGAACCAGGGCGTGGAGGTCTGTTTCTAGTTCGTTTCAGCATATCCCACCAGTGGGAGCTGGCATCGGGGTTACGTCAGAAGATCAATTCATTGTGTGGTGACAATGGCGTGGTTGAACAGCAGGTTACGCCATGGAAAACATCTTCCTCATCACCAACTTGAGGCCATTCTTCCAACTGTTGAGGCAGCCCACTATTTGACACATCGCCACCGTTCGATCAGAACTGGAAGGAACTCTCAATATCAGCTGGGAGATGGCTCAAGAGGCTTGAACTCATTCACATCCCTCAGTTTGGTAACCTTTCCCTGGTGGCTATTTGATGGCCTCTCTTGGGTATCCAATGACTGGTAGATCTTTCCTGCAATGAATTTTGAGATGTTCTGGGTAAATCTGCCGTGATCAGAACCAGGGCTTCCCGTTTGCTTGTGGAGGTCTCTTTCTAGTTCGTTTCAGCATATCCCACCAGTGGGAGCTGGCATCGGGGTTACGTCAGAAGATCAATTCATTGTGTGGTGACAATGGCGTGGTTGAACAGCAGGTTACGCCATGGAAAACGTCTTCCTCATCACCAACTTGAGGTTGTTCTTCCAACTGTTGAGGCAGCCCACTATTTGACACATCGCCACCGTTAGATCAGAACTGGAAGGAACTCTCAATATCAGCTGGGAGATGGCTCAAGGCTTGAACTCATTCACATCCCTCAGTTTGGTAACCTTTCCCTGGTGGCTATTTGATGGCCTCTCTTGGGTATCCAATGACTGGTAGATCTTTCCTGCAATGCCCTTTTCTATTAGACTATTGTCTCTTGGATGAAGACCCTAAGGTATCATTAAGAGAACCACCTTGTATTCTTGTATACGGCTTGTCGGATCGCGTTATGTGATACCTTCATTATTCTCTTCCTCCATTCATTTTGAATTCACCCCTATTGTATGTGACCTTGGGATCAAGTGCAAAGTGTTAGATAGTTCGTTGGAATTTCACAGGTGGATTTATTAAAGATGCTGCTGAAGGCAGGAAATCTCTATTGCTACTAACCAGAGATGTTTCATATGGTCCATAGGTGGTAGGGGTGGATGGTGGGCCAGTGGTGGCGTTTCATGCCAAAATTCTCACTATCGTCTCTAAAATACATAGTTTATTTGAACTTCCATGATTAGTTCAGCAAGTTCCTTTGATACAAACCTTGTAGTGTGTTCCTCTCCCTGACTTGCTAACAGTAACACCATGTCTTTGAGGGCTTAAGGCTACATGTAGTTCGCCATTAGTATGTTGTAGCAATACCACTGATAAACTTTGTCTGGTGTTTCTTATCATCGTCTTCCACCGATTGTTCAAAGCTTTCTCAAACTGTTAAAGATGCGATGACAGTCCATCCCAAACTTCGTCTAATCTTCTGACTGCACATCCTTAGAATCCCTCTCTCTTCAGAACAATTGAAATTCTATGATTATGCCAATTAAGCTGCTGTTCAGACACCATTTTATCTCTCGCTTTCACCGCATGTCCGAAACCTTGGTGAATGCAAGATAATGACAGCGACTGTCTATCAGTCATCCACCATTCCCGAGTTAAACGGTGTATATCATGTCAGAAGGACAATTGAAATTCTGCGAGTATATCGTGGCAATCCTCGGTAATACGTCTTGTTGTTTCTAGGGAGTTTAGAGTAGAAGTCCAACAGATGTTCGCCGGAATAACAACGAGCTTTGGGGTTACCCGTCAAGACCTGCTGATGATTTGAGATCTGTAACAAGTCATGTTGTTTGTTAGGATGTGGAAAAAATGCCAAGATGTTGAGTGGGGTGTTAGACATCCTGAGGTAATCAATGGTTCTTAGCGTTTGGTCCCTCCGTCAAGGCATGATGTATGCTGTGAGGGTGGGGGGGGGGGTCGGGGGAGGGAGGGAGCATTAACAACTGCTGATTACCTCAAGATGGCCGATAGAGCGCTGTAGAAATGAACGGATGAAGGCATGAAATGTACTGTTTGTAAACTTTCTGAAGGGCTGTGGATGTTGTAGTTGTGGTCTTTGACGACTAATGGAAGGTCCAGAAGAATCAAGCTGGGGAAAAATACTCGATTAAAAACAATCTTGTCCTTCATTTGAGAGTGTCGTGCTGGGTTTGTTGACGTGAATCTTCTCATTGACTTGTTTTTGATGACAGGAATTCATCCACTCTCTCCGTCATCCTGTCTCTTTCCTTTCTTTAAGTGCTGCTGCATTTGCGGTTACAAGATTCAAAAGATGTTCGCCGTCGTGTCGGAATATCGATGTGCCGTCATTCTTACCAATAAACGAGAGTGGGAATTTTTTCAAGGAGCCATCCTTGACCGATTTCACGATTTAGCTTCAAGATACTTCAGTCGTAATTCACCCTGATTAAGATCAATAGACGATTATGGGATAGATACACTTAAAGATGCAAATGATTTTGATGAATAATTGGGTAAAATTTTGACCCACGGATGAGAGTGCGTTTGGAGATTTTTTCTATCGCTGATAGAGTCGAGGCAGATTCTTTGAATAGTAAAATATCGATGAAATCTGACTCTAGAATGGTGGCAGCCTAGATTACAGATCCGTCACAGTCAACTTAACACTTTCTCTGCGAATGATACACTGATTCAAAATAGTTTCAGTGAGCTCCTCCATGTGAGAGTTTTCTCATGTGATTTGGTTCTCATTAGGCAGTTCATCACCATTGTTGGTGTCTTAGTGGACACTTGCTAGCCTAGTCTGATCATGGCAATTACAAAAAATATGAATATAACAATCCAACCACAAACTGTGGAATTTGAGTTGATGGTCCAATAAAGTCCCGTCTCACTTCAATATATTATGCGCCACAATTGAGCTTAGTTCTTTGTTTCAACTCCAATGTCACTCATTGAACTAGCCAAAATGGAGCATTTCCAGACACCATTTGAGATATTTTCGTCACATTTCCAATGGAAAATTGTCAATACAAGTGCTTGGTGCCATCGCGGCACCACTTGATGGGTTGCCCTAACCTTGTTAAACTCGCTTGTACACATCATGTCTAAACATTGCTAATTGCAAGTTAAGTGGACAAATTCAAATTCAGAAAGTGAGTAAAAAGCAATTTGTTTTTTGTTGGCTCTGAATTTCATGCAGACCATGTGATGTTCATGCCCTTGACACTCACATTTAACCATACTCCATGTTCTCACGGTCAAATTTGTCTACACACAGAAGATTGCTTGAAAGCTGGGGGATCTGAATTTGAGAATTTGGTCACTGATTCTGCAGGCTATGCTTTTGGACTGTTCCTGCGTGATTCGCAGACATCATGGACACATTTCTGGCAGCATGCTTGGAGAAGAATAGCAATTTTCATCGGGTTTGTGGATGTCGCATAGAATTTAATTGCTTGGGATTGGGACAGTAGACTATGAATAGAATTAAGAGTCTTCTTCACCAAAAGAAACTGTTGTTCTCTGTTTGACTTTTTGCTCTTCCTTTGACATCAATCAGACCTTCTCTTAGTCAAGCCCAATTACTGTGCTCCTGGGAATCGTGGTCTGAGTGGTCAAGCTCTGACGTGGTTTGCTTCTTGGCAAGATCTGTGGGAGCTGATCAATGTCCATCATTTCTTTCTCAGCAACTTCATCTAAAAAAGGAATTCCATCAGCAATAACTCAATGAAACCATTGTGAAATAAACCACTGAACCATTGTCTATTTCAGTCGAGAAGAATTCATACCCCTGCTACATGAGATTTGTAGCCAAGTTGCTGCCAAGGGTTATCTCCACAATTTCGCATATTTCCTTCTATGGTGGATTTCCAATTAGAATTTTTCACAATGCCCCACTGGGAATGGTGGGAGGACATCCAGGTGCCAATGTGGCCATGGATTTTCTCCAAGTATACACCAGGATCCATCCTTTTATGTTTCCCTGAGTAAGGTTAGGTATTCAAATCAGACTGCTTAGTGAAAGAGATGTGGTCTGGCATAGTCTTTTGCCGAACGTTGCTGAAATGGCACGTTTATTTCCCGGACATGGATAACAGAACCCAGCGTTCCCTCTGCCTTGGCTCAGCCCTCGACTATAGTTTCTTGCATAGTTTCCTTGGGATCCTTGGGACTGAAGGTCAGCAGAACATGAAGACTCTGCTCCATCTCTTCGACAGGTCCATCAGACTCCTGAAGAAGCTTGTTTCATTGTATGGTTGTTCCTTTCATGTCTGGAAACCTTAGGAACGAGTAATATGAATTATGGACCCATTGGTGTTGTATTACTGGGTATGAACATAAGGTTCTGGTTCCTCTACGATTCTCACATGGTTCTAGCTCTTTGTACTTATGAAATGATATCAAGGTTGAGATTCACCTGAACTTGGCATCGGCTCCTTCTGTAACACTATGACCTCCTTCAGACCTCTGGACCTCGCCTCCTGCCAGAGACCCATTGAAATGTTCTGAATCATACCCTATCCGTTGCCAAAAATGATACCATGGAGGAGATGGGATGGCCATTGTTATGCTGGAGGGCTCCAGTCAAACTGATGTCTCGTCTGGTAACTCAGCCAGTTCGTCCGTGGTTATCTTTCTAGTGGCTGTAGGGAAGGCATTGAATGGACTGCAAACTGTTCTCCACTTCATATCTCCGCTCTTTAAGATACTGGTGCTGCTATTTCCTCTTTTGTTTGCCAAACTTTCTTGCCATCGGCAACAAAAACAGCTGCTTTTTTCGTCCAGGCCAAGAAGGCAGAACACAACTGAAAACATGAAGTAAACTACTGTGGGAGCTCCTTATGTGGACGACTCTATGAGGAGGGGACCTCTCGGATTAAGGACACCACACTTCAGCTCCAAATCGTACATGTCTGTCCGTGTTTACCATTGAAGTAGGACAGCATTTGTCACTTCCAAAGGTGTCACTAATAGATGAGGTCCCCTAGTTTGTGGATAATTTGTGGCGTAATGACACTTAAAGAATCCAATCCAAGGACCAGGCCTCTCCAATTGACATTGATATCATGGGCAGGTGGTCAAAATATCCTTGAACAAACACAATCTAGACGGCCCATCACCCACGACCGGAGAACATCGTGGTAAACTATGTATTAGGTATATATGCGGAAGTGACATATTAAACATTCAATTGATGAATATATCTTGTGTATACAAGTAAATAACGTGGCGGTCTATGATGGAGGATTTGGTGAGGGCTCGGGAAACCAATCTCGAGTTTGAAAGGAAGCACAAGCACTGATTGATGTTTCTGAGGCATGTGGAACTGCGACAGAAAATTGACGGATATTCGTCCGATTGGTTCGTTCATCATGGAGATGGCCGGAGTGATCATTAAAGATGGATGATGTTGGCTCTTGATCAGAACCCTGGGTAATGTGGAATCCTGGGTAATGTCGATGTTGCTGGACTTGTGGACGGAGGCTGTGATATAGGCACACACAGACTTCAAAAGACTTACTGCCGAATGCACCGTGGAACTCACATGTGAGGAGGTAGTGTGGAAATTCCACGTGATGTCACTGTTTCAGGACTTGGGGATGGAGGATGGAGGTTGTAATCTAGGAATAGTAAGGACTCCAGGGTAGTCAACTCACGGCTTTCTGTCTCACTACCCCCTGTCCCGTGAAATCAAGTGCCAAACCAAGATCTGTCTATGCTTGACATGTTGACATTGCATCATAATGATACGAAGTTGATTGCTCAGAGGGTGTGGCCATTCTTAACCTCGTTGTGCAGTGTGGTATGGTGGTCATCTTTGCCTCATCTGCGGTTAGCCTTTATGACGTAATCTTGAAAACAATCCAAACAACTCCACTAAATTAGTCATGCCTTCAAGTACGAGTCGAAGTCCATCACAGCCTTATCAATCTTACCCTCATTTGCTTCGGTCAACAGCCCAAATGACCAGCCAACTGATCCACTGGCTAATGTCCAGCCGGAGAAATTGATCAACAATTCTTTTCATACGCCAAGCTATTATCTTGTGGAGCATTTACTGTCAGGATCAAGAAATTCTTGTGAAAAATGCCATGGATGTTCGTGACCTGTTGTCCAATGACCACTCGAGTTGTTCTGTGGAAGGCACTTGAATAAGGAGGGTCCCTCGTTTGTAGCGTTCGCTAATCCAAAGGACGTTTTGTTGTGGTGATTCGGCTGGACTCAGCCAATCAGACCGTCAGGATTGGTTTATTGACATTAGTGATTGGAAAGGACAGAGAGATATACGACTGGAGATTTTGTGGTTGTGAAACTGTAAAGCCTCTAGAAGGAAACATACTTCCACTGGGTTTTCATGTCATTGCTTATGCATCATTAAAATCATCTTGTATGATGTGAGGTGTTACATTTGAACACATTCTTCTTTGGACATTACCACAAACTTTGTCTTCAACCAACCAACTTCGAGTTTCTGGTCTTGGATTTTCCAACTCACAGATGGATAACATATTATGCCAATCACAATTAGTTAGCACAAAAGCCACAGATGAGAAATAAACACCATAAAAAGCTTCTATCTTTGCGATCATTTTCTTGTCATTTATACCAAGAAAATCTGTCCCAATGGTAGTAAATTGGTGAGGCCAACTCAATGTCACTGCCCTGACGAATACCCTTTTGGTAATCCTCAGATATTCCTGAGGTCTTCATGATCCTTTGGAGACACTCATCTGTACTGCTCTAATCATGGTTGTCCTTGGCAATTTCAGCACTTTTCTTCAACTTATTTCGTTACGATTGTTAAGCCACCAGTTGTGCATCCTTGGAGTGCTGTCTCTTTGATTAGCAAGGGTTTGCGTTGTCGCTTTTTGTCTTGTTAGGCCATCCTTTCTTTTTGTCCAGTTCATCAAGAAGACAAATTGCTTGGAAACAAGGGAGTAATTATTGTACATACGACATGAGTAGTCATGAATAATCATTCGATCTTGTAGGGTTGAACCGTGGAACAGGTTCTACGAGATACTTATCTTGGGTTAGCGCAATTAAATCGGGAATTGACGGACCCGTGGGATGCCCCGTTTAGGACGCAGTTGCCTCGTTTGGTGGGAAAAAATGCCTTGTCTCTCTCGTGTATGTGCGAGCATCGTTTTGTGCAAGATTAGATCGATCGCTCGTATCAGATGAGCTCTCTCGGTAGTCATCCATTATCTATCAGACGATACTCCCAATCAGGTAATTAGTGAAAAAGATGCTCATTGGACATTCTGCTTAACGAAGGCAGCTATTTTCTCATACATTCTCAGTGATATATGTGCACAAGACTTTTACAGCCTATTGAATCTATATCCACTATGATTAGGTCAGTAGGATTGGTGGCTCACAGTTTTTGCAAAAGGGTCGTTGTCAGAAGATAAAAAGAGTGTAAGGATTCTGAATCCATTTCCCTTTGACAGCAGTGTCCTGGTGATTCTGAGTCCATTTCCCTTTATCATGTTTATGTCAGCAATGACCTGGGATTTCTAAGTCATTTCCCTTCATGTCAGCAATGACCTGGTGATCCTGAGTCCATTTCCCTTCATGTCAGCAGCGACCTGGTGATCCTGAGTCCGTTTCCCTTCATGTCAGCAACGACCTGGTGATCCTGAGTCCATTTCCGTTCATGTCAGCAACGACCTGGTGATCCTGAGTCCATTTCCCTTCATGTCAGCAATGACCTGGCGATTCTGGTCCATTTCCCTTCATGTCAGCAATGACCTTGTGATCCTTAGTCCATTTCCCTTCATGTCAGCAACGACCTGGTGATCCTGAGTCTGTTTCCCTTCATGTCAGCAATGACCTGATGAATCCTTTTGACTTGGTCAATCAGTATATGAAGGCCTAGATATATCATGACTTTGAAAAGGAGACAAACAATTGCCTTGATGGACTTAAAGCATCTAAAAAATTGAAAGTTTGTTCACTGCTCTAGGAAAAACCATCCGTTTTCATATTAAACTTAGCAACAACAGTCCCATGTGGCTCTTCACAATCCGATACCATTTATTGCTGTTGCCGAATTCTCTTTGTTCAACCTTGAAAATTAGTTGGAAGTGGAGGAAATTTTCAACATTCATTGTGATATCTTCATTAGACCCTCGAGAGGCATTCAGCTGTAAAGTTATGGTTCTTTTCAAATGGATATGGTAATAACGCCAGGTTATTATTGAATTTGCTGTTGATATTTTTGTTTTGTTTGGGATAAAATCGTGTTTTGTGATGCAGCCTAGGAGGGTTGATTTCCAAGTGTCTGGTTTTTATCGGCAATTTTCGGCTAGGCTCCTGAGATGAAATCACTCGGCAAATTATGGTTCAGTCCGTTGATAAGACTGAAATATCCTCTCTTCAGCCATAAAGTTATGTTCTCTTTTCCATTTTTTTAACAATCTAAAAGAAATTTCAATATTGGTATAGCATTATCATGATCTATTCTGCCAAATAAAAAGCATTAAGAGGAGGTTTTTCTATTTCAAGTCGGATCTAAGTAGATCACCAGAGTGTTCATGAGATTTGGTGCAATCACTGCCCCGCGGCAAAAATATCTGTCGCATTCGGTTAATGTGCCACAAACAAACACCAGAAACGAAATCTGTGGCAAACCAATCAAAAATTACTGCGATTTTTGCATTCAGCGCGTCCATCTCTGGACATTAGAAACTCTCACGGGTCGCAAGTTACAGTTTTAACACATTCTTTCCAAAGAGTAAGTTAATAATCCAATTTGCTAAATGACGGCTTTGGGTCCGGGATGATGTGTCCTGGGCAAGTGTGGCTCTGAATGAGAGTCTTGGGTTATCTCTTGTTGAGTTAGTCTCTGATTCTAACAGATACTGTGTCGAATATTCTTACCATTCCTGTCAGGTTCCGGTAGAACCAAGGTCTGTGAAACGAAACATCTTGCCAGTTATTGGATCATGTTGACCCAGTCCTCAGTTTGGCCCTAGTAATGTGAGACATTCATCACTGTCTCTCACCATTGTTGCACTCTGGATTGTTCTTTTTCCATGGCTGATGCTGTTGTCTCTGATATAAACAGCTGATTACCAGGACACCATGCCCCTTCTACTGCATTACCGAAGAAACTGATTGTTATGACAGTTAAGTTTGGCAAACAGACGAATTCTGCTTACCCATATTTGGCAAAGCGATCTTGCAAGAATCCAACTGCTTGGATAAAAGGTCCAGTGATAAGGCATTTTGATAGGCCCTGGACAGCTGCGAACAGCTCACCATCATCTTCAACAACCTGCTTAGTGGAAAGCCTGCCGTGTCTCACCGTTTATAGCCGACGCCATATCACGGTCCCTGAAGATCAAAATGTATGGTGACCCACTCTCCACTTCACCTGAGATAAAGCAGCTGGCCACACCTAGGATGAAATATCCTTCAAAAACATCTCATCTGACTCGCTATAGGAGAAAAAATCCCGGTTATGCTATTAGAAAGTGAAAATTGGTATTTTAAATTTTGATGAGGTTCTTTTGATGAAGATGCCTGGCAGGTGGTCAGAATCTTTCATTTTCAATCTCGAACGAAAAAGTCTCAATCTCCGAATGAGAGTCGTGGGGTTCTCAGTCGCTGTCGGGTGTTCAGTGTGTACCGTGTGTTTGGAGAATGCATGAGCCACATTGTGGGAGTGATGGATAGAGCTGGAGGCTGACTCGGCCTCAGGGAATTCTCATGTGGCATCGTTTGATTTGATGACTGTGGCGCAGTTGTTGGTAAAAGTTAGAACTTCAAAACTGATCATCATTTGAAGTAGATCCTATCCTGAAGGGAAAACTCTCCCCAATTCGAAACCTCATCGGTCCTCAATACCTCATGGCTGTAAACTTGATGATTAAGCCTCTCGTTTCTGAAATTTTCAAATGCCAAACTGTTTTGATGGTACACGGGGAAGTCAAGTTTTTTTCTAACGGGGCTTTTGGAAATTAGCATTAAACTTGTTCCACACCGTGTTGGTGATCAGTTACATGTATACTAGGCAACATTGGGCAAGTTTGCATAAAATGTAGGAGGAAACCAGCCCTCACAGGAAATGTATGCTGCAAAGAGAGTTTCCCTCTCTATCACATGAGTACCAGGTCCAATTGGGAATTGAACTGAGGATCGCAGAGGTGACAGTTGCTTCATGTTTCACTGGACCACGCTGACAACCCAGACTTCAGTTTGAAATGTGCCACTTTAAACATGTATTCAAATCCATTCCTTCAGTCGTCCCTCTAGAAACCTCTCGAGAAAGGACACGAAGGTGACAAATTAATCATGAAACATATCACCAATTTGAGTCGTAATTTCAAGTAGGCTCTCAAGCACACAGAATAATGTCAAATACTGGCAGACAAGAATATGCGGAGAGGTTGCGGAATGAATGCGGAATTGCTAAATTTGCGTTCCGCGTCTTGTCCGCGCCCTAGTGGACGCTAGGTTTTACAGTATACTAGGCAACATTGGACAAGTTTGCATAAAACGTAGGAGGAAACCAGCCCTCACAGAAAATGTATGCTGCAAAGAGAGTTTCATTCTCTATCACATGAGTACCTGGTACAATTGGGAATTGAACTGAGGATCGCAGAGGTGACAGTTGCTTCATGTTTCACTGGACCACGCTGACAGCCCAGACTTCAGTTTGAAATGTGCCACTTTAAACATGTATTCAAATCCATTCCTTCAGTCGTCCCTCTAGAAACCTCTCGAGAAAGGACATGAATGTGACAAATTAATCATGAAACATATCACCAATTTGAGTCGTAATTTCAAGTAGGCTCTCAAGCACACAGAATAATGTCAAATACTGGCAGTGAAACGATGAAAATAATGGCTCAATTTCGTTGGTGTAAATTGTGTAACATATCGGTTAATTTCTCTATTTTGAATTATTCATTCCTCCTCATCACCTTCACTCACAATGTCACCTGCACTTGATGCGTTACAAATTACAAATTACACTTTTTTTGCGTACTTTTAACGGCAGATCCATTGATCATGCGATAAAAACCTGCAGTGTGATGATTTGGGATTATAAAATTGGGTGCTCATCGCACATCTCGTGCATACGACAACAATGAAGGGAAGTTAGTGTTCATTCAGAGATGTGACTCAGGATTATGAAGACGAATTCCGGCTATGACAAATTTGAAGTCCATGGTCGTGCTGTCAGGTGGGGCAGTGACAACATCTGCCCTGGTACCAAAGAGGTTGCAGGATCAATCCCTGTGACTTTGCTGTAACTCCCTCAGTTTCCCTTGATGGCCGTGAACACTGGATTTCACCCGTGACTGCTCGAATATGAGTGCAGACCTCCAATGAAGTCCAGCAGTAACGAGAACTTGGCCGTATGAAGCGAGGATTCGGTTGAAGAAGTTCTTAAATTGACATGGTTCTGCCTGGTTTCTGTCCTTGTTTGGCCTAGCAGCCTGGGAATCCACTCACTGGGGGAGAAGTGAACAAATAATTTCCACAATCAATCTGCCGTCTTCATAAATCATTCAAAATGGCCTTTTGTGCTCATTTTGTGAATTTAATTGATCACAAAAACAGAATCTCACAAAGTTCCAATATAAAAATTGATTGTTATGAAATAACTTTCGTCACGCTGGCAACCCTCGGGCGGAGGAATGCCTTAATATGTTTTGATATCACCCATTTGGATTGAATTTGGTTGGCATGGACTTCTTCTACAAACCGGCTGAAAATTTTTACCTTCAAAATGTGTTTTGGGAATTACAAGTTGCTCAACTCATTACGTGAACCTCCATTTCTGGACATCTTCTCCAGAGGGACACCTCTCAACGTTGGAAGCCATGGCTGTATTTCGACTTTCATAGGAGTCTGAAAGTTACACTGGAAAGTGACATAGATGAAAACCTGATGACTACTTTGTATTCTGTCTTGCAAAAATTGTGCATTAAAATGTCTTAGTAGCCTAAATTATCAAAAATTGCTAGACTAATTTGTTCTAGAAATAAAAAAGAATAGGTTTTGCCCAATGACTGGTGTTATTAGCTACAGAGAATTGCTTGGCTGCTCCAGTGACTCCCTTCATTGCCTGTCGACATGTCAGGAATTTGAATCACCTTAAATGACTTTTTCTGACAACCATAGAATTTGAATTAAATTTTGTCACGTTGTGTATTTGAAATTTGTTGTATGGGGCGGGTGTCTTGTCTTTTTTTTCATTTCACGCCCGTAGTTCTGTGTCGTCGTGATCACACATGTTATGCATGAAGAATTGAATGAAAAATACAGCATGATTGCTTATAGATGATATTTGGTGACTAATTCAAAGCAGCAGGGGTGTGGAGGAGACCAAGTCTGTCAGAGTCGCTGTCCATCATAGGCTATATATAATTGGAACTGAACCCATAACCCCAGAGGAGACAAGTGCCAATATTTCTACTACGCCCCTCTGACACTTTTAGGAATGCCAAAACTACAAAACTGCTGTAACCAATGCTATTGTTATCAAGTTTGCATCCGTGTCTGCACATCGCAATCCCTCACGGTCCATAGTTGATGCACAAGCAAATATTTACATGGAATATTTATAAGCACCTTTTAATACATGTCTGCCATAAGACTCTTGATTGCTCCGCGTCCATTAACTATTGTTCGACGGTTTCTGGCTGTTTTACCAGGCAATCACTTCAGAGTTAATGTGTGATGCCTAATGGCAGAACCTGCAATATTGCACTTCCCATGAACGTTTTGGGGCGAGATGCCTGCAAGTGCTCGTGCCTGGCCAAAGAGTAGGAAAGCTAAAGCTGGTAGCACACAATGGAAACCTTTGCGAGCTATGTATGTTGGCAAAATTCGGTTTGATCTCTTTGAAGTGTTTGTTTGTTCAATCATATCAACATGCAACTTCACATGTTGAATATACACATGTTGGTCATTTGACCTACAAAACCAAGTTCTATGTAGGTCGTTTTGACCAATAGTACCAATATTGAATGTAGATCATTTTGACCTATATTGCCAAGTTGTATACATGTTGGTTATTTGACCTATAAAACCAAGTTCTATGTAGGTTGCTTTGACCTATAGTACCAGGTTTGAGTGTAGGTCATTTTGACCTATATTGCCAAGTTGAATATACTCATGTTGGTCATTTGATCTATAAAACATGTTCAATATACATGTAGGTCACTTTCACCTTTTGTACCAAGTTTGAATGTAGGTCATTTTGACCTTTATCGCCAAGTTGAATTGAGGTCATTTTGACGGAGAAATTCTTGGTGAAACTTATATCTGTTGAGTGAAAGCAACTCGGAACCTTTTCTGAAGTCTGTAACCGGAAGCTTTGTTATGATTTTAGGCAAGTTGCAGGCTGCATATATGAATAAAGAAAAAACACCGTGAATACTTGAATGGGAAAGTTTTGAAAGCCTTTCAACGCAGGACGGGCCCCTTCCGCAATTTCAACACTTACCTATCGAAATCATCGGTCGCTATGGCAACTGTGGAATTGATGTTGCATATAAATAAGTACTTACTTTCAGTTCTCCTGGGGAACGGTGCAATATATTGTTTTAAATTTTTATGATACGCATGTAATGAAATAGCATGGAATTCGTTTCCAGAATGTGATGATGTTTTGCTATGGTTGTTTTTAACAGTAACAGTGTGTTGCAAATTCTCACCTTGGCAAGAAAATGCGTGTAAAAATTCACATTTTTTTGACTCCTTCTCACAGTTTTTGACAACACTGTGAGAAGGGCAGAATGTTTTGTTGTGCGGTAATTTTTTTGCAGTTCATTGCTGTATTCCTTTCCAACACGCCCTGTACCTCAAGCTCTTCAAAACAAACCTGTGCTGTCCTCTCTATCACATAAAGAATGGGCCCAACTGAGAATCCAACCCTGGTCACCCCTTTTCAGGAGCTCCAGTTTCCTTCTACATAGCTGATGACACGGACCTTGGAAACATAGATTCTTGCAAATCAGATGGTCTGTTTTGTGACTGTTGTGTATTAAGATTTCGTTTAATGCTTTATCATTTCAGGTAGGTAGCATTTGCCTGATTGTTTCTATTTGATATGAGCATGTCAAGGGTAAGTCACGTTACCTTCTCATTTGCCAAGGTCATAGTCAATGCTATGTGTCGCTGTCATTGCTACTTATCACATTCGGTGCTTTTTGTCACAGTCAGAGCTGTTTGGTTTGTCACTGTCGTCACTGCTTGTCACAGCCATCGCTACTTGTCACAGTCAACGCTATATGTCACAGTCTGCTCCATACCAATGCTGTGTTATTTGAGGTCCTGGGCCCGGTTGCACGAAACGCACGACAGCGCTATCTTGGTGTTAGCGCTATCTTGATGTTAAATGACGTAAAAGAACAATGGATTTTTACGTCCTCTAGAAAAACATGAAGATAGCGCTAACACCAAGATAGCGCTGTCGTGGGTTTCGTGCAACCGGGCCCTGAGTTGCACTGGCTCCTGAAATTGATAACACAGGCTACTTTCAAAATGGACCAAATTCCTCAACCCAAGGATTCATCAGAACTCCGTTGAGAATACTAAGATGAGATCAAAGAAAACGCTTTCCCCTTGCGAATAAGCTCCGAAATGCTCTCCGTGTTCAAAGGGTTAATTGCCGTGATCGGCAGCATTCATTGCCGCATTTTGATGTAATCAACTGTTTACAGTAATTGAATGCAATAATGTAATTGAGTTATCATAAGAATCCACCACCGCATGAGATCTTTTATGAAACATTGTCACTGCTAAATGTTCAGTGATCTCTATTGAGACCGAAATAAAAAGCAAGTGTCCTCCTGACCTCCTCTTATTGTGCCCTTGGCTAATATGCCTTTATGCTAATTGTCTGTCTCAGATGTGGTCGCTAACACGGATAATACGCTTAAGTCATCAGCTGGTGTTAAACTCGTGCCAGCGCTATTGTGTAGCAATCAAGTGCCGTTACAGCATGTGTTTCGTGTTTGTAAATTTTGCCGATACGTACTCCTTATGGAGCGAGAATACATTGCATTGTTGCGAGCCAATAGCGCTGAAATGTTCCAACCAATCGTTGCACGGCTCTTGGCGTGACGCAGCCGAACCTTGCCTGCGTATAATGAGTTGGCGGTTAATTATTCATATGGTTGACTTTTCATATCCATCGGACTCTACGAACACACACACATTTTGGCTTTCATAGTTTCTTGTTTGGAAGCAAATAGTCGGACTACTGTTCACTTTTAACCATGTTGATGGAGACAGCTACGCAAACGCCACCGGTGAGAGTCTTATCTTCTCAACCTCAACTCAACACATCTGTAAGAGTCATTTTCTTCATTTCTTCTGTGTTTATGTCGCGTTGGATGTAGCGTGTGTGCCATGTGACTCGGTGGAAGGGATTCAGCATTCGAGAGCAATCGCTGTGTCCTTGTACGAGTGGCTTGCTTTTGTGTACATGTTGTCAATTGCACTGAACAGAAGTTGTCGTCCTTGCATGCAATGTCCTTCAGGCCCTGTGTCCCCCTCCCCTTTCTGCCCTATCAAAAAAAATTCCATGACCTGATGCAATCATTTTGATCATTACCATAGCAACCATTTTTATGAACAGACAGTGAAGTGACAGTTTTGCCCAGTTTGGTCCAATCCAACCCACATCATACGCAAACAAACAACCCTCTCAAAAAGTTTCTAGATCATTCAAAAATATACATTGTGTATCCATGGTAACCATCTGTATTTGGGACAGGGTGAAATATTTGAGGTTTCGTGCATACATTTATGGTGGTCAAAACAATTGTTGACGTTATCAGAATGATCCCCAATGGGGGGGGGGGGATTTGATGTCAGGTGTATTTTGAAGCATTGTTGTTAAACTCTGTGGGTCGTATTTTAGAACGTTCCTTAACATTAGGTCCACCTTTAATCTGTTGTTCTCGATGGTTTTACAATAGACTTAAGGTTGACCTTAACGTTGAGGAACATTCTAAAATACGACCCTGTGTCTCATAACCTAGGAGAGACTATGGGTCGTATTTTAGAACGTTCCTTAATGTTAAAGTTGACCTCAAGTCTATTGTAAAACCATCGAAAATAATAGATTTGAAGTGGACCTTAATGTTAAGGTACGTTCTAAAATACGGCCCTTTAAGAGTTTCTGAAGAAGATCTCATGAATCATGGTGAATAACTCTTTCTTCACAATAGACTCTATCACTCCAATAGAGCGCAGCACCTGACGGGTTGCTGGCTAGGCCTACAGCGTCACGACGTCCCGTCCCCCATTCTGAACGCGGTGACGTCACTCGAAAAACCTCCACTTGTTTCAGCGATCATGACGTCGTCTCACGTCAAGATGTCATGGAATGAGTACGGGACGTCGTGACGCTGTAGTACCCGTCAGGTGCTGCGCTCTTTTGGAGTGATATAGTCTATTAATCAACCAATTTCGAGAATGCTGTTCCCTTCAGTGTTTTCTGCTCGTGTTTGGAACTAGGAAATGAGTTCCTCCCTTCCTTGGCACTCAAGTGTGCTACAGTCAGTTTTCTCCTTACGAAAGGCCCAAAGTGAGCATTTAGCTCTAGATAAAGCTGGATGAAACTTGGTTGAAGGTTACAAAGTCACCCATGATGTCCCCCTCCCCCAGTCCCACCCATCGCCTGACCTTGAAATCCCTGCCGTTCATTCTGTTACTAATGCTTTTAATCATATTAATACAGTATACATACATCATACGCATTGATTCTTGGCTACTTGTAATAGTTAGACATACGATTATTTGTATTCCGTGCCTGCTTTTACCCTCGTTTTAACACCTGTTGCTGCTACTCGACACATGTAATCTACCCATGCGGTGTAATATACCCATACAGCATCATGTCTCTGTGAAATCAAGCCAAGCACATGGAGGCTGCTCAGAAACTACACTGGAGTACTGGACGATCTAGAATGTCATAGAGCCAGTGCTTCACGTTTGAAATACTGCAGGAGCTCAGTCAGTTGAGCTCCTCAAAGGCTCAAGGAGAGCTGTTCACACTCGTGCCTGAACTTCAGGGATGCCAAGGAGCACGGTCAATCGAGCTCCTTGGCGCAATTTTGTGGGCGTGCAGGGGCACAAGCGTGATTGCGCCCGTCTTACGTGAAGCACTGACATTCTAGACCGTCAAGTACTCCAACTTTCCTCCGTCTTGCAGTCTGAATTTGGCTCATATGCCTTCCTCGACAGTCCGTGTTAAAACGGTTCTTTTCCGTGCCCCTTCAGATGGCCTTAGATTGTTGCTGAAGGCTCTGGAGCTGATGACCTTAGGACAAATCCAAGCATCAGAATCTGCTGAAGTCAGGTGTCCATTCCCTCCTTGCATTCCTCCAACTTTCCTCCATCCCCATCCAATCACAGCTCATATGTTTTCCACAACTGTCCATGCTAAATAGGCTTCCTTCCCTGTCCATTGGGATGGCCAAAGATGGTCTCTGAAGGTCGTGGGTATCGTCACAGTGTCAGTGGGCTATCTGCTTACTAGTATCAGGCCAGGCTGGAGATGGTCTAGTCTGGTTTATTAAACGAAACATGGATAAAAAAGAAAATATGACACTCAGTTTACTTCGGTCTGGATCAGCACTCATCGGGCCGATTTCGGTAAGGCGACCACCCCGCTAACGCGACCACTTTGGGTCTGTCCCGTGGGTGGTCGTGTTACCGGGGTTCCACTGTATACTCATGTTGGTCATTTGACCTATAAAACATGTTCAATATACATGTAGGTCACTTTCACCTTTTGTACCAAGTTTGAATGTAGGTCATTTTGACCTTTATCGCCAAGTTGAATTGAGGTCATTTTGACGGAGAAATTCTTGGTGAAACGTATATCTGTTGAGTGAAAGCAACTCGGAACCTTTTCTAAAGTCTGTAACCGGAAGCTTTGTTATGATTTTAGGCAAGTTGCAGGCTGCATATATGAATAAAGAAAAAACACCGTGAATACTTGAATGGGAAAGTTTTGAAAGCCTTTCAACACAGGACGGGCCCCTTCCGCAATTTCAACACTTACCTATCGAAATCATCGGTCGCTATGGCAACTGTGGAATTGATGTTGCATATAAATAAGTACTTACTTTCAGTTCTCCTGGGGAACGGTGCAATATATTGTTTTAAATTTTTATGATACACATGTAATGAAATAGCATGGAATTCGCTTCCAGGATGTGATGATGTTTTGCTATGGTTGTTTTTAACAGTGGCAGTGTGTTGCAAATTCTCACCTTGGCAAGAAAATGCGTGTAAAAATTCACATTTTTTTGACTCCTTCTCTTTTGTCAAAAACTGTGAGAAGGGCAGAATGTTTTGTTGTGCAGTAATTTTTTTGCAGTTCATTGCTGTATTCCTTTCCAACACACCCTGTACCTCAGGCTCTTCAAAACAAACCTGTGCTACCCTCTCGATCACGGGAAGAATGGGCCCAACTGAGAATCCAACCCTGGTCACCCCTTTTCAGGAGCTCCAGTTTCCTTCTACATAGCTGATGACACGGACCTTGGAAACGTGGATTCTTGCACACCAGATGGTCTGTTTTGTGACTGTTGTGTAGATTAATATTTCGTTTAATGCTTTATCTTTTCAGGTAGGTAGCATTTGCCTGATTGTTTCTATTTGATATGAGCATGTCAAGGGTAAGTCACGTTACCTTCTCATTTGCCAAGGTCATAGTCAATGCTATATGTCAATGTCATTGCTACTTATCACATTCGGTGCTTTATGTCACAGTCAGAGCTGTTTGGTTTGTCACTGTCGTCACTGCTTGTCACAGCCATCGCTACTTGTCACAGTCAACGCTATATGTCACAGTCTGCTCCATACCAATGTTGTGTTATTTGAGGTCCTGAGTTGCACTGGCTCCTGAAACTGAAACATAGAACACAGGCTACTTTCAAAATGGGCCAAATTCCTCAACCCAAGGATTCATCAGAAC
Source organism: Notospermus geniculatus (assembly GCA_002633025.1). NCBI lineage: Eukaryota > Metazoa > Nemertea > Pilidiophora > Heteronemertea > Lineidae > Notospermus > Notospermus geniculatus. The sequence goes on from NMRB01000296.1 coordinate 211,672, forward strand.
TCCTTTGAGAATACTAAGATGAGATCAAAGAAAACCCTTTCCCCTTGCGATTAGGCTCTGAAATGCTCTCCGTCTTCAAAGGGTTAATTGCCGTGATCGGCAGCATTCATTGCCACATTTTGATGTAATCAACTGTTTACAGTAATTGAATGCAATAACGTAATTGAGTTATGACGAGAATCCACCACGGTATGAGATCTTTTATGAAACATTGTCACTGCTAAATGTTTAGTGATCTCTATTGAGACCGAAATAAAAAGCAAGTGTCCTCCTGACCTCCTCTTATTGTGCCCTTGGCTAATATGCCTTTATGCTAATTGTCTGTCTCAGATGTGGTCGCTAACACGGATAATACGCTTAAGTCATCAGCGGGTGTTAAACTCGTGCCAGCGCTATTGTGTAGCAATCAAGTGCCGTTACAGCATGTGTTTCGTGTTTGTAAATTTTGCCGATACGTACTCCTTATGGAGCGAGAATACATTGCATTGTTGCGAGCCAATAGCGCTGAAATGTTCCAACCAATCGTTGCACGGCTCTTGGCGTGACGCAGCCGAACCTTGCCTGCGTATAATGAGTTGGCGGTTAATTATTCATATGGTTGACTTTTCATATCCATCGGACTCTACGAACACACACACATTTTGGCTTTCATAGTTTCTTGTTTGGAAGCAAATAGTCGGACTACTGTTCACTTTTAACCATGTTGATGGAGACAGCTACGCAAACGCCACCGGTGAGAGTCTTATCTTCTCAACCTCAACTCAACACATCTGTAAGAGTCATTTTCTTCATTTCTTCTGTGTTTATGTCGCGTTGGATGTAGCGTGTGTGCCATGTGACTCGGTGGAAGGGATTCAGCGTTCGAGAGCAATCGCTGTGTCCTTGTACGAGTGGCTTGCTTTTGTGTACATGTTGTCAATTGCAGTGAACAAAAGTTGTCGTCCTTGCATGCAATGTCCTTCAGGCTCTGTGTCCCCCTCCCCATTCTGCCCTATCAAAAAAAATTCCATGACCTGATGCAATCATTTTGATCATTACCATAGCAACCATTTTTATGAACAGACAGTGAAGTGACAATTTTGCCCAGTTTGGTCCAATCCAACCCACATCATAACAAACAAACAACCCTCTCAAAAAGTTTCTAGATCATTCAAAAATATATACAATGTGTATCCATGGTAACCATCAGTATTTGGGACAGGGTGAAATATTTGAGGTTTCGTGCATACATTTATGGTGATCAAAATAATTGTTGACGTTATCAGAAGGACCCCTAATGGGGGAATTTGATGTCAGGTGTATGTTGAAGCATTGTTGTTAAACTCTGTGGGCCGTATTTTAGAACGTTCCTTAACATTAAGGTCTACCTCAAATCTGTTGTTCTCGATGGTTTTACAATAGACTTAAGGTCAACCTTGATGTTAAGGAACGTTCTAAAATACGGCCCTTAAAGATTTTCTGAAGAAGATCCCATGATTGAAATGGTGAATAACTCTTTCTTCACAATTAATCCACCAATTTCGAGAATGCTGTTCCCTTCAGTGTTGTCTGCTCGTGTTTGGAACTAGAAAATGAGTTCCTCCCTCCCTTGGCACCCAAGTGTGCTACAGTCAGTTTTCTCCGGACAAAAGGCCCAGAGTGAGCGTTCAGCTTTTAGATAAAGCCTGGTTGAAGATTACAAAGGATGTCCCATGATGTCCTCCCCTGTCCCCCCATACCCCCGGTCCCACCCACCGCCTGGCCTTGAAATCCCTGCCATTCATTCTTTTACTAATGCTTTTAATCATATTAATACAGTATACATACATCATACGCATTGATTCTTGGCTACTTGTAATAGTTAGACATACGATTATTTGTATTCTGTGCCTGCTTTTACCCTCGTTTTAACACCTGTTGCTGCTACTCGACACATGTAATCTACCCATGCGGTGTAATATACCCATACAGCATCATGTCTCTGTGAAATCAACAAGCACATGGAGGCTGCTCAGAAACTACACTGGCTCTATGACATTCCAGTGCTTCACGTTTGAAATCTGCAGGAGCTCAACCAGTTGAGATCCTCAAAGGCTCAAGGAGAGCTTTTCACCCTCATGAAGGAGAGCTGTTCACACTCGCGCCCGAACTTCAAGGATGCCAAGGAGCACGGTCAATCGAGCTCCTTGGCGCAATTTTGCAGGCGTGCAGGGTGCAAGCGTGATTGCACCCGTCTCACGTGAAGCACTGACATTCTGGATCGTCAAGTACTCCAACTTTTCTCCATCTTGCAGTCTGAATTTGGCTCATATGCCTTCCTCGACAGTCCATGTTAAAACGGTTCTTTTCCGTGCCCCTTCAGATGGCCTTAGATTGTTGCTGAAGGCTCTGGAGCTGATGACCTTAGGACAAATCCAAGCATCAGAATCTGCTGAAGTCAGGTGTCCATTCCCACCTTGCATTCCTCCAACTTTCCTCAATCCCCATCCAATCGCAGCTCATATGTTTTCCACAACTGTCCATGCTAAATAGGCTTCCTTCCCTGTCCATTGGGATGGCCAAAGATGGTCTCTGAAGGTCGTGGGTGTTGCTAGTCCTCCATTTGACACTAATACTCATGTTGAATTCTAAGTTAGGGGAATATCAGATCAGCCTCCTCAACTTTATTGGTGCATTACTCAGAGGTAATGGTCGTGGGTGTTAAAACAATATCCAAGTGGGTGTTCTTGAGCTAGGATTCTTTTGTGTTGGGGGGGGGGTTCTTGTTGACTCAGGTATGTGGGTTCCATATTGTCTGTTGTGGATGGTAATATTGGTAGAATTGATTTCTGAGTTTAAACAAAGATGGTTAGACGAACATTTGGAGTTTGGATTTGGGTGCCTGGTACCAGGGTTTGTAGGCCTAATTCAAGACGGTTGTGAATCCATCTTCTGATGTACGTCGATCCTTTTGAAGTAATCTTCGGCCTTCTCAGTTAGGGCTTGACGCACAGACACAATCTGAAGCATCTGCGGACTGCAGTTGGCGTAACTTCATGTGCCGTGTGGCATTTGCCCGATCGCTTGTTTGTTTCCTTTTAAGTCTGTAGGTCCTTCTGAAGACACCTTAGGCCTTCTAAGCCATGGCTCGATGCGCAGACAGCATATGAAGCATCGCCAGACTGCAACTGCCGTTCCATCACACACCATGTGACTTTCTCCTGGTCAATTTGTTTCCTTCTGAAGTTTGTGGATCCTTTTGAATTCAGGCCTTTTCTGCCACAGCTTGACGCACAGACACCATCTGAAGACTGTGACTGTCGTTCCTTCATGCACCCTGTGACTTCCCCGATCGATTATCGTTCACGCTAATCCCGTTAACAGCCAAGCGGTGAAGTCGCCACGTTATCGTCCTGTCCATAACACTGGCGATCGAGCGCTAAGGACTCTTGGTAATCATCTGATTACTCGTCGATCCTGTCGAGTGCTTGACTAACGGCCTATCGACTGCTTTACCTATTGAAGACTTATTGCCACACTGATCATTTTGACACGATACCAGCTTGCCCGTTGTTGCCAATGTTTGCTTGCCTTTCATGGCCATTCGATCATTATGTCTGGCTGAAATAGGGAGCTTGACCTTCGATTGTGTTGGAACACCTGTCATTTGTTGACTCGTTGCCAAATTCCCGTACAATCCTGCATCAAACCTTGGAATCTTAGATCTGCAAAACCACCCAAACCAAAGTGGTCACGATTGTTTAGTTTTCATGACTAACCACTTATCTACTCTGCATCTGTTCTGTTGAATTTTTGGGCTGGCCAATGATTTCAGCAAGGAGGGGACACCCATTGATTCAGTATGTCACATCTTCAACCATATCTTCAAACCCAGGGCTTTCATTAAGCCTGCGTATGACGTCTATTACGCATGTAAACTACGGAAATGACGCAAACATAAACAACTCTGAAGTCTCAAAAACGCAGGTAAATTCGATGATACGCTGATAGAGAAAATGTGGAAGTCCCATCTGTATACTCAGTCTCCATTTACACCGGTAGGACCCCAGCTGATGCATGTATCAAGATATTGCAAGACGCGCCAGCCAAATTTTCTTCAACCACACCCAATCCTTGCTAGCGCTGCTGAAAATAGAACTGGGGATTCCCGTCGCCCATGGCAACTACACACTCCTGGTTCGCACGCGGTACCGGTGCAGCATACAAAGGGAAGATTTGACCCCAGTAAAATATAACAAGAAGTCATGGCCCCCAAAAAGAATTGCTGGAAGTCTAAAGACCTCAGCATCTTGCCAAATTGACTCTCATAAAAACATTGTGGAAGTCATGACCCAGGTAGAGAAAAATTAATGAAAGCCCTGCAAACCCCTTAAAATTTTTGAGATTTTGGGAGAAGAAGAGGATGTGTACTACCTGTGGTTCACCTTCACTTGAAGCAGTACTGGATTGCACTGACGGTAAAATTTGTTAGGTATCATCTGAAGATTGGTTACTGTGGTGCTGTTAATGTCATCAAGGTTTTTACGTTATTGATGGAACGCCACCACCCCACATCGCTGATCGACAATCTGCGTGGAATCTGACGTGAAGTGACGGGCAGATCATGGTAGGCTCACAGTTTTTCTGTCATTATCCACGATGAAACGACAGGATCTCTTGCAGAGAAAAAATCCCTCGAACCTGTTAATGGTAAATGAATTGAGGATAAACTTTGCATTGATGCCGTTTTGATGGCGTTCAAAGAGATCGAGTGGCAGATCTTCGGGATCAATTAAACCTCATCAATGTCATGTGGTGAGGGTATCAACCAATGTTGGATTGATCTGCCTGCTTGTCAGGGATTGGTATCAATTGATGCTGAAGGCGATGATTGATTTATGAGGCGGGATGGAGAATTAAAAGGAAAACAAACCGCATATGAACATTCAGCATTTCTCTATCAGTAGTTTTTTCGTACGGAATATTCCCCTTGAAACTGGAATCATTGAGGTTGGTGGAGCGGCACTGAATATAGGAGAAGCCACATTGGAAAGGAATACAAAGCTTCGAAAATTAAGTTGTCGAGCTGAAAAAATCGCAGTGGATATACAACGTGATGGAGAATCTAATTGTACATCAATAACTCCACGTTTCTATACTTCATGCTGGGGATTGTGATTGTCAAGCTTGGGATTTCCTTGTATTTTTTCCGTGAAATATAGGATAATTAATTTAATGTTTTCCTTTGGTTAACTGCAGTACGTGTATTATCATTGCTCTGGGTGTATGTATTGGTTGTTCATGAGTGTAGATTGAGAACAGCCTTGGTGATATTTCAAATAATTCTGCCCAATGTTAAAAGGCAGTTTGTCCACTTCTTATCAGTGGGTGCATGGTCATTTGAAGCAATAGCAGCACACTGCACTGCTGTGTGCACTTGGTACACAAGATAGGCTACTACAACAATGAGGAGGTCGCCTTTTCTCCACGGAAAGATGTCGCTGCGACCGTATCAGGCCTTTTCATTGTCTTGAGGACATAATCTCCGTGGCAATGCGAGGTGGGAGCATGAAGCCACAACGTCAGGGCAGTGTGACGTTGACGTTCCGTACGACGTCACAGTGGAAAAGTGGATACGGTCGCAGCGCCATCAAATGGTAGAAAAAATTAGGCGACCTCCTCATTGAACATACTCCTGCTGATACTGCCTTCCACCAACAGAGGGCAGAGTTGTAAACTTCCAGCCCCACTTCAGCATCATCACAAGATTGCCTTTGGATAACCTCTGTCTGAAGCTAACAAGGGAAATCTGCAGCATTTCTTGCACATTTCTTACATTGAACCGCTTGCCATGTAACACTGATCTGGGCAGATGCCATGCTATATTTGTAAACTTATCAAGATTTTGACAAAATCTTAAAATGAAAGCAATCAGTGATTGATGATCAGCGAATGACTGTCACAAACGACGGAGCCATCTTCCTTGTGTTGTGTGTTAATGACCTTGCCAGTGATGGCGAGATGTGAGATAAAACGCTTGAACAGGATTGTGAGGACTATTGAATAGCTGATGCGGTCATCGGTCATTATGCCAGAAGAGATACAGTGACCTTGTAGGATTACAAATTGAATGAGTCGATTGCTTTGTTAACCCATTTGATAAGCGGTGACTCTGAGGGGATATTTCATGAAATAGAAAGCATGTGAATGCTTGGCTTCACTCACTCCGTCATACACGTCCATCTCATTCTTGCATTTCATAATAGATTAATTACTTGAAGGTTGGGACAGCATGTTGAACAACAAAATCACGAGATATTTGGCCATTCTGGTCATTTTCGACTCTCACAATGTTCCTTATTACTCTCCGTGGCAATAAAAGCAATTCTGGCATTTCACAGTCGGATTTCAAATGACTAATTAATGTGGTTTTATGCTGGTTGTAAATTTCAGTGCCAAGTATTGAACTGGCAGCCATGATTCATCATTATGCCATACATTCTGGTTAATTCATTCAACAGATATGAAATATGATCCCTTTCTGTCTGTAACTGTGGTGACAATCAGCAACAGTGAACACTTTCGTGGAGAAGTTGGACCACTTCCCCTGGTGGTGAATTAGAGAACCATCCTGTAAAAAATTCTAAAAAAATACCACTTGTTCTCAAAAACAGAATATTGAATTGGAGCCATGAGCACTTCCGTAATTTGCCCTTAAGCGGCCTATCCATGTGCAATATTATTGCACAATATGAGGATCAAAATGGGCAATATTATTGCCAATCTTTCTCCCATCCATTTATGCCAGAAGCACATGACACCCTTTTTGGGCCCCATATTGTGCAATAATATAGTACCGTGGAAAAACCGCTTTAAGTGGGCCATGCCCGATCAATATTATTGCACAATATGGGGCCCAAAATAGGGACATGTGCTTCTGGCATGATAGGTGGAAGACAGATTGGCAATAATGTCCATTTTGGTCCTCATATTGTGCAATAATGTTGAACGTGTANAGCATATTATCGCAAGATTGCCTTTCGATAACCTCTGTAACGAAGAAAATCTACAGCATTTCTTGCAGATTTCTTACATTGAACCCCTTGCCATGTAACACTGATTTGGGCAGATGCCATGCTATATTTGTAAACTTATCAAGATTTTGACAAAATCTTAAAATGAAAGCAATCAGTGATTGATGATCAGCGAATGACTGTCACAAACGACGGAGCCATCTTCCTTGTGTTGTGTGTTAATGACCTTGCCAGTGATGGCGAGATGTGAGATAAAGCGCTTGAACAGGATTGTGAGGACTATTGAATAGTTGATGCGGTCATCGGTCATTATGCCAGAAGAGATACAGTGACCTTGTAGGATTACAAATTGAATGAGTCGATTGCTTTGTTAACCCATTTGATCAGCGGTGACTCTGCGGGGGATATTTCATGAAATAGAAAGCATGTGAATGCTTGGCTTGACTCACTCCGTCATGCACGTCCATCTCATTCTTGCATTTCATAATAGATTAATTACTTGAAGGTTGCGACAGCATGTTGAACAACAAAATCACGAGATATTTGGCCATTCTGGTCATTTTCGACTCCCACAATGTTCCTTATTACTCTCCGTGGCAATAAAAGCAATTCTGGCATTTCACAGTCGGATTTCAAATGACTAATTAATGTGGTTTTATGCTGGTTGTAAATTTCAGTGCCAAGTATTGAACTGGCAGCCATGATTCATCATTATGCCATACATTCTGGTTAATTCATTCAACAGATATGAAATATGATCCCTTTCTGTCTGTAACTGTGGTGACAATCAGCAACAGTGAACACTTTCGTGGAGAAGTTGGACCACTTCCCCTGGTGGTGAATTAGAGAACCATCCTGTAAAAAATTCTAAAAAAATACCACTTGTTCTCAAAAACAGAATATTGAATTGGAGCCATGAGCACTTCCGTAATTTGCCCTTAAGCGGCCTATCCATGTGCAATATTATTGCACAATATGAGGATCAAAATGGGCAATATTATTGCCAATCTTTCTCCCATCCATTTATGCCAGAAGCACATGACACCCTTTTTGGGCCCCATATTGTGCAATAATATAGTACCGTGGAAAAACCGCTTTAAGTGGGCCATGCCCGATCAATATTATTGCACAATATGGGGCCCAAAATAGGGACATGTGCTTCTGGCATGATAGGTGGAAGACAGATTGGCAATAATGTCCATTTTGGTCCTCATATTGTGCAATAATGTTGAACGTGTATGGGCGGCTTTAGGTCAGTATCGGGCTCTACTCTTACGAGTGCTACCAACATTCTAAGGGTTAAAGTGTCGTGCCGTCTCCCCATTGAGTGACCACTTCTTCACATTCGCATTTCTTGCCTAATTACCCGCCATCATACCAATCGTTGAGGTTAAGTGTCGGGCTCTCTAATATCGTGATACACTTGTCTTTAATGGCGTCATAATTAAATAACACCCGACAGAAAGACACGAGACCCATACATGGCGATTTATCGTCGTTATATGTCCGCACAAAATGGCGGACCGCTCAGAGAAGTAAGTAATTTCGTGAACAATAACAGCAGTTTACCTCATGATGGGTTTTCTTAATGAGTTCATCCACGGGATGCTAATAAAAAAGAATGAGTTTCATTGACTCTTGGTACTTTGCTAAGGTTTCCAACTGAGCCCCAAGTGAAGAATGATTATGACGCTATTTGTGGGTGTCTTGCCAGATAGAAACGGCTGCATTGGTCTTAGCTGTTTTGTCTTTGTACAGGATGGACCAGAGAAAATGAACGAATGCTGTCTCCACTGTACATGTACCATGGCCCAAATGTTTGTTGTAGGATTAGGAATATGTTGAAAAAAACAAAAACAACAAGTGAGCTATTAAGTTTTGTCTGCCCAATCTTTTCCATCTCTCTTGATGCTCCTGCAAACGAGAACCAAGTCGCTTTGACCAATGTTCGGCACTGAAGCCAAAGCAACATTGATTGTATGTAGAGATTACAATCTGGCCTGATGAGAGTCAAGAAAATGATTGACCTTTGTATACCCCACATCGTTGGGGCGGCACTGGTGGAAATTTTCCCAAATTGCTATCTCACGTTATCTTTATCTTGGGAATCACGAATAAATAGACATGGCCTGCGCGAAGTTTAAAACTTGTAAGTAAATATATGCCATAATGTGATTTGGGACTCTGGGGTTGATTAGAATGGACCGTGCGCTCCAGAACGGCACCAGGGGATTTGGAAATCGGACGGTCTTATGCATGTTCATGTAGCATCCCGCCATTAAAACATCGTCAGAATAATTTCGCTGGCACTCCACGGCTGGTTCCATAATTTGGTAATCTGTCGTACATCTTGCTGTGAATGCCGAGTTTGGGGGGTGGAAAGACGTTGCGGTCATCGTCTCCAGAATCTGGTGATTATCTGTTAATTGCGTTGTCAGACTTCTTGAAACAATGGGAGTCGCTTATCACTGTCGATCCTTGGGGTAAAGGCGTGCTTTTGAAGTAATGAGTTCCTTGAAAATGAATGTCTGTTATTCATTCCTCTCTAATGATTGATGTGGAGGGCATTTCTAACTGTTAGCTTGAAAAATGTTGCTTAATTGGGACAGCGTTTATGCATATTTGAATCCTCATGAAAATCCTCTGCCTAGACTTTTCTCACAGAGTTGGACATCTTCTATGAAACTCCAGAAGAAATCTGAGATGCCACTCTTCCAGGAGGGCGCTGATGTTGCCATGTGACTGGTAGCCTGAAATTTGAGCCCTGCAAGGGTTACTTCGGATGGTGATGCGAGGATTGTGCTGGAGCCCTTATGAAAATGGATCTGTCAACGAGCACTGACAATGAGGAATGATACTGCCTCACAACAAATCCTCGGCATCCCTTCACTGAGAGTGCAGAAAAATGCATCAGTTGAGCTGTTTTGTGGCCATGCAACCCTGTCCTCATCGAGTCCTCGTCAATCGTCCTTGTCCTAGTGCTCTGCCTGCCATTCTCACATCCCCGGGGATCAACTAGGGTATGTCCGTATCCCCTGAGATTGATTATGGTCCAGTTCTTCTAATGTGGGAACCCGGTCAACACATCAGGTGCAACCAACCAGAATTTATCAGTGAGTGTTACAATGTTGGCCATTGATGATTGTGACAGCATAAGCTAAATGGTGATGTTACTTGGTCAGTTGCTTCCGAATGGACTGGAAAAATCTACCTCATCCGGTTTGGGTCAGAATTTTTACTGGTCTCATGGGATTTGTGGTTAGGTAAATTGTGATGCTGCATGTCTGGGGTAATGCTGGTGCAAAATGAGGGTATTTGTCATTAAATCGTGGGAAGTTTTACATCAGTTGTGGAAAATGTTATTTTCCTTTCGATTTTTTGCGCAATTAACACAATAATGTGTGTCAATTTGGGACTTTTTTGTGCAATGAGAAATCGACATCCGAGGGTGTTGTCTTCCTCTCCATCCCATGGATAATGGACCAGCCAATGAGGGGAACCACTCGAGTAAATGGACGGACACAGTAGGGAGGATGCGGCGCGATACTGACGCGGATGCAACCGTGTGAAGAGATCCTGCCTCGCTGTATGAAACATGGACGCTGGAGTGGAGGACCGTCGAGGAGAGAATTCCAAGTTCAGATAGACGATGTCTCTATTATGTTGACGTGTTGGTTGAAACACCCAGGAGTGTAAAATGCTTTTAATAACCTTACTCCCATGAAAACACCACCGCACAATGGGCACGTCGGAATCTTTTATAAAGGATACCGCATGCCGTACCCATTTCTGCCTAGATATATGTTACATGACCCTCTTGTTTAGGAATGTCATATAAGCTGGACTTTCGTAAGAAAAACTGTGGACAAACATTGGTCACTATGGCAACGTTGCTTTTTGTGAAATCTTTCATGAAGGGAGATGTGATATGATGCATATAAACTGTATCCATCTGTATTCGAGGAAACCCAGGAGAGTCAAATGTTTATGCCTCCTTTGCTTAAATGTGAGGCGTTCAGTTTTTACGCACGCTTGCTGCTTGCCAACTACGCCAACGAATCTAGAAATAAGAACCTGAGGGTGAGATGGCTACTGATGATATGTCACTGCCAGTTTTTTTTTGCAAAAGTTGTCGTCCTGAGCTTGGGTTGAACTTCTTCCCATTAGGCCTGGCTGAGCGCAGAGCCACTGGCCAGAAACCCCAATTGGCGGCTAATTGCAGTTGGAATTGGTGCTTTGGCACAATAAACTGCAGTGATGAGCAAAAATGCTCAAATTAGATGAGGGTGAACACAGAAGTGGCAACCACTGTGCCCCACAGAAATTTCTTCATTTATGGTTGGGATTCTGATCTGAGAAGGTCTTGCCATCGATTGCATTCCTAGTGCCTTATCTCAGCAGCTTAGAATGCTACTAATAGCTGGTCATAATTCATAAAATATCCATTACCTCTTTATATACCATGTTGTGGTGGCCAAATGTTGGTCATCAAAAGTGTACTTGACGGACCGATATGACAGAAGATGGCCATACTGTAACACATTATGGTCAGTGTTACTTGTACACAGGTGGTATTAGGGATTAATCCATCCCTGGATTATCCCTTGGGTTGAATCAGTCAACCAGAATTTTGGACTCAATTTTGCTGCCATGATCACGTACGCAGGGTTTCCACAAAAAAAAATATTTAGGGGGGGGGCACAGTGTTAATTCTGGTGTACTATCTCAGAGTGTTGCGTGTTTTCAAAGTTAATCTGGTGTATAAACATGTTTGAGAAATCAGAAGTGTAAGAAGATCTTTGTTCGACAATTTAAAGACACTGCTCTGCAATAATAAGGGGGGCTTTTAGATCATGAAAGGGGGGCTCCTGCCCCCTTGCCCCCCCCCCCCTCTGGTGGAAACCCTGCTTACAGGAAAATGAAAATGCGTAAAAAAAAACTTGAAAGGAACCTGGAACTGGTCACATAGGTCTCCATCGGAAAGCTCTCAGAGGGTCCTATTCCACCTACCTAATTGACAGAAGACTTGCTGGTTGCATTTCAATGAATTCTATGTGTGTGTATTCTTTTACCTGAGAAGATCAGCCCACGTATCAAAACAAGTTCATAGCGGTGCAATCCCTCACCACCGTGTTGGTAATTTGCCGCCAAACAAAAATAAAAAAAAGCACAAACCCTGTGTTTCACATTTCAAAGAAACGTTAATCCCGCACCCATCCTATTCTATTGTTATGAGTAAACCAATAGATTTGAAAACACAGGTAGGATAATTGCGAATGTCATTGAAAGTTTGCCTAGAGGCCTTGTTCCCACCTACACCATCAGAAAATGAGACGTAAATTATTGATAGACACCTAAACTAGTGATTAACCCCTAGACATATGCATTGTAATCAGAAAGATATCGTGCACAATCGTTTTAAGATGTAGTTTACTAATATTGATATTCTTTTATGTTCAGCCTCTTTTAATCACTTTGACCTCATGCAATTTAGATCAGGAGTGCTGAGCCGTGTAGTCTTTGCAAAGTGTTTATACATCAAGACACAGAATGATGATAACAAATTTTTGCACTAGAACCCGTGCATTTGTGGTCTGTACTCAATTAATAGATCACAATCCAATCAATTACTTATCAATACTTATTGTTCGGATGGTTCAAACTGTACTCCTCAACACACTGTAAAGAATGTTACCAATGACCTGAGAGGTTGACAATCTCCTTGATACCACCATCATCCCACTGTTGCAGATTTTGAGGAGCAGTTCAATCTTCAAAAGTCTTTATTTCATCAGATGGACTTCGAACACAACCATTGCTCAAATCGACATATTCATGGCTTGAGAGTTCCTTCTCCTGCTGTCACAATAAATTCTACCTCATATATATTGTACGGAATAACCTGCTGACCAGAGAGGATCTTCTTTATGGCCTAGTGGTTGGCAACGCTCGGAGTTAAGCAATGTTGAACACAGTCGTGAGAGAGATGAGTGACCAACACATATATAATACAACTGGGAACCACCTCAGGAGAGGAATAAAAAAGATTAGAGACATTCCTCTATAAGAGATGCCTTCAGTATGTCCACTCACTGACCCATTATCATGATTCAGACTAATTTTAATGCCTGTCATGTATTTTTAATTTGTATTCTAGATTTGACTGAGATGTCACTGACGGATGTCTACTATTGTAGCGTGAGAACATCTGTAATCTCTGGACACGGTGTCCTTCGTCTCTTTGGGTATTCTTCACGAATAAGAAGTGAGAATTTTCCAGGTTCATTTGAATACGGTCCTGTAATCTCAGGTTGTGTGGTTTGTTCCTCGTTCAGAATGGAATGCGAATGAATTTATCTGTGTGTTAATTGTTGTTTCCTTTGCCAGGACCTCTTGAGATTTTCTTGTCCACACACCAGATTTATCTCCCAACATGCCGAATTGCCAAGGTATAACTGAGGAGAATAGAGCTGCCTTATTCAGAGTGGTCACATCTTCTTTCCTTCATTTTCCATGCCATGGCAACTTTTGTTTCACAGCCTCTGGTCGCCGACCTGTTGAAGTGGTGATACCAAATAATAACAAAAAGATCAGAGCATCTTTTCCGCCTGGCTGGAGGGCTCATCCTTCCTCATAGACCCAATGATGCTGCCAATTTTAGAGTCTGTTCTCAAGGTTGCTGCCAGTTTTAGAGTCTGTTCTCAAGGTTGCTGCCGGTTTTAGAGTCTGTTCTCAAGGTTGCTGCCGGTTTTAGAGTCTGTTCTCAAGGTTGCTGCCGGTTTTAGAGTCTGTTCTCAAGGTTGCTGCCGGTTTTAGAGTCTGTTCTCAAGGTTGCTGCCGGTTTTAGAGTCTGTTCTCAAGGTTGCTGCCGGTTTTAGAGTCTGTTCTCAAGGTTGCTGCCGGTTTTAGAGTCTGTTCTCAAGGTTGCTGCCGGTTTTAGAGTCTGTTCTCAAGGTTNCGATAACCTGTTGAAACAGGTAAGTCCTAGGTCAGGTAGTCCTAGGTCAGGGAATGTACAGATCGTTTCTATCCTCTGACACTCAGGACAGGGTTTGATCTTGGGTGATAAATTTCAACACCAGTAAATGCCTCTACTAAGATTTTGTTCCTGGATTGTCTTTCGAATAGACGAGTCAGAGGTGGACCATTCTTCTGTTGACTGGCCACCTTCAACACAGTGAAGCTTCTACCAGTTGCTTAGTGGTCAACATGAGTCGAAGTTGTCAGTAGATGGTCCTTGGCGGATAAGAAAACAACTGACAGTGACAGTTCAGTGCAGAAGATGAGTACAGAGCTGGCGTTCTAGCTGTAGTCACCACCGTGACACCCTGATGTAGTTCAGTAGAAGCCACTCATGTCATGTAACAGGTATTCTCCATTTCATGGCACGTGCTACGGTAACCCCAGGCAATGACCAGAAGCCTTTCAAAAGAAGTGACTTATCAGGTTGTAAGAGCTTCTGCCGACCACTGCACGAGGTTGGATGGTTAAGGGATGGCTTTCTTACGTCCATGGTCATGATGGGGTACTCTCTCCACGGCAACCATCAGTTGTTGCGATGGTTTATGGTTCCATGGCTGAATATCATTGAAGTTGAAGCAGAATGGTGACGAGGGGCCCAACACAATCCATTCAATTCTCGATCACGTTCGCGAAACAATCGGCCCTAAGTTTCCTTCATGGTGCTCTATGATCAGATCTTCGACGTTCTGCACGCTATGAAACGCTGATGGTCAGTTCAACACCATGACGGGTGCTTTGAGGGCAATTTCTAGTCAGTTTACTGCCATTCTGGGAACATTAGCCAATCTAGGCAACTTGCCGTGACCCTATTTGCAAAAGTTGTAAAGTTGTGGCCATGAATAATTGAACAGCGTGTGGGTGTTCGGACTGTTGTTGCGGTCATATCTAGTCTGATTCGTCTTCACCTTTCAATGACCAGATTCGGTACAAAAAAACCCAGCCACTCTATTTAGGAGTCAACGGCAGAGTCACTGCTGAAGGTATACCTCCCAAGTTTCAGTTACCTTTGCAGCAGCCAGGGGTTCGTAGTACACAGTCCAAGATTAATGGAGCCCATCCATATTGAAACCTCCAGAAGCAATGGACTAAGCCCAAGAGCTGCAGCTTCAGTTCTTGGTTGAGTCGTCGCTTAGGACCAAGCGAGTGCTGAATGAGGTGCTTCTTGAGTTCTCTGGAGGGATTTCAAGAGAGACTGGGGTAATGTGTAGTGAACTCCATATTTACAGTGGAATGCATTTTATATTTTAAAAAAATTTATGCACAGAAGGATAAGAGACAGTTGATCTAATTTCATAGCAGATGTCGTTCAGTATGCATAGATGCTGGTGCATGGCCCATCTCTGAGTCTCCATTATGATATATCACCCGTCATTCCCAATTATTACTGCAGTAGATGAACAGGATGGTGGATAGTGAAAAATTAATGAAGGTCCCTAATTGACGTGCTATCCTTAAGCTGTGTGTATGATCCAGCCATCTCTCTGTGATGCGTGGCAATATGGCTCAGAGGTTGTTGATCTCATTGTTAGCCCGTTGTTTGTTGATACATTGTTGGCTAGGCATTGGTTGGTACTTTGTTGAAGAGACCACAAGACCAGATTTCTGGAAATGGCATCTGTTGACGTTGCTTCGAAAACGTTCATTGCGCAACGATAGCTGAACTAAAACAGGTGACCGACCTCTACCCTGAAAAAGGAGTCAATAGTACTTCACCCTCATGTCTGGCCCTCGAAAGGTTAGATTTGTTGACCATAAATGCAAGGCCAGATTGCCGTCTGAACTGGGATATTTGGTCATTAGGGAACACAGTGATCCACTGTATCCAATCTCCTTCATGGCCTCCGAGATCATTTTTCATGTCTGAATAGGCTATATGATCTATTGACAGCATTGTGATCAAGTCATAGGCCAGGCATGCGCAGATCTCTTCGTTTCATCCGGTCTGAGGCAAGTGTTGGCCCTCTTTAAGAAAGAGCCACAATGACACTTGAAGGCGGTACATTGTTAGTGGACACACCTGTGGAAAACCAAGGATGTCGCTCCACGATGGCTGCCATGGTGGCCATATTGAATTTCCACCAAGATGGCTGCCATGGTGGCCATATTGAATTTCCACCAAGATGGCTGCCATGGTGGCCATATTGAATTTCCTTTCCAGATGACAACTGAAGAACCACTGGAAGAATTGGATTCACTTTTCCCTGTTTTTCCAGTGTTTAGCAACAATTTTGTGTAAATTTTGCAGGAACGAAGTAATAACATTTCGTTGCTATTCACACATTTGACGTTTGAACCATACGGTATGATTTTATGGAGACAAATAGACCGAGGATGGCAAATTTTCTAATCTCTGGCCAGGGTGAGCTCATTTAGCTTTGTTTGCCAGCTCTGTCAGTCTTTCTCGTGGGAATTTATCCCGCCCGACGCGATGAAGATGGATTGCAACCGCTGATACAAGATCTGTCATTTCCTTCGTTTTCATGTTTTACATATTGGTAACATATAATGGACTTGGAGGGGCCAGGATTTCCCCTCTCTTCACACCAGGGGCTGATTTGTGGCCTAGTTTTTCATCTCTGGTGATGTTGTACGACGCAGAACAGTCTTCATCACCGCCTTTTTCCAATGGCAGAATGGTGTGAAGAAGATACTTAAGGAGAAGTCATACGCATTAGTGTTTTTTGCATGTATTGACCGAGTACCCTGGATTCCGCCCTCAGGATTGGGTTGCAATGGAAGCAGACAATATTGAAGTGGGATGATGCTGACTAAGCATTCGTACTAAGATGTGTTTGGACTTACTCAGTTGTTTGCAACTGGACCTCAAGTGTCTTTATGTAGCACTTCCGACTGTAATACACTCCCGAAGCGCTTCAGACTGTTCCCCAGTCTCTCCAGAAATCTTTCTGGGGAACTCAAGGAGCACTCACTTGATCCATTTACACCAGTTATCATCAGTTATGATTGACAGTTCTGGTTTGATATACACATGTACACGTACATGTTCCTCAAGTACAAATATTAGTGTTTTACTGGTCTGTTCTTTGGTGTAAAGAATTGCATCAGTGAGATTCAGCGATGATGACGTATGTGTTATATAGGCCATCTTCCAATACATACTGGGACATTGAATACATTCATAGCCATCTTCATGAACGATGTATCAGTTGGATTGAAATTGCACAACTGTTTCATCCTGAATTGACCAAAGAATGTGTGTATATATGGGAAATGTCCATGTATGCGCCGAGTCATGTTCGGATGAAAGGAAACTGAGTAAATTTCCTCCCAAGTTTGCGAAGACGACCTATGCTTCAGTGTGCATGATAGAAATGCATCGTAGTTCTGGCTGTTGAGACTTTGTAATGAGTTTTTGAAGAAGAAGACCCGAAGATACAGAATGATGTAATATAGAATGCACTGCTTTCTCAATTCTTGTAAGCGTGGAACTCTCAATGGCTGTTGACTTGGGAATGTTTCGTAAACACGGCGTTTTCAACAACATAATATTCGCGCCTGGAAGAATTGGAGTTTGGTGAAGATGAATTTGATGAATTTATATTACGTGGATTCATTTTGTCCACGGTCATTAATATCAGTAGCAGATTTATAAGTAGTTTTTAAGTGGTGAACATAATGTGTTCATTATCAACCGATAGGATATCGTAGACTCTCACCCATGTTCTCAGTAGTTTCGGTTTGTTGGATTATGACCCACAAGGAAGCTTTGCATGGTAGAAGCACATTGGAGAGCAATGGTTTTACATACAGTACAGGCCAAAATTAAAGTCCACTTGCTGTGCACGTGCCACGTGAGCGCTGCGCGCGGGCCACCCACCGACGGCGCGTCGTACGTGCACGTCACACACACAGCGTCTTCTACAAGCCGTGCATGGGCCATGCACGGGACGTGCGCCGACTGCGCAGTGCATAAATCATGCCGTGCGCCGTAAGCGCACGTGTCAGGCACCGACTGTGCAGTGGCTCAAGGGGCATTTCAGAATGGTATTTTTGTGACACTGCCGCCTTTTTTGTTGATTCTTTGCCGGGGAGCTGAAGCTGCAGCATCGGAATGACTGGAGACATGGGAGAGGATACACAACTCGTGTCTCAGCGCCGCCTACAC